>CAIGQV010001633.1:10291877-10318699 GCA_903798115.1 Danio jaintianensis
AGGGAGGAACCAGGAAGGGAGCTGGAGCAGGAAGACCCAGGACACAGCCAGAAGGACGGCCCAGGGCGGAGTCGAGGAAGGGAGGAGCCATGGAGGAGGAGTGGCCGCCGACTCCAGGGGGCCGACCGAGGGAGACGCCGCCGATGGTGGTGGAGCCCAAGGAGGAGACGGAGAGCCGTAGGGTGAAGGTGACGCCGAGGTCCCAGAGGGCCGGGGTGGAGCAGACGGCTCACCCGAGCGAGGCAACGGCGGGGGTCCGGAAGCCCGCGGCGGAGCCAGAGCGACAGAGGACCAAGGCGTAGCTGGAGGGAAGGAGGAGCTCGACGTAGCTGGCCGGACGGAGTGACGAGGCGCAGCCAGAGGAGTGGAGTCCAGAGGCATAGGAATTGCGACAACTGACCAAGGCGGAGCCGGAGGGACGAGGGACCCTGGTGGAGCTGGTGGACTGACGGTCCACGGCGGAGACGAGGGAGGAAGGAGCCAAGGCGGAGCACAAGGGTCGAAGGGCCGAGGTGGAGTCTGTAGCTCGGAGGCTGGAGGAGCTGACGCTGGGTGACACCCTCCAGAGGGCGATGCTGGCAGGCAGCACCTCCGAGCGAGCTCCACCTCTGGAGCTTGAGGGCGAGCTGGGGGGTTGGCTGACTGCAGCAGCGCTGGAGCTGGCTGACTGGCTGCAGTCATTGGTATGAGCAGAGGCGAAGAGGGTGGGAAGTCACTCATGACTCTGGAGCTTGGGGCATCGGGAATTAAAAGACTGTGTGGAAACAGTTGACTTGGAGAAGAGTCTTTGCTGTCTGGGAACAGCGGAAGGGGCTTGACTTCGCTCCAGAAGTCGATGAGTAACTTCCCAGTGTCCAGCGGTCGCTCACCGTTAGCAGTGGGAGGGTGGATGGGACCCTCGCTCGGTCCCTCTATCTCCACCAGGACTCCCACCTTGGGTGATGTTGCCGGCTCTCGCACCTGGTCAGACGGATCCTTGAGCTCCTCCTCCACGGTGGTATTTGGCTCGCGCACCGCGGGTGGCTCTCCGTCTGCGGTGGGCTCTGGCAAACGTTCCCTGCAGATCGGTGGTGTTGGGCTGGTCACTGGGTCGGGAGTGGCACTGGCGAGCTCTTCCTCTACACAGACGGTGAATGTCAATCCATTCCTCGCCAGTGTCCACTCCACATAGGCGGCAAAATTGCCCCGAGGACCATCTTCGGACAACCGTGCTCTGCAAGCGGGGTTAAGGCTGGTGTTGTAAAACCCGCAGAGCACGTTGTCCGGATAGCTGGTGGAATTTGCTATTAATAAGAACAAGCTCGTATGGTCCTCGAGGCTGCTTTCCCCCTGCTCCAGCAGGAGGAGAAGGAATTCGGGGCTGTAGATGGGGTCCATGGGAACACGGAGGAGAGGAAAAGAAAACACTGGGGCAAAAAGACTATAAAAATAAACAGGGGAAAACACGCCGCACTTTTTGTTTTTTGGTCGAGTATTCTGTCGCGGTTTGTTTGCTCACAAAGGCACGAAACACGGAATTTATCAAACACGAAGATTTATTCACAACACTCACTGGTAACTGGAGACACGGGAAGACGGCGACACAGGAACATGGACAATACATGGTGGCAATACAATACTCGACAAAGACGGAGACAGACTAAAGGGTAGATATACACACGCTAATGGGACACAGGAGGGGAACACAGGTGAAACTAATGAACATTAGGAAACGGCGGGAAACAGAACAAAGGAATCACATGACAACAACAGAAGCACATGGAACACTGGGGCAAGGGAAAACACAGAACCTGACAGTTATCAATGATGTACGTATTATAAATAAATGGCAATTTTTGTTATTCATTTTACAAAAAGTTATTGTTATTAATAATTATTTCTTATATTAAATATTGTTATTAATCATTCCATAGACGCATACAATAACTTACGATAATGGTCCAAAAATTTGTACACCCAAATTTGTATGTTAGGGAAAAATATTAAATACATTTTTTTAAAAGAGAATAAAAATCAAGAGAAACAAAAGATATATTTGTAACATTATGATAAAACATTGAGTTAAATTTTGTACTTTTTTTCAATATTTCACATCAATTTAAATGTATTTTCTTTCTATTTCTAAACATGTTCTGTGACTAAAATATCATTTGAATAAATATATCAGTTTAATAAATATGTTTTGTTCAAATGCACCAAAATATATTACCTATATTCACTGAAAATGGATAAAAATATTCATTTTCAAAATGGGGTGTACTCAATTATTATGAGCACTGTATATATAGTTGAAGTAAAAATGATTAGCCCTCTTGTCAAATTTTAATTATTTTAAAAATATTTCCCATGTGATGTTTAAAAGTAAGGAAATTTTCACAGTATCTCCTATTATGTTTTTATTCTGGAGAAAGTCTTTTTTCTTTTAGTTTGGCAGAAAAAAAACAGTTGCGTATTCTAAGCAGCTCTGTTAAGAACACTGCTGACTAAACCAAATACAATTAAACAAAAGGTGTGCTAAGCAAAAACAAACCGGGGCAGTGGTTCAGGATACGTCACATCTAAAGCAGCGGCTCGGATCATTTTCTTCTGGAGAGCATCCACTAAAGCATCTTGGTCCACTACCAAGCCTATGAGGAAAAAGGTAGTGCTGAAACAGGACTGGTTGCTTTTAATTGGATTGCTTTGTTCATGATTATTACATTACCTCTGCTGATGTTGATAAAGGTGCTATTGGGTTTCATCATGGTGAACTCTTTGGCACTGATCAGTTTGTGCGTCTGTGGGGACAGATTGACCACCACCATGACAAAGTCTGACCTCTGGAGCAGCTCATTCATGCTTGCACAATATGTAGCGCCAACTGCTCTCTCTTCACTCTCAAGCCTGAACATAGAAAACACAGAATTTACATTTAAATTTAAGGCTACAGTTCATCCAGACATTTAAACTTGCTGTTAATTTATTCACCATCAGGCCCAATATATAAGTGATTTTTCCCCCCAGTAGAATATTTAAAATTTGTAGCTGAAACCATTGTCTTTGCTGGTTAATAAAATGAAAGTCAATAGCATTTCATACAGGCATTTTTTGAGTCAAAAAAACTATTTCAGGCAAATCAAAATTAAAATACTCGTTGCTCCTGACAATATACTGATGCCTTCTGCCTTGGGAGGAAATTGAACATTTTTTACAACATTATTACCATTAATTCAATATGTTTCGCATTATAAATTCTCATTATATCATTAGGAGCCACAGGGATTCATTTTGTTTTGCCTGTATGTTTTTTTCTGACTCTTAAGGGCTGCGTCCGAAAGCTTTAAAATGCTGCTTTCGGAGGCAGATTCCAAATTCTGCTTCACTTCCTCTCTCAGGGAGGTACCTTCTTCTGATAAAATTTTTGAATACCCCACAATCCTGTGCATTTCATTTCTGACAGTTGACAAAAAAAAGCACTGCCTGAGTGTCATTTTGTGTGTAAATGTACATTTTTGACCAAAGTTTTCCACTTCTGATGGAATGGCATTTCTAGAGAGAAGTTAGTACTGTAGTAAGCACTCTCTATGTTTTGTACATGATTAAATCTTTATGCAGTCTCAAAAGTATGTCTGAAATCAGTTTTACGAGGTGCCTTCATGCACAAACGATGCCTATTCGCTTGTTAAGTATGACGTCACACGAAGTGGCTTCCGGGTCCAAACGCTCTATCAAACTGTATGGGGAGGCTCATCAAATGGTAATAATAAACGTTTACAAAGCGATGTAATACTTTTGAAAATATACGATTGCAATATATATATCCATGCCTAATATCTGATGGCCAGAAAGTGATTAATTTTTTATAATTTGTTAAAATATTGGTGTCTGTGATGAAGCAAGTCCAGAGACTGTTGTATACACCATGATTTTATATATAATTCACTTTAATGTGTGATAGGACGAAAAAGGGGTCATAAACGAACATTTTCTCAATTCAAATGAGTAGCGACTTGGACCTGAAAACAGTATTCCATACGTAACCGATACATCACGACTTAACAAGCAGATAAAGTCACTACCTGATAGGGTAGTGAGACAACAAGTCAGCTACCTGATATTTTAGATGCAGCCAAGATTGTTGACACTTGTCTCTAATGATGCGATGTTGTGATTACTGTACTTTTAATATTGTGCATGTTTTAGAAGTTATTGTGTTGTTGTTTTTTTCTATTGCAGTGTCCAATAAATGATCTATAGTATATTACTTACTAATGGATGTACAATTTTAAAGATTTGTTTGATTTTGAGTATGCTACAGGTTAAATGGATTGATAGAAAGGTCAATGGTTCTGTGAATTTAGTTTGAGATTTGGATTTAAGGTATTTGAGAAAATTAGTGATAGTTTTGAAATATAATGAAATTCAGAAAAACGGTAAAGTCTTATTCTTAAACAAAGACTAATCATTTTTATCCAAATCAACAGAAAACAGACATAAAAAAGCGCAAAATATTCACCTTCGATTCCTATTGTGATAAAGAATCTTCATCTCAAACCCTTGAGCCCTCTTGGCTATTTTGTATCCGATTCTCCCCATGCCGATGATGCCCAGAGTGGCCCCGCTAACATCAGTGCCCAAAGTGGACTCTGGAAAGTCATCAGATTCCCGAAATTTGGAAAAATGTTGCCCTAAAGGAAAATCACAATGAACTTATAAATATGAACCAGGACCAACTGAAGAACTGGTCTGAATTCTCACCCTCAATAATCTTCCTGGCAGATGCCATCATCAGGCACATGCCAATATCTGCAGTAGCATTATCCACCACATGAGGAGTGTTGGAAACTTTAACACCAAAGCTATTGATGAGAGGAATATTAAGGTGGTCCACTCCTACCCCGCCATTAATGACAGCTTTGAGGTTCGGCAAAGACTGTAACAGGTCTCGGTCAACATTAATATTGGGACCCCACGAAAACACTGCCTGGATTTTGGCAGCGAAGTCCTCCTTCCTCTGTACAAACCTCTCATATGGGATTATGGTGAAGTGTTTGTCAATGCAAGGTTCAAAACACTTATAGATGCTTCCAGGAGCTCCAAGTGTCTTGGTTAATATGCATGGCTTCTCCATAACCTGTGAGAATATTAGCCATTAGCATAAACGAGCTAAAACCCATTGTTGTACAAAACAGCACGCTAGTACATTTTTATTTCTAAACGTCTTATATGAAATATTATTCATATAAGTCATATAGTCTTACCACTCGCGTGACAGTCGATCGCAGCCTGAGTATTCCCTGGAAACGTCTGACTGTCATGTGTCTACAAATACATTTTATGTACCAGACGTGGTTAATGAAGCACCGATTAAGACCAAAGGTACGGCTTCCTATAAATCATTAGTGGGTAATAGTGCAGCCTCTTCCCCCCAAAAAACAGGCGACTGTCAAAAACTGCAACCTACTTGAAACTGTTTCTAACTCATGTTCTCGTATTGCGTCACAAAATTGCTAGTCACTCATATATCCAGAAGGGGGAGTGAGAAGCCCATGAATCGTTTGTTAAATGGCCATAAAAGGTACTGTAACTTGTTAGACATTTCATTCACAAGAAAGATTAAATTCTTATGTAGTTGTTTGATGGACATCATGTGTTTATTTGTAAGCATTATTGTTTTCACATTTGGCTTCATTATTTGAACTATTTCCTCCTTACTAAAGATAACCACACACAAAAAAACAATGGTTATTGTAGTTAAATAATAAACCCCAAATTAATCATGGCATTGATGCACTAACCATATATATATATACTATGGTTTTACAACAATCAAACTTAATAAAAATATTATTGTAATTGAAAAGTAACCACAAATTCACCATTATATTGCTGATGAGCCAAGCAAGTGGAGGGTGAATTGCTAAAGATATGAACAATATAAAGCCATAAATTATATATTGGTGGTTTTGTTGAACCTGAGGGACACTGCATTAATTCCAAAACCGTTAGTTGATGGCTATTAATGGCTGTAGCAGAGCTCCAGCTTTCCTGTGGCCTCCATCTGTTCGAAAATCCACATGAAGAGATTCTGCATCAGAAAGCAACATCAAAATAATTAGATATACTGAAGCTCTAGTGCAGCAAATATGTTTTTATTTCCACTATAAAGAACTCTAAACAAATATTTGTATAGTCTTAAATCCGAGTACAGTCTTAACATACAAGGTGTCATATTTGTTCTTTACAGAGTGTTTTGTTGTTGGCTATAATACACTGATTCCCAATGGATTTGTGCTGAAAACCCCAAGTCCATCTGCTACAGTTGAAGGTATGCCATAATTACTTATTATTCACCTCTCATGCAATATGTGTGCAAAGGTTCAGCCTGTTAGATTTTAATGACAGTGGTAGATAAATAATCCAAATAACCAGCCCTTCAAACAAACAATGCAAACACTCTCTATCTGTTAAAGCAGATCAATCTCAACCAACTTGAACTGTGTTCATTCTTTGTGACGAAAACTACTTCCTTAAGAGTTTGCTTGGTTTGGCAGTCAACCAAAAATCTTTTCTGTTCTGCTGAGCACTTCTCTTCAAAGTGTAGTGCTTCACAATTAGCCTACATCTCTGACTCTGCCCCAGGGACAGGCATGTTTTAAAGAGATGAATTGATTCCCCTGCCAGCAGGGTGGCCCATTATTAGTGGTGAATTACAGCACTCATATATACACTACTTAAAACTCTATTTTCTAGATCTAAATGGGAGAAAATGCCGGACAAGCTCTTGCTTTGCAAACTGCAGCAGACTCATGTGACTTAACAAAACTAAGGGTACAACAATGTTCTACCTTTTCAAAATGAACTGACAAGACAAAAGCACTCATACATAGTCTACATAAAAATATTCTTCTTTTGTTTTCTAAATGAACTGACAAGGAAAATTCAATAAATGCTCAGAAGTGTATTCTTGTGAATTCAATGATTAATGACAATAATACTTTAATATGCCATTTTGTAATATAAAACTATTTTCCTCAAGTGTTTGGTTGTACACTGGTTTAATCTGCCTAAAACCATTACCAGTATCTTGCAGTTTGATTTTCATGTCTTTGGCATTTACAACTCTAGAGTAATGAAATGGGCACTTGTGCTGTGATATGCCCCTGATACCTCTTGAGGTTATTTTTAACGCTGTTCCAATTAAAGGGGCCTATCTGCCCTCGGGCTCTGGCTGAATGATAACGTTCTTCCTGCTAGAAAGACAAAGACTAGACTTCAGCAGATCTTATAGCTGCACAATCAGGAATATCCCAGCACCATTTCCAGCCAATAAAAAAAGCAAAGGAAACAACAGCTGAAACTGGAACTAAAGCAGCATGTACTGTTTTCTAAGCATTATGGAGACTATACATCAAACTGAAAATAATGTCCTCTTTTCTCTGTTATTTTTGTAACTCGTGGTAATGCATACATTGTTAGCTCTTGATAAATTGCTCGTTGTCATTTGTAAGTCCATTTGCATAGTGTCCACTAAATCAAATCCAACAAACGTGTACAAATAAATAACAGAATATGACGCATTTTGATTTTCTGAGCTGTAAAATTTAAATGAATGACTCATAACACTTCACACTGTAATGGGGAAAATACCCCATCAGATTTATCCCCATATACTGGGATTGCTGATCGGTGCATTTATTTTTAGAAATAATCCGTGGATTATCACAGAGAGGGGTTTGCTATAATCCTTAAAGACTCCTTGATTTCACCAACATTGGCATAGTACAATGCATTCTGGGATATCCTGGCAGATGTGAATCAATGTCTATGGGGAAGTGCCCATAAAGCATTTAAGGTTTTTTGTGTGAATTGTATGGTATTTATGTTCATTATTTACATTTTATATGCTATTGATTAGAAATGAATGGTAAATTGACACTACTGATTTCAATCTATTAGTCACAGCATTTTGGCTCAGGATGAAGGCAAAGGAAAGTGCATTTATTTTGGATGATTTAATCTAATCTGGATTAAATAATAATTATATAATTGTATGAATAATCCATTGTATGAAATAAAAAAATATATTAATTATAAACACTGCTGATGTATAACTGACACAAAAAAAATATATATATAAAATCGCTGTTTATGTTTGTTCATGTAATGAAGAAATTGCCTTAATTTTCTTGTCAGTTAAAACTCTTTTGACCAAAAATAATTGACAAAAAATAAAGCATTTGCAAACATAAAGCAAACATTTCAAAAATTTAATAACATATTTGAAAGTTCACACGTCTCTGATTTCAGCTGTAGTTCCATGATTTATTCTCTCTCTCACGTTTTTGTGTAGCATTATGAATCCCAATCAAATTCAATTATTTTAAACAAAAGTTATCAAAAGTAACCCGAAACTAATTAGAATACATTATTTTAAATTAGTAATATAATATTGTTTCTGAATGCAATTAAATGATGTCATTTGTACATTTTTTAAGCATTACAATGTGACAAATCTTTATGCCAATCCAAACAGCATGTAAGACACTTTGTTTATTCTCTCTGTTTGTTTGTTTTGTAAGAGATTTTGTTTATCTCATTTACACTCTTAAAATTAAAGGTTCTTTATTGGAATTGATTATTCCATGGTCACAGTACAGTTCCATTCCTCAAAAAGTCTTTTCATAATAAAAAAACACATTTTAAATGTTTTTCACACGAAGAAAATAGTTTTTCAAGGAACCTAACTACTTCTTCTATGCCATCAATGCAAAACTCCTTATTTGAAAGAATGAAGTCTTTTTCGTGCATCTTTGTTTTTATGCACCAATTACACAGTAATTACAATTGGCAGCTCAGTCAAATAACATTTCGTGATACGATTTCAGAATCCAGGGGGCTAAAGGACGTTCAAAAATGTTAAAAGCCCAGATTAGTGGGGTGTTTCGAGGCAGCCTTTTCAAATGTACCGCTAAACGTGCTGAGGGTGAATGATAGGACGGATGCTCCTATGAAAGACGCCACTAGGTCGCATTAACATCGGTGCCATTGAGTTCACACAATATGAGGGAGCACAGCGGCAGGCAAAAACCAACTCCAGATTTTTCAAATCGGTGCGTTTGCCCGTTTTGCACCACATAATGTAACAGTAAACGACACATTACAAGCTACGAGAATGGGAGCCAAAAGCTGGCTTTTATTTTGACTGCAAGAATGTGGTGCGGGGAGCCCTGACAATACGCCGTTCAGCTTTCAAATGGAAGATTGGCAACTCCAGCTCGTTTCGGTGGAAATGTTGCCGCTGCTTTTTTCACACAGACCCTTTTTAATCGCAATGGATCTTCGGATTTGGATTCTTTTACCTCTATCGTGTCTTGGGCTGTGAAAAAGAGAAAGACAGGCTACGCCGATCGACCGGGATACAACATTCTCTGCCTACCTCGACATTTTGCTACCAGGGATTTAAATAATCACGTGCTACAACAACGGAAAGATTTTTTTCTTAATCAGAATTGATGTGGCCGTCTGACCTTTAATGAATTCAATCTGGAGGGCAAAATGAGTAGGGAAAGGCCGAAGAGAAATATCATTCAAAAGAAATTTGTAAGTGCAAATTTGACGTTTAATCCTTTGCGTGACCATCGAATTTCAGTGGCATCTGCCTTGTAATTTGCATTAATCACATCGCTGTTTCCCCCCGTGTTAAGTTAACATCAGGTTTGCTGACAGAATTGGGTCAGATGTTATAAACGAGCAGTCCGTGAACCATCTTCAGTGTGAATTAAGGGTTAAGGACGGGCTGGCCGATGCGTATCTCGCTGTTGACCCAAATAATGTATTGGGCTTTTGAAGTGTACCTTGATACGGTTCGCATTTCCGGTGTCTGTGTTTGTTTCCACTGTCAGGTTTGTCATAAAGGAGCTCCAGTCGATGCAGACGACCGTCTCGCGACACTAGCGTGGTCAGTTTGTGGTCGTGTGTGTGTGTGTGTGTGTGTGTGTGTGTGTTTGCGGTCGTCATTGTGTGTGTGTGTACGTCGGTTTTTCAATGTCACAAGAACTTAGCTTGTCAAATCGTGGGCAGATACTTGTGTTGTGGTAAGGGCTGAGGTGGTTTACAGCCTCTCGCTGACCTCCCGCTGTTTGTGTGCTGTGTGCAGACTGACCTCTTTATTGCTAAGATATGCTAAAACCGGCCCTCCACCCCTTATGCTTTCACTCGTGTCTGATTTAGTCCAAACTCATCCCTGAGTTATTTTTGTATGTGATATGTGTGATCATATGATCATATGTGATATCCTGATCAGTGGCAAGAGTCATCTAAAACTAACATGTTAACAATTTTTGATTACTTAAACTATGTTGTCTATAATAATTTTCTTTTAAAAATATAAATAAATGTATATGGAAACTAATTCAATTTTACTTCAGCTAGTTGCCAAGGCAACATTTTTCTTTTTCATTTAGTTTAATGTGATGTACTGAAGTAACTAAAATGTATATTAAATCAATAAAAGCATAATCATATTTAGATATATATAGACAGAAAAATGATAAAATGACAAAAACACAACAAAATTGCTAAAATCGTAAAAAAAAAAAGTAATTCAATCTTGTTAAATGGTAATTGATTGTATGTACCATAGTAGCATGTTCACGTCCACTAGACTCTTTTTAATGGTTGCTTTTAATAAGCAACACCATTTTATTAATTTAATTTCTTTTTATTATTTGTTTGATTTGTCTGGAGGTACAGTTCTGCTCATAAGTTTACATACCCCCCGCAAAATTGATAAAATTGCAATAATTTTAATAAAATAAGAGGAATCATATAATTGCTTGTTATATTTTGTTTAGTGTTCTGAATAAGCTATTTCACACAACAGCTGTTTATACTCCTCAAGACATAAATGATAATTGAAAATCTACAAATAATTCCAATCAAAGGCTTACATACCCTTTAATAATATTGTCTGTTGTTACCCGGATGTTCTAAAATATTTTATGCTTTGTGATAGTTGTTAATGAATCCCTTGTTTGTCCTGATCAGCTAAACCAGTTACTGTTCTTCCGAAAAATCCTTGAATTCCTGCAATTAAGTTTACATAATCTTCTATATATTTTACCTCTTTCCAACAGTGACAGTGTAATTTTCACTTGCATATTTTCATACAACTTACAACTGAGGAACTCAAACACAACCCTTACTAAAAGTAATAACATTCAATAGTACTCAACCAAGTAACACAATGCACTGAGAACAGGGGTTGTAAACTTTTGAATGAGATCTTAATTTTTGCTTGAGATTTACTTTTATTATTTTGTTTAAGTTTTTTTTAAAGAATATAAAGACTACCGTATTATATATATATATATATACCTAGAAGACATAGTAAATACAGTTAATGCAAACTAATCATCTATTTATATACTATAGACATATTATGGAAAACTGATTCAAAGTAATATGTGGAAAAAAGTCCCAATGCAGCACGGTGGCTCAGTGGTTAACACTGTCGCCTCACAGCAAGAAGGTCGCTGGTTCGAGTTCTGGTTGGACCAGTTGGCATTTCTGTATGTTGATTGTATGTTTTCTCCGGGTGCTCTGGTTTCCCCACAGTCTAAAGACATGCGGTATAAGTGAACTAGATGAACTAAAATGGCTGGAGTGTGTGAATGAGAGAGTGTATGGGTGTTTCCCAGTACTGGGTTGTGGCTGGAATGGCATCCACTGTGTAAAACATATGCTGGAATAGTTGGCGGTTCATTCTGCTGTGACAACCCCTGATAAATCAGGGAATAAGCCGAAGGAAGGAAAAAAGTCCTAATTAGTATTCCAAAGTATTTAGATAAAGCTACTAAATTTGAGAAATCTAACAAAGGATGTTACTAATTACAATTTAATGAATGTATTTTGTAATCTGTAGCGAAATTCTTTTTCTTTCTCTTTATGCTAGGACGGTATTTAGACAGGAAGTGAAGTTGGAGAAAGATGGCGAATGTGATTGGGAAAGTTTTGCGAGATGGGACTCACCAACGTGAGATGTACAACACAGCGTTTAGTGCAACACACAAGTACTGTTGAAGGAATAAACCCATGTTACATGGTTTGCAAGTTGGCGAGTGAAAAGGATGTGGATGACATACGTTTTCGATCATAATCCTTGTGTTTTGGTACAATGTAGCGAAGTATGAATGGCTTTTTAACAACATGTATACAAGTATGTTTTGCACTGATGCTATAAAATGTGAAGGACATTTTAATAATCTAAAGAAGATTTTCAACCTTACATTCTTAAAAAGCAGGTTCTAAAAGGGTGTTTTGCAGTGTTGCCTTAGATCACAGGTGTCAAATCCAGTCCATGGAGTGCCACAGCTCTGCACAGTTTAGTTTTAACCCTGCTTCAACACACTTACCTGTAGGTTTCAAACATAACTGAAGGACTCAATTAGTTTGATCAGGTGTGTTTAATTAGGGTTGGAACTAAACTGTGCAGAGCTGTGGCCCTCCAGGAACTGGATTTGACACCTGTGCCTTAGATGAACCATGTTTGTTTCCCTAAAGAAGATCAAAATACATCTTTTCTTTTTCAATCTAATAAACTCTCTAGGAACCTTTTATGGAATGCTAAGTTTCTATGGATGTTAAAGGTTCTCCGTGGAACTTTTGATGTAATTTAAAGAATCTTTACTTTTAAATGTACAAAATGAGTTGACTGATGAGTAGTTTTAGAATTCATGATTAGTTGTTCTTTGAAGGTTATTGTTTCATTGAGTTGCTGTCTGAAGTCTTTGTTTAGATCAGTTCTCTGATGTTTAATGGCCGCATGGGTAGAAGTACAAGCTCTGAACATTCAGTTTGGTTTTGTGAGCTAGGAATGATCACTTTAAAGATGAAAGCTTCTTTGTGTGATGCTCTGCGCTTTGGCTTTAGTCAGTATTCACCACAATTCATACAGCTGTCACTTAAATATTTACACACAGGCACTAGCTCAAACACTTTTAACACTTCATGCTAAAATCGATCAGTCGTCAAAATGAAGGTCATTTTACCAATAAGCTTAGCATAAACCTCTACTGTTCTTGAAAACTCAAGGCTGAAAGTATAAATAGCACAATGTGCATATTGAGACTGAGAATGTTTTACATTCTTCATTCTCTCTTGCCAAACCGGATATGGACGGTTACTAAATCAACACAGGGATCAAGAGATTTCTGATTATGACTGCATGAATCAGCAGCACAGTTGACATGTCGCTTTTCATTGTAAACCGACCCGCATTTACACAGTAACTCGGCTGTTACACTTCCCATTATGTGATTTGATCTCATTCTTTCGGTTTGAGAATATTATATAATGTCATTCAGGATGAGGTGAGGTTACGGCACACGTTATTACTGTGGATTATTGTATCATTACCGAAGTGTAGTGTAAATGAACAGGCTGTAAAAACCGGGAAAGCTGTAAGAAATCGTGTTTCACGCTTACTCCCGAGCACCATATGTGAAAACAAATCTATTTAATGTGACAAAAGAGCAGAAATTGGCAGATATATATCGCTGGGTGTTTACAGTGAGCACAGGCCTGCCTCACATGCCAGAGATGGCCAGCTAAACTGAAGCTCTGGTGTCCCGCACATTGTCTTTGGCCTCAGCAGTCAGAGATATTTGATATACTGTATGTTTAGCTGTTTCGGACTCATCCTTGGCATTGGTTTGCTTCAGTCAGTGACAGAGAAGTAAAGCCCATGCTACACTGACCCACTTTAGGTTTGTGCTACATTCACAAACTCCAGGACGGCTAATTCGTTTGAAGTGTTCGCTCTAAATGGGTTTTTATTTAGAAAATATTGAGTGCTTTTGAGAATCTTGAATAACTGGTTTTTGTACGGTAGCTTAACTGGAAAGAAGCCAGGCTGTTAACTCAAAATTGGTCAGGTTTAATCAAATAAGTGTGATTTAAACCGGTTTCAGTTATAATATAACTATCACTATTCTGGTTCTTGTAACTGACAGACACATAATGTATTTTCATCACAATGAGTTGTTTTTTTTGTTTACATTAGTCCGTGGATTGTTTTATATTTCTTGGTCCAGATTGGTGGGTTTCATCATATATTATTTCTACTGTGGTTTGAAATATTGGGCGTGAGGAAACACTTTATATTACAGTGTTCATTTTACATGTGTATTTACATGAGTAATGAATAATAAAACTAATGGACTACATGGATTTAGAGAGTAATTATTTAGTAGAATGGATTGTTAGATTAATTATATTAACGTGTTATGTGAGATGCTCGCTGACACGGTAAAATAGTTAAATAAGGTCAGATTTGTAATTTAACACCGTAGCAACAGAATTGAATTCCACTGATGTCACTCACTAATTCATTATATTGACCTTATTTATTTATTTTTTTTAATTACTTGTGATACTTTTCAAGAATAGTTACAAATATACATGCTCATACATCACATACATTTGGGATAAGTTAAAAGTTTTATAATGCAAATCCCAAATCAGTTTAATTGTCACCTTTATGTTTTGCATATTTTTTTGCATCATTTATGTTTTGCATTTCATCTGTTCAACCAATATTTACATTTCAACCAATATTTGACCATTTTATTAGTTTTTGATTGTTTAAGTAACATTTGGTAACCTACACTGTAAAAATGCAGGATTCTACACAATTCATTAATGTTGTCCCAACACAAATAATTTAATTAATGTAACAAATTGGATTGAACATAAAACAATTAGGTTGCCTCCAAAAAATCTTAAGAATTGTGGTTTTTAGTGTATGCTAAATATTTTATTAAGTACAGATCAGAATATGTATGTATTTCAGAATAAAGCATCATTTAAAAAATAATTTTTAACATAAATATATCTAAATGATAATGTTACATTTTTTTCACCCATATTATGATGTTGTTTCTAAATATTAAAGGATTTTGCTTGCAATTAATAGGCTTTTATGGATGTACCATTATTATTATTACTTTACATTTTTAAAAGAACTCAAATTAATTGAATATTTTCATACACACAACATGAGCATTTGTATTGTCAACACTGATAGCGATGAGCTGAACTACAAACATCATTAATACCACATGTGTCGTCTACAACCATACAGCCTCATTCCGTTTTATCTGTGTAATGAAATTCTGTGGCTGTGTTATCACTCTCAAATAAAACAAAGGATGATGTAAAAACTGCAGGCTGCTTGTAATGGCTGCTTCATGCCTTCGTCTCAGACGTGTCCAGCTGTGCGCTAATTGATGCAGTCATCCCAAACCCCAAGGAGATGAGTTTTAGCTTGCTGAATTGGGGACAGTTGTTGCTGTGGCATTTTTTGAAATCAGATATTTAATCAAGAAACTTGTCTGGCATTTGTCTATTGATTTAATGGATTTTTCACTTTTTTTTGAGAGAGAGAGATCATCCTCTTAGATGTCGTAAATGGCAATCTGATGTATTTAAAGGCTCCGACAAGCAAACTTTGACAAGCAAATGTTGTTGCTTTTATTGATTTATAGTATGTAGTTTAGAGTATATGTACCCTTCTGAGGGGAATCTCTTTGTTTGCTGCTTTTAGAAAAGCAGCTTAGGATGTGAGCACATTACTCTTCACTTCATAGCCTCGGTTGAATGAAACATGGATGAAAATTAGTGCAAGCTGATTTCACCAGTGTCACTTGAACATTCAGACTTCATAACAATTGTATTTCTCTCCATACGTTACCTCTTTACGATTAATCAATTGTTGCTTCCCTCATTTGTAAATCGCTTTGGATAAAAGAGTCTGCTACATGACTAAATGAAAATATGATTTTTTTATTCACATTTTGAGATCTCAAAATATGCAAAAACAACAACAAAGACAAACACATGGCATCAACTGAGGCAGATGGATTTTTATCCTATAAGAAGGCATGCAATAAACTACATTGGAAACACATTTGGGATCACAAAACCAGTCTTGTGTTGCACCGGTTTATTTTAAATACATTGTATGAGTAAAAAATGATAGCTTTTTCTTTTATGCTTCAAATCATTGGAATATTAAGTAAATTAAGATATTTTGTAACTACTGTAAATACAGTAAAACATAGTTTTCGATTAGTAATGTGCACGACTAAGTACTTTGTTTAGACATCTCCACCTAATATTATCTTATTAACTTTCCAGAAGACTATTGCACACAATGCAAAATGCAGTTTTAGTCATTGTGAAATGCCTGAGCTGTAGTTTTTATTTTATCAATGATTTGGTTAATTTCCTTTATGTCTTACAAGGTTTATTGCCAAACATCTGATAATCGCCTCTAAATCAGCCTCTTTTTATCACAATGGTTTCCCCAGTTGCAGTAACTTCTGATTTTATTGTTGATCAGTTGTGCCAGTTTTGTTCTCTTAAACTTATGGGATGAAAATTGTTCTTTTTTCTCAGATGATTTTGGAACATTAACATTTGCAAAATCATATAGTATCGTAAGTTTAAGGGGTAGTTCATGCCATAATAAAAATTTGAGGATAATATAATGCACCTCAGGCCACCCAACATGACTCTTTTTTTCCTCCCTTAGTAGAACAATAAAGAAACATTTAAGCTAAAACTGTGATCCTTTGTGATTCATAAAATGCAAGTCAATAGCACTTTAAGAGTCAGAAAAGCACAGGCAAAACAAAATGAATCTCAGTGGCTCCCGAGGATACACTGAAGCAAAACGATCAAGAAACTGTACAGTATTGGCTTGTGGGTACTCAAATTTCTTTCGATGTGCATCTTCTGATGGAAAAATAATGCCATGGGAGATCACAGTCTCACATTAGTTTAAGTTTAACCAAGTGCAGGTGTATTGTTGTTATGTCTGTTGAGATGGAGGCAGGGAAATGTGAATGTAAAGCGGCCAGGTTTGTCACTGGCGTTCTGCTGTTGTCAGGGCAGGAGAGGGGACTGTCATTGGGTGGCTCTGTGCTTTTTTGGCTCTGTCTGCAGCAATCTGTCTTCACAGCGAGGTGAATGTGTAGAGGCTGTTGTCACTGGAAACAAAGTGTCCTTGATAAGCGAATCCTATATGGGTGCAGGTTTGTGGGAACTCCCTGGAGCATTGAGTCCTTTGTGGTTTTACAGTTGGTGAAGATTGTAATGCTGAATCTGGGAAGATCAAAACATGTATTTGCAATGTAAGCATAAAGATCAGCATTTAAAAAACATTTTTTTTTTTTGAAGAGGTCTAAGCTGTCGGTTATTTTTGGTTTTCGCTATGTTGTTCTTTTTGCACTTTTGGTATTCTGAGTTTTCCATCGGTAAAATTTTGTAGATGGAACATCGATTCTAAAAAACAAGATGTATAATTGTCTGTGCTATAAATGAATTTAAACCTGTCAGCAATATATACTGTACAAAATGAAATATAAAAAAAAAAAAATATATATATATATATATATATATATTTTTTTTTTATATAAATATCATTCATTCATTCATTTTCTTTTCGGCTTAGTCCCTTTATTAAATGGGGTCGCCACGGCGGAATGAACCGCCAACTTATCCAGCATGTTTTGCGCAGCAGATGCCCTTCCAGCTGCAACCCATCACTGGAAAACATCCATACACTCTCATTCACACACATACACTACGGACAATTTAGCTGACCCAATTCACCTATAGCGCATGTCTTTGGACTGTGGGGGAAACCGGAGCACCCTAAGGAAACCCACGCGAACACAAAGAGAACATCCAAACTCCACACAGAAATGCCAACTGACCCAGCCGAGGCTCGAACCAGCGACCTTCTTGCTGTAAGGCGAGAGCGCAACCCACTGCGCCACTGCGCCGCCCTGATAAATATCAAAGAAATTAAAATTTTTGCAATCATCCTTTAGGAGTTACTGATAAATGTATGCAAAATCATAGACTTTTTAAAATATGCAGCAACAATTAAAATATCTGATATCTAATGCTGATTGTATTTATATAGTGGTTTGTTTTGGTTCGTTCTACCAGCATGAACCATTTCAAGAACCATTTCACCATTATGACATCAACATTTCTCACAGCGTATGTGACAAAACTCTCTATAGTTTTCTATTATGGGGAGTTTTCTTTAGGCAATAATGTACTTTAGAGTTTATTTATGAAGTTCATTTATTTGAGAATTTGTTTAGGCCATTCTGGAGATGTGGGCACCAGAGCTTCAGAGGTTGTTCAGCACTCATGTGCCCTGCCTAGAGCAGCCTTATTTCAGACACCTATTCTGGAATCTACCGCAGGCTCTGGTTTATGTCTCTGTGGTGATTAAACATGAGATATAATTTTGGATATCTCTGACTCTGATGGGCAGTTCCAGAGCAAATAGATTTCACTGAGAGCAAAGTTTCATAACTTTTATATGAATTTAGTTTTATATCAAAACACTGATAGTAATAAGAAGATTAGAGGATGACAGGTTTATGATTGAATTCTTTCATAGTTCTAAACCATAGGTCTCAAACTCAATTCCTGGAGGGCCGCAGCTCTGCACAGTTTTGCTCCAACTCTAATCAAACAGAGCTGATGCAACTAATCAAGGTCTTCAAGACTCTTTTGAACACCTAGATTATTCGGATCAGCTGTGTTTGATTAGTGTTGGAGCAAAACTGTGCAGAGCTGCGACCCTCCAGGTACTGAGTTTGAGACCTTTGTTCTAAACTGATGCTTTCCAATTTAGGCAACAGTTTATAATAACTGTGCACTATTAATAATTTATTAAGCATCAGCTAATAGTTCATCTTTAGTAAAGCAGTAAATTTACATGAATAAACATTAGTAAGCAGCTTATAAATTCAGCTGTAAATGCTATATTGTTGTCTTATAAGAATATATATAATGTGCATAATGATTGTATTTTCATACTTTTGTTAATGATTAATATTTCACTACTAAATTCAAATGAACATTATACATGTTATTTGTCAGGCATATAGTAATAGTTACTGTGCTAAATGCTTTATTAACACAAATTCCTGCCATTTTGTGAGCTCATCTAAAGTGAGGACTATTTATGCTTTGTAAACCCCTTTATAAATGACAATTAAAGGCTCAGTTATATTCTAAACTTAAAATGAAAATTAATGACAGAGTGATTCAGAACAAAAAATATTAATTTCTATATACAAAATTAGGGTGGCACGGTGGCTCAGTGGTTAGCACTGTCGCCTCACAGAAAGAAGGTCGCTGGTTTGAGTCCCGGCTGGGTCAGTTGGCATTTCTGTGTGGAGTTTGTATGTTCTCCCCGTGTTCGCGTGGGTTTCCTCCGAGTGCTCCGGTTTCCCCCACAAGTCCAAAGACATGCGCTATAGGTGAATTGGGTAAGCTAAATTGTCCGTAGTGTATGTGTGTGAATGGGAGTGTATGGGTGTTTTCCAATGATGAATTGCAGCTGGAAGGGCATCTGCTGCGTAAAACATATGCTGGATAAGTTGGCGGTTCATTCCGCCATGGCGACCCCAGATTAATAACGGGACTAAGCCAAAAAGAAAATGAATGAATGAATGAATTTCAAATAAGAATATTGTCATTTAGTTCTAAAACACAAATGAGCATTGAACTCAAAACACATACTTATGGCAAATCAATAGAACCAATAATAACTTTGAAGTGGCCTTTTCATTTCTTTCCAGAGCCGTATCGTGCATTTCTGTCTTTGTGAACTCATGTCCAGTTCGTGTAGCTTTTCAGAAATAATTAGATTTCATTTTGTCATTTTGAGTAGGTGGTTTTTCTTTGTGAATTCAATGGATGTGTGCCTTTAAGGGATGTTGAATGGCTTATTTGAGAAGCTTATGATAGTCTTCCTTTTTTTTTTTTTTTTTTACAATCGATTGCTTGCATGTATTGTGCTGATAGGCCAGTCAGTGTAGGTTTAACATCAGTTTGTTGGTCCTGGGTAAATAAGAGATCCGTTTTATTTCTTTCTACCAGCTTGCTTTTGTTAACATTAGTAGTAAGTGAGCCGTGTTTGTATGTGTGTGTGTGTGTAAATGAGTGGCCAGTGACTGGTCTGAGACAGATGGGTAGCAAGGTCAGATTTGATATGTTGGCAGGCCCGTCTGCTCCTGCTGCCCTGTGTAAATATGATCTGTGTGAAGCAGAGCTCAGACACAACTACTGCTGGCCTGAATCTCCGTCTGCTCCGTGCACTTTAGGTAAAGATTAAAGCGTCCATTTTCCAGATTGTAGCACAAGTTGCTTTTGGATTCAAGTTTGCGCGATCCATAAGGGAGCAGTTTACTCATTAAAGCCATCATGTTTAATAAAAGCCGTTTGACAAGTTATCTGTATGCAAATCAAACCCACACACTAGAATTAAACAGGCCTCGCTCTGCTGCCTATTATTCTGCCGTTATTCCTCTTACTTTGTTTGTTTTTGTTTGCTTTTTGCTCTTTGTTGGTGTTCTGATGCCTAACTTGATCTGGCTTTTAGGCTACAAATGTAAACAAATGTAAAGTTCTTTAATTTAACTATGGTTAGTCAATAAAAAAAGGATAAGTTTATTTGATTACGCTGTGCAGCAGCTTTATTTCTTGAGGAATCATGGTTTGAATAGAAATGTTAGCAGATGTTTCTAGTAGATGCATTGGCAATATACCACAGACAGCAAAAACTAACATATTAAAGTTTTTTTCATTCAAAAAACAAGTCGCCAACCTGATACAGCTTGGCAAATTGGTGGCTAATTTGAATGGTGGCTAATTGTTTCATACAAAAATGGGTGATTTGTTGATAAATTAAGTATGAAGGCCCACCCTTAAACATAACCATCACTGTGACATCCATTATACATAAATGAAATAACAAACATTACTAGTCTTCATAGGTTTTAGCATCCCATATCTTTTCTTTTTCATAGATTTTTTTCTTTGTAGATGTGAAGTATTTGAGTGTTGTGTGTGTATCTTGGATCTTTTATCTTAAACACAATAAAAAAATTAAAAAAACTTATTAGCTATTCAAAAGTCTAGAAATTTGTGTGATCTCATTGAAATTATTGAGTTATAGAAAAGAGTACACATGAAGGCCTTTTGCAAAAGTAACCATCAATGGACTATGAGCAGATAGTATGAATTTATACAAATTAGTCAAAGTTTCAGCTAAACATAAAAAAGATATGAATTGCCATGAAATTGTGTTGGAGATGCTAGAAGTTATTTGGAAAGAAACACAACTTATGCGACTTGGGTTGAACTTTGACTTGAGTACAACTTTTTCATAATGATGATGATCTGTGTCCAAAACCCATAGACTGTACACAATTTGGACGTAGTATCTGTGACGTCATCCATAGGTTTCTGAAGAGTGCAAATGAAGCTACAAATGAATCGCGCCAACCGGGGGTAATTGAAAATAGGCAAAGCGGCGGAGCCTGAGTAGAGCTGCAGATGCCTGCTAGCATTTTTTTTTTCTTTGGGAGAAACACTTAATATTTCATTACCTGTGATTCGTTTGCGTTCTGCCAACATGTGCTTGGTTGTATACTTTATCAATGAAGTGTTTAGTCTTTAAAAAACACTGTTGTAAGCGAGACCTAGCGGTCACTCAAGTGGCCACGCCCTTACTTATGCAGACTTAATATAACTCAATATAAATGAAACGGATGAGTTATAAAAAAATTCACCCCCCTCACAGTTGTCATGAAGGGTAATATTAGCTATATACATCAAAATCGTTTTTTTACCAGGCTGTAAACACCTTTTTTTCTGCTGTAAAGTTAGCCATTTTAACATTGGGGTCAATAGAAATGTGCCGCTCCAATAAAAATGGAGCCAGACCTAGCGGAATTTTGATGAATTGCAGTTTCAGTTACTTCCGTATTAGCTTCACGAGGGAGAGCGGGATGTTGCCCTGCAAATAACACAAGATGTGAACACGATGATCTGTCAAGCGCATGTTTACAAAACAGTGGAAAGTGGAATCCAAAAACTTAAGAGAACAGGTGTTGTAAGTTTGCCATTTTATGTTTGCGTGATGGTGAGTGCTGAAAGGTAGTTCATTTTTACAAAAATTTACTGTTAATTAATAGTCTATACTGGTTTTATACTTTTAGTAATTTCAGCTGGTTTTCCATTGCACAGTACGGTTCAGCAATGGTTGGCTTGCTTCGGTTCGGTTTTTCTCAGCTCGGTTTGCATTTCCACTGCACAGGGTTTACACAGGTTTTTGGAGTTTTAAAAGGTCTATTCCAGATATTGTAAGTCAAGTAGGCTTTGACTGAATGCGCGTTACAATAATGTCAAACATGATGCATCTAAAGCGGGTCACACACCTAAGGAGAAATGCAACGCCATACCATGTCTGTGACAACTCAAGGTATCTCACACCAGATGAGCACTTTCTATACCCCAATATAATGTTATTTGACATAAAAAATGCAGATGGAGCAGAAAGAATTTGAAAAGTCTCCTGGCTGCCCAAAATCCACAGAAAATCTGTGCCAATTAAAAACATTTCAAGCTCCTTGATCTTGCATTAAGTTCAGTGATCGCAGAATCACATAATTCTAGAGTGACTGATCAATACAACTGCTGCCTGTTTTTCATTATAGTCGTAGAAATTCAGCTTTTTAGTCAGTGAAAGTCAGGGAATTTGACATTTGGTGGGAACACCGACAGCAGTTTTGTACTTCAAAAAGTGAGTGCGATTATTGCTGTAGGTGTGTCGCCTCTACTGCTGTGACATAGTCGTAAATGCAACATAAACAAACTATGCGGTCTGTCTGGTGTTAGTAGTGATGATTCTTTGTGATCAGCAGTGTTTATATGTCACGTTTTGCTTGCTTGGAACCTCACCTGAGGTGGTACTAAAAAAGTACCATGTACTAGTGTAAAAAGTGAGCCATATCGTGCCACAGTGAAAAGTCATTTACATTTTTTACAGTCATTTACATTTTTTAAATCGACCTGATCTTTAGTCAGATGGTTTTGCATGTTGCTTTAATCGTGTTGTAGTTATGTTTATAAGTTGACTAGAAAGTGTTGTCTTGAATCAGTGAAATCAAGGTTTATTTTTTTTGCCATGTTGCCATATGTCACTTATCATGAAAGATCTGCTTTGTGCTTGTTCTGAAAGACTTGTCCGCATGACTTCAGACACAATACACCTTTATCAATAATTGACATGGTTGTTGGCAGTGTAATAAAAGCCAGCTCATGGCTTGAAGACGCGTCTGTTGAGAGATGCTGGTGTAATTGTAAGAGCTGCTCGGAGCAACACACCGCACTCACACAAATAGCCAGCTGATGTGGTTAAAAGGAGGATGCATATGAGCCGTTTTCACAGAGGAACTCATTATGCCAGTTAAATGAGCAGCATGAATCTTCTGTTTATTTGATTTTAGAGATATTGGGCTCATGTGCTATCTCCGATTAATGCATTGATATCAGATGCTTACTTAAACTGAAGGTTCTGTGTACATTAGTGCACTATGCTCTGTGTATTATTGGTATAAACAGGCATGTTTAGTAAAAATAGTGGTGTTATATTGTTGCACTTCTTTAATGAAGTGTGTCAAAGACTGCTTCAACAAATAATAGAGCAGGATATCCTAGAATCAGTCACTTAACTGTCAGTTTCCAAGCATCAAGCAAGAAAATTTCATTTTAGAATTGGCAGTGGACTTGTCTTGGCATAAAATCAGTGAATTTGGCCATAAATCCAGAAAGCGTCTGTCTGCCAGTAATACACAGGCTTTGTGCTTTAATTCTAGTGGGATATAGACCCATTTATCAATCTCATGACTGAAAAAGAAAATCACACTTTAAAGCCATTTCAGAGTATAAATACATACATTTCACAATGTACATTGATAGTAAATGTATATATTTATAAACGCTATTTGAAATAATTCAATACTTTTATTAAATAAAGATGCCATAAATTCATTAATAGTGACAGTAAAATATTTGACACATCACTTCTTTCTTATACCTTATTATGATGTACATGCCGAAAGTAAATACACAGTTTTTTTTTGTTACATCATTCATTATGCATTCTGCATTTTTTGTGTTTGTCTCTTTAAATGGAAATGAAGTGCTTCTCTTCATTCCCTTACCCGAAGAAGGGGATGCTTTTACAGCTTGTTCCTCACTTACTCTGCTATAGTCAGTGCGTTTTGAAGTCTTGTCAGTTTAAACTCCTCATATATGGTTTTCTGAGTTTACAGACACAAAGAGCACATACGGAAATCTCCTTGTCAGATGTGTGTCGCATGAGTATTAGGTAAGGATGTAACAATTCACTGATAGTGGAAAAGCGGCTAAAGATGCAGCATACATGCAGCATGAGCAGTTTTTAATCTAAACTAGAACTTTGAAATCTGAAGCAAAAACAGAAGGGTCTGACTACAGTTTAGTGGAACTGTTGGCCTGCTACTTAAAACATATGAAGTGAACAGCAGACGATATTAATTAGATGCAGATTCACTCTCTTCCAACAGATTCACTCTCTTCCAACTATTAACCATAGTGATGTAGTGTTTCCTGGGTTACCGCTGTAAACAAACCAGCACTGCTCTCATCAAAACCAGAAAGTACCACGTAAACTTTTCTAAAGACAGTAAGTTTTCCTTAAAGATGTATTCATATAAAATACTACTCCAGTTGTATCTCAATTTGTTTGGCAATATGTGATTTGAATCATCACATATTTGAATCCATTTTCAACTGATTCACGGTTTATGGCTACATCCTTGGTATTAGGGCATTTTCACGGTAAAGTCTAGATAGGATACAGCTGCGAATACGCACATCAATATAGCATCATTTTTGTGACTGTATAACAATAATTAATATTTTTACAGTACTCTGATGGTTGAGTTTAGGGTTGGGGTAGGGTTAGACGTAAAAAAAAAAAACAATTTATTGGTTAATAATAAACGTGTAAATATAAATAATACTCTGTAAAACTACTGTTTTTACATTACTGTGACGGTTGGGTTTAGGGTTGGGGTAAGAGTAGACATTAATAAATTACAATTAATGGGAAATTTAATAAATTATAAAAATAATTCTTGTTAACTTCCGGCCGTATCTGATCTAGCAACAACCCATTTTCACACCAGTTAGAATGTTCAATCTATTTTGGTTTGCTTTCACAAGGCACTAGTTCTATATAGTAAAATAAAAAATGTAAAGTCTCTTCTCATTGGTCAGAGCACACTTGTTTATGTTGTTTGCGCGTGTGTTTATTCGATGTTTTATCCGTCATCTCAACTGAAACGTGAAGAGAGGTTGGAACATAGTGTAGCTCCTTCTCTTTAAAAAAAAAAAAACAGCCAATAGCGTTTTGTTTTCTCACCGCTCTGCCAGTGAGAGTGCATCAACTGAAAAGAAAAACGAGAAGGGTCTTGAAGGGGGTGGCGCATGTCAGATACTAGAGAGCATTTGATTGGTCAAGATTTGATGAGAAACTGAAGTATGAGGTGAAAAAAATTGTTGATCGATTTAGGCGGAAGTGACAAACTGCAAGCTGTGGATGTTTGTATCGGTTTTTATATCTTCTAAAGACAAATTTTGTCCCTGTTGTGGAGCACACTAGCTAATAGTTGTCCTTAAAACTAACAATACTCTTACTAACATTTAAAAAACTTTTCTTTAATTTCACAGGACCAGAAATTATGTTATTTTATCATTTTTGAGGAAAAAAATCTAATCAAGTATTGCTGGTATTTTTATGTGTTTTGGACCAAATTTTTGTTTGGCAGGTCTCGCCGTCTTAGTCGCTTCCAGGTTTTCATTCTGAAAGCCATTAGAAAAACAAGTGCTATTTTTCATGCGGTGCACTTAATGACTCAAACAGTGTGATAAAGTCTGGTGTGTTGGTTCATTGGGTTGGATTGCTTTCTCACCACTCCAGAGTTCAGGCAATTTCAGACCGATTATCTTGGCGTAGATCTAAAAACTTTGTCATGTTCACTATAGGTTCTAATTCGCATTCAGCTTTTAAATACATACAAAATTATATCAAATGCACAACAACAATGAAAAAAATGGACCTGAATGTAAACAGTGGCATATGTATCAGTGTATTGGATCGCTTGAGTACAGAAACAGTGCTTACTGATGTACAGAATAACTCCTTTTGGAATGGATTTTGTGTTTTGAAAATGCAGATCTTTTTCATACACTGCAGCATTATGCACTAAAGGAAGTTAAATGTGCAAAAACAATAATGGACCCCTATAAACCACAATTGCAGATGAGATTTCTGGTTTTATTATAGAGGTCAGAGAATCATTTTCTTCTTTGACTAGTGGTCTGAGAATGGTGGATTCCACTTTCCACTGTCTCTTTTTGTGGGCTCATACATGCATAATCTCATAAATAATACAGCCTGGCCTCTGCTTGTGAAATGTCATGTTGTTTTAAGTTTGCGCTGACAGGGACTTTCACATGAGTGCCACAATAGACCTGTGGAGTTCCCCAGAGAGTGGCACTTTCCTCATGTGCCGTGAGGAGGCCCTGTACTGGGGTCAAACACTTCACGTTGATATAATCAGCTCCAGTATTTCACGTCGCTGGCACTGGGGGTAGAAGGACAGATTGATGGGCAATCTTGCGCTCAGGATCAGTTGATTTGTTGTGATAGCAGTACAGCAGATATGAAAAATATCAAATGTCTTGATGAATGCCTGGTGCTGTAACGCTGACAGTGCTCATGCTAAAAACACACACTACTGCACAGCATTCCTGTGCTTGACCTGTGATGCGTCAAGCTCAACAGAACAGCTGCTTCAAGAGGATATTTCTTTCTTTCTTTCTTTCTTTCTTTCTTTCTTTCTTTCTTTCTT
>CAIGQV010001633.1:10318709-10329313 GCA_903798115.1 Danio jaintianensis
CTTTCTTTCTTTCTTTCTTTCTTTCTTTCTTTCTTTCTTTCTTTCTTGGCTCTTTCCTTCCTTGTGTTTTTCTTCCATCTTCATTCATTCATCCTTCCTTCCATCCTTCATTTCATTGCTTCCTGCCTTTCTTCATTTCTTTGTTTCTTTGTTTGTTTGTTTCTTTGTTTCTTTGTTTGTTTCTTTCTTTGTTTCTTTCTTTCTTTCTTTCTTTCTTTCTTTCTTTCTGAAGCTATCAAGCTTTAGTACTGTCACAGATGATAACAGATGTTTACGTATATTCTATGAGGCAAAACAGTAACTGATCACACAAATTAATTAACCAGTTCAAGTTTATGCCTACATGCTGGTTTTTTTTTTTCCTTTGATGATCAACGGCTGTTTTTGTTTTTTGATTTCTCTGTGATTATCCATCCTTTCACATTGAGGACACTTGAGAGACTCATACATAACTTTTTTAAAAGAAGGAAAACATATAGTCTAATATTCAAAAAGGCAGCATGATGTATTAATGCTACTGGAAGCATTATTTCTTTTCATTAAAAAACAAATTTTAAACCAAATAAAAACATTTAAAACATCATGAAGTAGTTCAAAGATATTTGTGGGTGCTTGGCATTCAAATTTAAACACCTGCATTGTTTTCCTTATGAATAGTCTGTTGGTGGGCAGTTTATTCAAATTAGAGGACATGACTGAGAACAAGCTTGGATAAGACAAAAACTGTTATGTAAGAGATTTAACAGTTTATAAGAGATCACATTACTGGACAAAAGCCTTGTTTTGAGGCTTTGAGAGAAATGTGAAAAACAGTGAGGTCATTCAGCTACCTAATGTGAAAGATGTCTTACTACAGCGCGTTTTCTGTGGGGAACAAGTGTTATACTAACACTGACCGCATTTGTTGTGATTGCTTTCAGAGCATTTAGTAATAAAAGGCTTTCTGACACGTGCTGGAATTCAGAAACCGCAGCCAACAGCACTATTTATAGCACAGTCAGTCCTCTGTGCTGTTTTTTTCCTCCTGTCCACTTTCAATGTTTGTCAGTTCTTTTATTTGATGTAATGAAATCACATCGGTTGTTCCAATTGTTTGGCTAATTAATGTTTATTTAGAGAGCACGTGTTTTTTTTGCAAGGTGATTTAGGTCATCTGTTTTGTTTTTCTACAGCTCTATAATGAACTTTTTTTTCCTTTATGCCAGATGATGATGGGATTGTTTACTTCCTCGAAATTGGATTAGTTTATTATATCCAGATCTAGTCTTGAATCTTGATTAATGCACACCATGCAAGGTCTGAAATCAGTGAAAGCTTAGAGCAGAAATAGGCAATATCAAAATGAACAAAACTCTACTTTACTTTTACTCTACTATACTAATAATAACTCTAATAATGAGCTCCTGTAATTTAAAATCATGAGCATAATTGTTGTTTTCCCTGAATTTCAGTGTGTTTACAAATGTCAAATACATTTTCGTGAACAGTGCAGCAAGCTATAATTAAATTTTATTGTCTGTTTTTGATTCTTTAACGAAATCCACACAAATGAATCATTTCTGAATGAATTGATTTGAATGACCAATTTTTACACTTTCATTTACATTAACTCTTTTTTTTGTGTGTGTGTCTGCAGGATGATAATGATGGGATCCCGTGGTCAGAAGAGAGAGTGGTCCGCCGGGTGCTCTACCTCTCACTTAAAGAGTTTAAAACGGCTCAGAAGAGTAAAGTGGAGAACGGCACTGGAAGAGTTAATGGTGAGTTTTCCTTTTTCCTAGAGCATTGCTTTCAGAGACTGACCTTTAGAGCAGCTGCAGCAAAGAACTCACTTCTGTGACCCTTAACTTCTGACACTGCTGCTTTTAGCTGCCGTTCCGAACCCCTTCAGGGAAGGATATGTGGAGAATATCACATTTTGAGCCAGATATACTAACAGTTTGCTCCAACGAACAGTCTTTTTGGCGTTATTATACTGTTTGGTATTTACTAAACACACACAGCGCCTGGCCTTACTGAGTTTGCATTTGTAGTTTCCTGGTCAGATGCAAATTTTATGGGAGGAGAGTGTTTAAAAGAAGCATGCAATATGATTTACTAACTTTTGTGCTCCTCAAATTACTGGTATTTGCTTTAATATTTAACAACTTAAAAGTGTCTTAAATGTTGATATGACTGCAGAACAGAACAGAGAGCGTATGAACACATCGTCTGAACATATCATTTGCCAAATATGTCATTTTTAATTTGCTTCAGAAATTAAAAGACAAATTAGAACAAACAACTATGGGTGAGTCACGTAATACCAGCATAATCTTAGTTCCCTCAGAGAGCGTGCACATAAATACAGTATATCACATAAATACAGTCACATATGGCTTACTGTAAGTAAATATAAGGCGTGCTAGCTGAGCGCATGGGTGCTGTCCAGTTCTGAAGACAGTTTTTGTCGTTGTCTTGTGGTCACTTATATTAAGCTTGTCTATTTTATGAATATTTATTTTCTTTGGCCAATAAATAAATAGGGCTAAACAAAATAAAAATACACTTTTGGTCACTACATGTACCATAGCTGCTTTTTTTCTTTTTTATGAAGTAGGCATCAATATCGATTATCGATTATTGTCTTAGCACCCTGACAATTTGTCTAGCCCCCTGTAGAGAAAGAAATATTGTGCCTTGCAGAAATTACCACACCCATCATCGCTGTTTGTAAAATGTCTTCATTTTGTTCTTAATAATAGTAGTTTCAGGAAGTTTAATAATATAGGAAGTTTAAGTATTTTTTACTAGAAAACTGAATGAAAATCATAAATATAAACATTGAGTTTTAAGATGTTTGACGGATTGTGATGGCAACGAGTAAGCTCATGTATATTAATGAGCTTCATGCTGACATTGCCAGGTAATCTTTCCAACATATCTAGGCATTTTAGCTAGTTAATATTTATGAGCCAAGCTTTTACCATGGTCACATTTACAAACTCAGATGATGAATGCCATTTTAGCATTTAAATGAATAATCCAGAAAATAAATGTTAAATGTTTCACCACATGCCAATGCACCTTTAAAGAGCCACATCAAATCATTCACATTCCATTGCATTTGCTAATGAAAATAGAACAAAATTGCCATCAGTTTAGTTTTTTGTTATCATCAAATACAGTGGAATGTGCAGTTCAGTGTGGCATTTTAAAGGTGTTTATGAGCTATTTCACCTTAGATGCTAAAACGATGCATCTGTGACACACTCAGGGGAGCACATATCACCATGGGACTCTTCTGTAGTTCCTCAGCCTCTCTCAATGGTCCATTAGGAATATTATTGTTCTGCCATGATTGCGCTGAAAATGTGTGAGCAAAGTAAACGCTGTCCTGAATAATGCACTTTCTGTATGGGCTGTGCAGGGCTCTGAGTGCGCTGTAATGTGCTGAACTCGGTGACCTGCTGGGCTCTGTATGGCGCAGTGCATCATCTCGCAGAGAATGTCAAGGGTATGAGCAGAGCACCTCGTGAGCTCACCACTTTATACGCTTTCAGTCACACTTGAGGATTCTTAAATTAGTTTGGAATCAAAAGCATAGCGCTGAATTTCAGAGAGGCTTGCATATTCTCTCTTATTATATAAGGCATCTGTCTGAATTTTGTGTGATGTGTTAACATGTACAGTCTTGCATTTTTTTATTTATAATGACATTGTTTACTTGTGTGTATTGTAAATATATAGATTTTATATATTATAAAACTAAATACAAAATACTAACTAGATGCTAAATATCATTCTATATCATGAACTGTGTTATTGAGATGTATTTTCTATACAATATGCATATAAATGTAAGCATCTCAATATAAAAAAATTGAATAAATGTTTTCGCATATTGCAAATGAATATTCATATAATTATATTTCTATTTTGTGAATGTTCCTATTCTTTGGACAAAAAAATAAATTTGCCTAATTAAAATAAGACTATACTCCTGTTCAATACGTGTACCATAGCTCCTTTTATTAAGTAACTATACATATTTTTAAGAAGTAGGCTAACTTTGGCATCAAGAATGTAGATTATTTTCATAGCATTTCTTAGCAAAACAAAACATTTTCTTTGGTTATTATATTATATTATATTATATTATATTATATTATATTATATTATATTATATTATATTATATTATATTATAATATATTATTATTTTTAAATACAATTAAAATATATTCAGTAATTAAATATAATGATATAATAAGCAAAATGCAATTAATCATACACAAAGGCCAAATACATGTTATATAATAATATACAGCCATGGACGTAGTAATTGCATTGTAAAGGGTCACATCTAGTTTGGCTAAAAATAACTTTTTCATGTTCACTAAAGAGTTCCTGGGTTATTTTATTAATGTTTCTTATAGGGCCCCTTACAGGTTAAAAGATCCATAGTTTTTATTCTCAATTTATTATCACATTTCGCAATTGTCGGAATTGAAGACAGGAGAAGGAAAGACAGAACCTTTAAACATGCTGTATTTTTTAGTTAATAGACTAATTGATTATTTTGGGCAATTTAACATGACTGAAACCTTAGACACTATAAGTACTTTGATTTTGCTCTCTTTTGTTCATTCTGAGTTTCCACTTGTGTTTGTTCACCACAGTGCTTAACCTTAGTAATTGGAAAAATCCTCTTCTCCATTTCAGAGGCATTTCGAAGGGTTTCTGCACGCTTTGCATTTGTTTATTTCATACTAACAAATCAGCTACAAAATAATATTAAAAACAGTATTATGGAGGAACATATGTTTTCTTCTCTGTTCATGTGTGTTTGCCTGTTTATACCTGAACCACATCTCCTTTCCCAGGCTCCTTTGCTAATGGTCATTTGAATGGATCGGGGACTAAAGCTGGCCTGTTTGCTGGAAGCTGTAATTCAGACAGGACCCAGCATGCAGTGCAGAGCAAAGACCGCAACCACGAGTTCTCAATGGACGGGCCTGTCAGGAAGAGGTGAGTTTACTTAGACCTGCACTATATTGTGGTTTTGTGTCATTCTGTGTTAATGCATGGTTAAAATGTGCTTTAATGGATGAATAAATCATCATTTAGGAACTAAGTGGGAAAATAGCAATGAATGGACTGAAATGTTATCCCTCTATGTATCTTTCAGTTTTAAAAGATTCAGTGATTGTTCATCAGCAGAGTGTAACTGGTTTTTAAGCTAATCAATGATTTAAATCTTGCTTGGTTAAGTCTGGTCTGATCATCCAGTGCTTGGAAGAAGCATCAAAGCACAACATGTGCTATTGGCCAATTAAAAATGACTTGCACAGTAAGGCTTTTTGCTGAGCTTTTATATATCAGACCAAAGTGCTTCCCTCCGCAGGTCTTCTGTATGATTCGATTAGCATCTCTTTTCCCACCAAACAATTCAGATCACTGTGTTACTGTCTTTTTCTTTTTTAATGGACTTTGAGTCAATAAAACATAAACCATTAAACGAGAGACATTTTTATGTATAAAAAAAGATGTATAAGCCAGAGATTGAATCCATCAAAAAAGGAGTGGCCTATTTCAACACATAAATGTAAGTTTGTTTTTAGGAAACTACAGTGATTTATTATTTTTGAATATTAATGCACAAATGAATGTATCACATTTGTTCTTCCTCCTACCAAAATAAACTGAATTGAAAATTTTATGCGCTGTTTCTTCTCATGGATTCTAGATTCTTCTGTAAATACAGTAATGCAGACTCTTTGATTAAAATTAACATTTTAAATTGCTTAAGAATTTCATCTTTCCACTAACCAAAATAAACTAAAATTTGTAGAATTGGATATTTTGAAAGGTGCGAATCAGATCACTCTGCCTCTTTTGTTTTTTGTTGGATTTCCAAAACTCTTTACTTAAGTGCTAAAATAAAACTGAATAAAACACGAGCCATCAAATGAAAGGTAAATTATTTAAAAATATGGATGGCCCGACATGTTACATAAGATAATTCTTCTGAAATTACAGCAATTTATTCCTTCACAGGCACAAATTAGCATAATGCAATTTACTTGATATATTTGTCCTTCTGCCTGCAAACTTAAACTGAAATGTAGTTTGATGCTGTGCTTTAAAAATGGGCTTCAGATAAATGTTTCTGTCTCTTTTATTAGATTAACAAGTAGTTTTTATACTAGTTTTCAACCTCAATTAAAAAACATTCGTCATCAAAATAAATGTACCAAAAATGCATGAAACAAGAAAAGAAAAACAAATCTTTGATTATTTTTTCTCGTTCAACTCAAGTTGAGCTTTATTGTCATTCTACTACATGTGTGGGCATACAGTGCAACAAAATGTCTCGTCTTGCAGGACCACGGTGCTACAAAAATAAACATAATCATAAATATGAACACAAAACTGGACGCAAGAGCTTTTTTAAACCTATACATAACCAACATACCGGCGCTGTAATCTAACTATACTACCTACTAACTATAGAGAATGGGAATGTGTCGTAACCGTGCAATGCATTCTGTATTTAGGACAAGGGAGCCTGACTCCCATTGATCTCTATGGATTTATTGTATCATATATATACACTCAGCAGCAATAAACTGTAAGCACTTGCACTACAAATAAAGAAAATAAACCCCTTCATTTCTTTGATCCTCTCTAAATCGGTCCCCTCTGCATCCATGCTCGGCTACTCCAGTTACACTTCACTGCTGGACACAAAATGTTATGGGACGCATATTTTTAGCTTCTCAGGCACACAAAGAGTGTTTATAAAGGTATATATACATTAGTAAATTTTATTTTGAGTGTTTGTGAGATGCTTTTCAAAAGATATTACTATAAAACGGTATTTTTTTCTGTTGCGATTTCCATTGGTTTACATTGTGCACTCCTGCATTTGTCCACAAACATGGCCAACCACATCTCACCATGAAGTAGTTTCCCAAGCTCTTTATACACATTCTATAAATAAATACATAAGCTATACACATAACCTAAGACAGACTACGCAAGTACTTTTACATAACACAGAACAATATTGTGCAAGATATCGTTTAAAAGAGGTATTTTAAGGTTGAAGAAAACAAGTAGTGCAACATGATTTGTGGTACATTCACAGGTACATATTGTTTTCTTTATTTAGTCCTTTGTTCAAAACAAGCAAAGCTTGATCTGCATTCACTGAAGCCGCTTTGAGAAGAACAACCAATAAATGGCTTCAAAGTTTGCTGAATAGATGAAGAATGATGGATTGATGCGTAAATAATGATGCCATTTTTATTTCTAGCAGAACTAATCCTCTGATTTCCCTAATTCCCTGTTCCTCGCACCAGGCCAAGACTGCAGGCTCAGAGGAAGTTTGCTCAGTCTCATCCGTGTTCACCAAACGCCACCCCGCTGAAGGTGCTGGACGCCCAGAGCCCGAGCCCTGCCACCCTGCTCAACCATCTCACACGACGCAAACCCAAAACTGAAGACTTCCTCACCTTCCTCTGTCTGAGAGGTGGGTCTTCATCCTCTCACTCTGTCTACTCTCCAAATGTTTACAGACTCCAGAGTTCACCGGTTATTGCTGGCAAATGTTTGGGTGACTCTCTGGTGTGTGCTGCTGTTATTTACAGTGTTTGTGTCTTGGAAGAGCTCCCAGCGTACATTTTCAGCTCATTTTGAACTCCTTAAGAGAGAAAGTCAAGGTTTATGGTGGTGAGAAAGAACTCAATGAGATGTTTATGCGCAGCTGATGAGAGATAAAGTCTGGTTTATGTTGCATTTTTAATATTCATGAGTGAAACTTTGGTCTAATGAGGTTTAATTGTGGGCGGAGCTTGTGTACTTTGTCTATGCAGATTGTTTGTTTTTAGCATGTTTAGTGTGTACATTTGGAATGATTTAAGTAATATTTCAGAGGTGGCATATGGATGAGGTTATGAGAAATTAGATTGAACATTTACAAGTGCAACTATTCATTATTAAACCATACTCATGGAAATTTGCAACTAATGATTTACCAACAGGTGCCAGAAAAACAGCAATAACTATAGGAATCTGAAAATGTTCACTAATTATAATAAGTGTTCTTTTTAAAATATGTCTATATTGTGTTTAAGAGTACATTTAACGTGTGAAAAATGCTTTATTTTTTTACTGTTAGCACTGCCTTTCAAATAGACCTAAGCAGTGACCTAGAAATTTTGAAAATCGCAGTTTGTTTTCTAATGTCTTTGTCACTGAATCATATATTCAACTGATTCCACCAGAGGGCTGATTCATTCAGGAATTAATTGAGTGGCCTGTCCAAATACTCACACTTGCAGTCTTTGCACTTGACCACTTACTTGACACTTTTCTTGTATTTCTTGACTTTTGGGAACAGAACTTTAGTAATTAAATATAATTGGTATAAATTTATGCATATAAACAGCGATAATATCACCACAGTTTATGTTGGTGACAGCTAAAATACATAAATTCTGCTGCAGTCCTTCGTTATATTTTTCTCCTCATCGTTTCTGGCAGAGCAAACGTAGAAGAAGACACAAATTGAGTTAACGTCAAACTTTCGCTTATTCTCTCTCCCCAAATTCCTTCTCGCATTTCCCTGGCTCTTTTGAACTGCTTAACTTTCTCCATCTCCCTTCTTACTCTCACACACGGCTGTGTAAAGACAGGGAACAGACTGATTGGATTTGCCATGGACTCTTGGCTGAGGGCAAAGTGGGTTAATGGATTTTCAAACATAAAGAATGTAAATGAGAACATTTCTTCCTCGTATCCATCCGTCCCGCTCATCATATCAAACCTCTTTTTGTTATTGGGTTAGAACCGAGAGCAGACGTAAATGTGAGAGTGGCAGTGCGGATCAGTTTATGGATTTTTAAAATATAAGCAGAGCTTGTAGTGTCGCATAAGTCAAGGCTGATGCGCTAGATGTCATGAGCTGTAATTCAGATGCAGCGGCGGCTGCTGTTTCTCATTCACGAGAGGCTGAGGTGTCACACATCAGTGGCCATTCAATGCTTTTATTTCTTTATTTTTATTTTTGGGTCTGCTCCTGAAAGCCGCTTTTTCAGCTGCTACTAAACAGTTAAATTGCTTAAAAGTAATTGAGCATTCTGAAAACTTTGTTACAAATGATTCGATGATCTATTCGACAGCTTGTCCAATCATCATGGAGTATTGGATTTTCCGATTCTTATTAGCAATTTTATATTTATAGCAAACTAATAAAAATAAAGGCTGTAAATTAATGAATTTTTAAACTTTCTATTCATGAAAAATCCTGAAAAAAATGTGATATATTCCACAAAAAATATTAATTGTTTTCAGTAATCATTTAAAAACATTTTGAGTGCCAAATCTGTATTTTAGAATGATATCTGAAGGATCACTTGACACTGAATACTGAAATAATGGCTGCTGAAAATTCAGCTTTGAAACAAGAATAAATTGGATTTAAAAAAAATATAAAAAATATTTTTTCAAATATATTATTTTTCATTTGTAATAATATTTCACGGTATTATCATTTTTCTAACCACATAAATCCAGCTTTAGTGAGCATAATAGTTGTTGTTTTCTTGATAGCATGAAATATTTTAGCTGCCCTAAAACTTGGTAATAAAAATATAATAATATTATATTATAATAAAATATTATATCATTTAATTTATAATATGTATAATATTATGTACAAAATTTATGTATATATAATTTATTTGATAATATAATATAATATAATATAATATAATATAATATAATAATAACTCTTTATATCCAATTCCTATATAAATACAGTAGACAGATCCCTCACCCTCTCTTTTTTCTCTCCGTCTCTTTCTTTCTCACTGTTTTATTCTCCATCGACCATGAGTGACAGATGTAAAAACAGATTTTGCTTCAAAAAAATCCTGAAGCAAAGTCACAATTCGCTTCGAGGAAGAATTCATATGAGAGGACATCATGAGCAAATAACAGAATACAAGGACTAAACACAGACCTCTCGCCAGATTATATCCATCATGACAATTAATTAGAGTGAGACTTGAATACTTACATCAGCTGCATTGCTACAGAACAGTAGATGAAAATCACATTCATTAATATTCACTCTTCAAAACCCCTGGCATTATCAGAGAGGAATCGAAGAATCGTTCGGTTTCCCCTTGAGATGTGAATAATAGCGGGTCGCTCAAAGCCCCCGGGAGCCCTTATTAAAGCCCTTGATCATGGAGGACTGGCCTAAAGAGCCTTTCTCCATAATCTGGGGGCCCAGAGATCCTTTCTTTCACCGTTGCAGCTTCGCTCTTATTTCACCTGGAAATTGCAGTCCATCATTCATAACCAGTCACTAATAAGGTTTCGCATAGTTCATTTCCATTGATCTCAAATAACAGCAGATATGACCAGGATGCAGTATAAATCAAATGCTCTATTAGTTACTTTGGTTGGATAATTCAAAAATATTGATGTAAAAGCAGACAGGCCACTTCTCCTGTGTATTTCAGCAGTCGTTCCCCACCCCCTCCAAACACATACACACACAGACGCACACACACACACACACACACACACACACACACACACACACACACAC
>CAIGQV010001633.1:10329323-10339905 GCA_903798115.1 Danio jaintianensis
ACACACACACACACACACACACACACACACACACACACACACACACAATCACATGCTGCAGCACATGTAAACGCTATGGACCCAGTGACTCTGGTGCAGATAAATGGCTGTTGAGGGAATGTGGAATAAAGCTGAACAGGCTCTCTATTGTGAGCGCTGAGCCCTTCAGTGAGGATCAGAAGCACACGAGATGAGCTCTGGACTGGACTCGCCGTCACATTAACAGCTCTCTCTGTCTCTCTCTCATGCACACGGTCAAGTTAAACAGAGATTTGCACACTCTACAAATGCTCAAAGCAGAGTTTTCAGATGCGATCTTCTCATTTTTGTGATCTCAGAGAGAATGTCTGCGCAGAACCTTAGGGTGTATTTAGATTTGGTAGGTCACTCTCAGGAGGTTTCAAACATCAATTAGTTTCTTTCTTGTGTTAAACACAAAAGAAGATATTTAGAAAAATGTTGGAAACCTGTAACCATTGACTTGACAAATTTTTTTCCTACTATAAAAGTGGATGGTTACCGCTTTAAAAAAAAAACAAAAAACGTATTTTGTGTTCAACAGAAGAAATAAACTAATTAATGTTTGAAACCTCCTGAGGGTGATTAAATAATGAGTACATTTTCCTTTTTGGGTGAACTATCCCTTTAATTACTTACCCTCATGTTGTTCCAATGTCCTGAGTCCTTAGTTCATTTTTGGATAATTTAGATTAAATGTGAGAGCTCCGATTAAATAGATTAGATTAAATCAGATCAGGGTGCACTTTTACTGTTGCGCCACTGACTCTTATAGCATATAGCATGCGGTAAATGCCCACCTTGACCTGAAGTGGAATAGAAGATATAGGCGAAAATAGTGGTATTTACATTTAATTTGCACCTGAAAGCGCCTGTTCTTGCAGCTTCCTATGATTACTGTTGAACCACTGAAGTCACATGAAATGTTTTGACTCGTGTTCCTGGACTTTGAGTGTCTCAGGACTGTTGCTGCCTATGGAGGATTAGAGATCAAAAATACCGTAATTTGTTCTGAAGATGAACGGATGTCTCAGGGTATTGAACTATATGAGGGTGTACAGTTTAGGCAATTTGTTATTCTTTATTCACCATCATGTCATTTGAAATTTGTATGAATTTATTCTAAGGAACTCAAAGGAATAAAAGTTTTATTTTCTGTACAATAAGGTCCAGTGTTGTTTTGGGCCTTGTTGACTTTCTCTGATGGTGAGGGGAATCCTTTGGAATTGCTTTATATATAATGTTTTATACACTGCAATTTAAAAGTTTAGCTTGGTAGCATTTTTTATCTTTTTGAAGGAAACCTCTAATGTTTATCAACGTTTTTAGATGTGTGACAAAACAGATATGTGACGAACAGTAATGTGTAAAATGATCCTTCATATCTATATTTGTTTATTTTAAAAAAATGAAACATAAACAAGATGCATTGTGAAGCTTAATATTTTTATCAAACCTTGATATACGATTTGTTTTGTTAATTTTTGATGTTTAAAAAATAGGATTTCCAAAAAAAATGTTTTGTGTGTGTGTGTATATATATATATACAGTATAATACATAATTTATATAATTTAAAAGAACAACATTTATTTACAGTAGATGTCTTGTAGGAATTTAGATAAATTAATGGTCACTTTCAATCAGTTACTGTTCCTGCTGATTGAAAACTAAAAAAACTTAAAGGGATAGTTCACCCAATAATGAAAGCTCTTTCATTTACTCACCCTTTACTTGACAAAAGAAGATATTTATAAATTGTAGGAAGCCTGTAACCATTGACTTCTGTATTTGTTTTTCCTAATATGGAAGTCAGTGGTTACAGGTTTTCAACTTTCTTCAAAATATCTTCTTTTGTGTTCAACAGAAGAAAGAAACTCATAAAGGTTTAGAACCACTTGAGGGAGATTAAATAGTCAGCAAGTTATCATTTTTGGATTAACTATCCCTTCACCCTCAGCTGTACTATAGTACAAATATAAATGTAATTTTTTTTAAATGAACTATTGGCTGATTTTCAAACCAAGATATATGCAGACTGAATTGCATCGCAATCTAATTTACTCTCCACTTTGTTTCTCACTCTTCTCTCTCTCTATGACACTCGCTCACTCTGCCCTTACCCTGTTTCTCATTGGCTCAGGCTCTGCTGCGCTGCCCAGCAACATGACATACTTTGGTAGTGCTAAAGATGATGAAGATGTGGATGAAGAAGAGGACGAGGAAGAGGAAGAAGAAAGTGCCAGCAATGCCCCTGCTTCCTGCCAGTCCACTCCACGCAAGAGCAAAGGACCCAACAAATGCATTGCCAACGGTCATGGTACTTCACCACACCAACAGAATAACCACGAACACACACAATTACTCTCACTTTGCATTTTATTATCCCTTTTTCCTTAAAATAGCAGTTTACAATCGATTTTACTATGTAGTGTGTGTAGTAGTGTATTATTGCACTGCCAGTAGCAGACAGGCTGGACATTTGGTTCCATTTAAGGGCTCCGGTGAGGTGAGTTATGATCCTGCTTTTTTCCACACCATACAGTTAATGAGCCATGACTATATACAGCCTTCACTGTCAGATACATTTGTGCTGCACCGTCCATATAACACAAGGCATTCATTGTGTGCACACATGCAAAAGTTGCAGTATGGCTGTCAATAGATTAGATTTTTGAATCAGTAAAAAAAAAAAAGATTAATCACACTCCTATCTTGAAATTAGGTATATATCATTTATCTTGTTTAGCGTGTTTATTATTTCAACATTTGCTGCATTCATCAAAGTTAACGCTGGACACTTCATTTAAGGAGTCCATATAATACATAAATTCATAGCAAAAACATCTAGAAAATAATCAAAATTCAGCAAAGAAGATGTTTAGAGCTCCTTTATAATTATTATGACTTGATATCTTGGTATTTCATTTTAAATAACATTTTAAGTAATTTATAAGGCAGACTGCATTTAGTAATAAATTAGTAAAACAAATCTATTATTTTATTATTGTCAAAACAAAGATTAAAGAAATAAAGACATTATTGTAATGACGTTTATAGTTACACGAGAGTTCTGTTTTAATCAAAATTTTGTTATTTTGATTTCTTTATTTGTTGTTGTTTTTTTTATATTTCCACAAAAATATTAAGCCTCACAACTGCTGTCAACATTGACAATAATTATTAATATTGACCAAAAAAAAAACTTCTTGAGCACAATGATGACTTAAAAAAAACCTTTTTAAATATATTATAATATAAAATAGTAATTTAAAATAGCATATTATTTAACAATATTGCTTCCGCTGTGTTTTCCTCCAATAAAAACATCAGTAATACCCCAATAAATATGACACTTCTTTCAAAAAACATTAAATAATTGTAATGACCCCAAACCTTTGAAAGGTGTATAAATAAAAGGAAGTATTTCTTTTGTTCTTTCTTTAATATTTGCTTACAAAACAAATGTATATATTTGTTAAAAGATAAAATGTTGCTATATTATAATAATATGCTATATTACACATTAAAATGCTTTGTTTATCTGTATAATTAATATTTTTCACATTAAATATGCTGTGTCTGCTTATTAATGATGCCACTGATCACTGTGCTTGTTTTCCTCTTTCTCCTGAGATTCACGTCCTAATTATAGAAAACACATGAAAGCAGGCCAAGCTGAATTTAGCTGAGGATCCATTTAATAAAGTGCTGAACGCCACTTCGTCCTCTCCTTTTGCATTCTTGCCCCGTTTTTTTTTTCACTCTGGATTTGTAACCGGACCCAGTTGCCCACTCAGCAAAATCTGCAGTGTAACCTGACACACCAGTAACCCAACACACGTCTGAGGGTCCACAAAACACACAGCCGGCACACACATCTCTGGGGCTTCAGGTCACATTTAACCTCGAGGAGAAACACCACATTAGTGTCTAAAACTGGCAACAGCTTTCAGGCTTTTTACATTTCTCTCAAATACATGCCATTCTTGGCTTGGATACATTAAGGGTGAAGGAAAAAAATTAAATGCATTAAGTATACTAATAATCAATCAATCAATCAATTAAATTACTATAAATAAATATCATAATCATAAAAGACAAAGCAACACCAGGAGTATTGCAATAAATATCCACTTGACGTCAAAATAATAATAATAATTATTACTATGAAAGTTTTATTCTTTTTCAGTTATTTCCCCAGTGATGTTTAACAGAGTAGGGAATTTTTTACAGTATTTCCTATAATGTTTTTTCTTCAGGGAAAAGTCTTTTTTTTGTTTGTTTGGCTGGAATAATCAATTTTAAGGTTAGTATTACTGTATTCTAAAAAAATCTAGATTGTCTGCAGAACAAACCACTGTTGTCCAATAACTTAATTATTCTAATTTAGTTATCATTCTAATCTAGTTAACATAATAACCTAGTTCAATCTTTAAATTGCACTTTAAGATGAATACTAGTATCTTGCAAAATAAGAAGAAAAATATTATACACTGCCACCATGGCAAAGACAAAATAAATGAGATATTAGAAATTAATTATTAAAACTGTTATGTTTAAAAATGTGTGGAAAACAAATTCTCACCGTTAAAGAAATATTTTTAAAAGAATTGAAGCTTCAGAGGAGGGCTAATAATTTTGATTTCAACTGTATACAATAAATACTTTGTCATAAGAAGATGACATTGAAAACAGAATATTAGGTCCACTTTACAAATGGCGAAATTCAGTAATACAACAATATTGAACAATACTGATATCATGGGCACTTTAAAATACAATGATTAATACTTTTTATTTAAACTGTGATGCTGATGATACACAGGGCAACTGAAAACAGAGCATTGTTGCTTGGCTACTTTATTATTGAGAATGTTCAACAATATTGTATCTGTAACCCATTGCCCTAATTAGTTAGCCCATGTCTGACCTGGTTGCCAATTGACAGCATCATTTCAATTTTCAATTTTCTATTTTTCTATTCAATCTAGTTTCTGCACTCAGTGTTATGTCTGTACAGCCAAAACTAAATTTATTCAGACCTATTCAACATTTCAGTTTATTACACAGTTTATTCGCTACAGTTTAGAAATTGGTAATAAAATAGGATAAGAACTCAAAACAGTTAAACAGTGTCAGAACAAATTCACCTTTATAATGTCAGACAGAACAGTGCAGTATGTAATGGATTGCAGTCAAACAAAAATAATTCACAAAATTGTTATTATGACAATATTTACACAACTATCAACACTTAGGCCTCAATAACAGCCTGTAGTCTCCCGTGCTGCTGTCAACCATATTCATGTGAAACCTGCAGCGACTTCTTCAGTTCTTGAAGAATATTAGGTATAATATGTGACAGTTTATTTAGCTATACTCACTTACATAAATGAAGTACATCAAAAAAATATTTGATGTCTGAATATTTAATTGACTATATATTCTGGGATATCGCGCTGAAAGGCAACTCTGTGTGCTCTGCAATGAAATCAGGAGTCATGTTGAGCATCCATACTTTACAACGAAACCAGAGCCACGTCGTCTTACATACTGTACGAGACCACACGCTAAATATGACACTTTTATGTGCGCCGTTGGCCGAGCTCCAGACTGTTTGAGCGATAAGTTGGTCCCTCTAGAAGCGTTCATTTAGCAAAGTGACCCAAAGAGCATTTCAATACTTGTTTAGTGTTAACATTGGACTCTCTGTTCGCCATCTGTTTAGCTAATGGAGGCTCAAAACTTCCAAATCTTTGCTTCTTTTGTCCAACTGCGATGTGGGTGGCTCTTGGGAAGAATGAAAATCTGTTAGACTGCATTTTTCATCGATATTAAGTTGTTCTTACAGTCAGAATCAAAACTTTAGGTCTTAAACAACACGGCTGTTTCTAAAAAGTGAGCACTTTTAGTGGCAATTGTGTTACTGTTTTGGTGATTTATTGATGTTAGTTTGAGAGCTATAAGCAGGTTTGCTGTTACAGTGTTTGAGCTTTAAAATCCCATAAATTCAGGCCTCTATGCAGACTCTGTTAGTAGCTTGGCAGTCTTCTTTTATAAGAGTAATTTACAAGTCAAGTGCACAGAAAGTGGAAAGCAGAGTGGTCAGAGACAGCAGGAGCATTCAGCAGAAAGCCTCAAAACTGGGTCGTTTTTCCACTACAAAACCAAATCACCTGGTTTTGGTCACCATGGGGGGAAACTGTCAGTCAATTCAATGCATATGACCATCAAACACTGTCACGCACAGTATATTGTGTACAGGCACAAAGTCCTATGGTGAAATGTATTTTGGTCGATTGAGAGACACATAACCATTTATACTCATCATTTAAATGGATAGTTCAACACCCCACCCCCCCCCCCCCCCCCCCCCCAATACATTTTGTTCAGCATTTACTCACATTCAAGTTGTTCAAAACTTTTATGAACTTCATTCTTCTGTTGAGCACAAAAGAAGATATTTCGAAGAATTCAAGAGAAAAAAAAAAAACTGCCACTGACACTTTTCCAGCATTATTCAGTATATCTTCTTTTCTGAACTTTCTTTGGGTGCACTAAAAATAATTACTAAAAGCAAAAAAATCAATAAAGGATACTTAATATAAATAAGTAAAAACAATTATGAGCACATTTTCTAATAGAGCGATTTAACATTTATATACATACATTTAGCATCCGCTGCGTAAAACATATGCTGGATAAGTTGGCGGTTCATTCCGCTGTGGCGACCCCAGATTAATAAAGGGACTAAGCCGAAAAGAGAATGAATGAATGAATGCATACATTTAAACTCATTTAACAAATATTTTAGAGCATTGAAATTAAATACATGGAGTGTCTTTATGGATAAAAACATTAATTTATTCCAGAGAGTATGCTCAAGAATACTAAAATAAAATTAAAAACATATTTTTTTGTGGTGGCACAGTGGGTATCGCTGTCGCCTCACAGCAAGAAGATCGCTGGTTTGAACCTCGGCTAGGTCAGTTGGCATTTCTGTTTGAGAGTTTTCATGTTCTCCCGTTGTTTGCGTTGGTTTCCGGGTGCTCTGGTTTCCCCCACAAGTCCAAAGACATGCGCTATAGGTGAATTGAATAAGCTTAATTGAATAAGCCGTAGTGTATGTGTGTGAATGCAAGAGTGTATGGGTGTTTCCCAGTGCTGGGTTGCAGCTGGAAGGGTATCCGCTGTGTAAAACATATGCTGGATAAGTTGGTGGTTCATTCCGCTGTGGCGACCCCAGATTAATAAGGGACAAAGCCGAAAAGAAAATGAATGAAAATTTATAGTAAAATACTGATTTTATTTTGTAAGGAATTTTAAATATGTAGCTGTAAATTTTCAACGATATTAACTGTTGAATTTATTTTGTTAGATCATTTATAGTTTTCTCCACACCAGTTACCCTGTTCAGAGATTTTATTAAGGCAGCATTTATTATTCTGGCATTTATAAAGACATAGTTATTTTTTATGTTTGAGAACAGAAAATGGTCCTAAATGCAGATGGTTTCATTTAAGCTCTAATGTTTGTGACTGCTAAAAGAACATTTGCTTTTTATATATATATTTTTTGCCTTCAGACCAAAACTACACTTAAGTTTAAACCCCATCTGTCCAGTGCGCTTCAACAACATGTCCTGTAGCTTTCAAGAATGAGGTCAAAAGAGAGAAGCTGGTCTTTTGTGTCTTTTGTACGCATTCGACCACATGAACATTTACTCTACTAAAGCAATCCGCTCATTTGTATTTTCGACTAACTGTGTGTGACTGAAATTGAACAAGTGAAAAACATTTTGAATTTTCACGGCTCTATTTAATGCTACTTGTGACCAAACAAACAAAAATGCATCTTATTGAATTTCTGTAATCCTGTTAGACTCACCAGAAAACCAGAAAAACTGTTTATTTCGTTTGTATATTGGCTCTGTTGTATTCATCTATGGTTGTAATTTGTTTATTTTGTTTATTTTTAATGAATTTTCCTACAAAATCATCCCAATCCATGAAGAATTGTTTCCAAATATAGTTATTTAGGTCATCTTGTGAAATTATATTCACACACTCCAAAAAATATTTAGGCCTAACAAATAAGATTTATGTATTCTGATTGCATATAAAATTTCCATCCATTTGGATTACATACTTTTAACATAATTGAACTAATAAACTTTGTGATTGATATTTGTTAGTTAAACATAAATGAAACAAATAAGAACACCATTTATGTAATAATGTCAATAAATCCAAGGTGTTTTCAATTCTTCTTAATAATTTAAAACACATTGAATTTAATATATTGTGTGGAGTATGGAGATTTTGCCCCCGAATATTAAGTAAACCAATCTCATAGAATTTAACTAATTGGATCTGGCCTTTTCTACAGCTAGATATATTTATACCATATTAATATTTTTTAACTGATTAAATCTAATAGTATTCGATCTTAACAGATTTAGACTGATTCTAAGCAATCTGACAACATACATTTAAAAAACTGACAAATTAGATAAAATCAAAATGTTACAAAAAGTTAAGGATAAACTTCATAGTGATTCTTTTTTTTTTGAGTGTATCGCAATAGACCTTTTTCGGGTCTCTCAGTAGCAGAAGGCGTCATAGCTGGGTAAACTTACAGCGCAGTGAATGGGAGAGTACAACAAATACGTTTTTTACAACCCTATTTGCTGAAATAATAAAAGAAAAACTCCTCGCTGATGTTACTCTTAAACGCTGTGAGGTCCATATATATTGTATAATAAAAAAATATTGCAATGTCAGATTTTTTTTAATATCGTGCAGCCCTAGTACATACACTACCAAATCATATGGAATGTCAGATCTGTGTTTTCTCTCCTCTTTCAGTGTTTAATGGACAGACACGGGCTGCTGAAGAGCGTGAGAGCAGTCTGAGGGCCAGAGGGAAAGACAGGAAGGAGAAACACTCTGTAGCATCAGCTAGAAGCTCCACTACACACAATCTACGACCCAACAGAGCAGTGCAAGAACAAAAACAACAGGTAGGGCTTTCTTTTCTGTATAGATATTTCATAATCTCAGTTGCTCTTTAATAACATTTTTCCTCTCATAGTCTTGACCTAACGTTTTACACGAAAAAAGGAATTATTGTTCATTGTTTCTCTGGTCAACTGCAGATTATATAATCAGCATCTGGCATCCCGGTCCAATTAAACTTCTTTTTCTTATAATCTCATCATAGCAAATATATTTAAAATTATTTATCTCATAAACTCAGAAAATAAGTAAATATTGCTCATGCTTTCTGTTTTTCATAAATTTGTTTTGGTGTTTTTATTTATTCATTTATTTATGTTTATTCTGTGTTTTAGTGTGTTTTTGTTTGGTTTAATTTGGTTTTAGTGATTTTGTTTTATTTCTTTGGTTTTGTTTTGCTTTGTAGAAATCTTTTTGTTGAAACATTTTGTAAACAAAATGTTTTTGTTTTGTCCTTTAATACATCATGAACAAATACATACGGTTTTTATTATCTGGCATACATTTTTACCAAACAGTAATATTATTTACTGTTTTTTACTGAAATAAAACTTCAAATGCAGCCACAAATCTTGTACTGTAAACTGAAAAGGGTATTTTTAGAATTCTGTATGAATAATATAAGTAAATTAAAAGTAAAAAAGTAAAGTAAAATCTCTTTGAAACTTTAAACCAATTTGTTAAATCAGTTTTAAATACAAAAGTATAAAAAGTGCAAAAGTAACTTATTCTGGTCAGACAAAAAAGACAGGGGGCAGCCATGCATACTGTAATTATGTCTCTTTTTTAAAAAGTGGTAACAGATTAGTTTATGGGTTTAAGTACACACCGATACTAATGGCAGATTTTTTTTGAGATTTCTGTGGCATTTACTATACTAGTATCGGAATTGGAACAACCCTAACTTCTAATAGAGTTAGTAGTAGCAACATCTACATGTAGTATTACGTTTATTGAGTAAGTGTTTTGAAAATATGTATTTTTAAGACTAGATTCCATGGTGCTCGAGTATGTTTTTAATGGCAAAACTTGTCATTTTCCTTTTTACGCTGGGCAACATTTCTCTCATAACTTTTTATTTTATTTTTTATTCTGTATATTCAAATAATGTGACTTGCGAATCAAATAATGCAAATGTTTTATACAATTATATTAATATTTAGGAGGCAGTGATTTTATATTAGTTTCTTCTGTAGGTTTATTTTTTTTCAATTTAATATCTTATCTTCTAATAACTGTTATTAATACCTTTACTTGAGTAATGATTTCTGTAAGAACGTACTCCTTTACTTGATTACAGTTTCTGGATAGTGACCCACTTCTGATCTCAACATAACAAAAATACTTTGTGCATAATCTTGACCTAATTTCATGAGAAAAAGAAATATGACTCATAATTTCTGTGGTCAACTGCAAACCCTTTCTTCAGCATCTGTCTAACATCATTCAGTCGTCCCTCGAGCTGGCTAGCGGCGAAACTGACCACATGTTCAGATTGACTATACTGACTGCAACTATAAAGTTGATATATATATATATATATAT
>CAIGQV010001633.1:10340305-10383608 GCA_903798115.1 Danio jaintianensis
ACACACACATATATTATGTCAAAACAAACTTTTATTTTTGGATGCGATTAATCTTTGCCCAGCTCTCATTTTAAATTATTAAAAATATCTTGCTAACAAAAAAGTAAATCCCAGTGGTTTAAAGGATAGTGGCAAAGTATAACAAATATTTAAAATCACTATAAATTAGTAGTTTTAGTATTTTAATGTGCCTTCAAATGGTTCTTGTTCTAAACATGCCTGAAAAGATTTTGTGCCTTTTTCTTGTTTGTTAAATTTATTATATTACTATTAGTACACTGAATTATATTTGAGTGTAAATCGTGGCATAAACTTATTATGTATTATAGTGATTAGTGTTCTTTCAGTGCTTGAAACAACAATAAAGTGCTTTTTTATCCTCTTTTGTAAGTCACTTTGGATGAAAGCGTTTGCTAAATGAATATTTGTAAATGTAAAACCCCTGTTGTCCCTTAAAGATAAAAAAAATAATTGATCACAGATGCCACTTATAAGGTGTTCACAATTTCTTGTCTAGAATAACCAGTTTTCAATGGCACGTCATCAAAATCGCAATGTCCCATTTTTACACACATCATTACAGCACTACATCCCAAAGCACATCTCGTCATTTACCTTTGCTAACTCAACCATTAGTGAACACTGAAGAAACAGCAGACTATATAGACCCATTGGTGAGTGATAGTCAAAATTTCCTCCCCTCCTGCCAGAGAGTCCTTTGGGCTGTTAAAGCAGCTTTACCCGTCCCGACTTTCTCCTGCATCAGGCCTATAGCAACACATGATGTCATCTGTCCTCCACCAACCCCCCTCTCACAGCCCAAAGCAGTGGAGTGTGGAAGTGCCACACACCGACCGGCTCTCTTACTGGCTTCAGTCAACATCAACTTGGTCTCCGTGTGCTGGCCTATTGGTGGATCTGTTGTGCTTTCTGTCAGAAACTTTGGTTTGGGAGACAAATGAATCGCCTCCCATCCCCCACCGCATGCAGATGGAGGATTCATAGTACATGGCCAGGGTCACGTGCACAAGCTCCTTCAAGAATAAAATAATGGCTCCATTGAGCCCCCTAGTGGAACATGACAGTCTTTCTGAGAGGAGTTGAATTTTAGGAAGTGATGCGTGCTCGTGTTGTACAACAGCCCGTTCAGGTTATGGCTGTAATTCATGTTATGCTGATATGATGCTAACAACAGAAGGGTGATGATTTTGGTTGTGAGGGAATGCAGTGTAATTTATGCATTTGACATGATCCCGAACAAATGACATGACACACATTATTGTGGAGTTTGTGGGTTGCAGTTCTACTTGAATATGCCTCCTCTGTGATGAAGTAGTTTAGTAGCTCCTCTTTTTTATTAATATTTGAAAAGTGTTTTTTGTTTGTTATTTTATTAAAGGATCATTATTAGGATGCAATAGAGATATATTCTTACTTTAAAAACAAATATGGTGGTTATTCCATTTTGATAGTAATTTTAAACTAGTTTTTTAAAATACTACAATTTTTCATCATATGAAATCTAATGAATACAAAGAGTGCATTTTCTACAAACTTGTCACATTTTAAACTATATCACTGTTGTTTTGGTGTATATAACTTTAAATAATATGGAATTGGGTGATATATATATGCTTTACATTTGATCTATTTTAATATAAGAATTATGCTAAATTGAAATGAGAAATGTGGCCTTAGCATTAAAATGATAAAAATGTACTTCAGTTTTTATGTCAAGTAATGAAAAGTTTTTTTTTTTCTCATTTTGGTTTAAACTAAAGGGTTGCGCAGCCATGGTGGCAAAAACAAATCTGCCAGTGGTTCCCTCAGAATTTTTAATTTTCAAGTCAAAATTTTTTAATTATTTTTAATTAATTTTGTAGTTAATTTGTTGAAAATGTGTGAGTTTTTAATAAATAAGTAGATAAGAACATTTAGTGTATAAAGTGTGATCCGTGTATGTTGTAGAGTAAATCCTCAAAAATTTTCACAGTCCTTATTTTACTCATAAAAATGAAAGAAAATGAGGAACCAGCAGGGAATTGGTCTTTGGGTTTTAACTGCAGCACTGTATAACAGCCATGAATAAGATAAAAGGGAAAAAAATGACACACAGCAGCTTGAAGTATGTTATATATTCACATTTGTAGAATGTAAGTGAACTCAAACAAGCTATTCTGTCATCCCTCAGGCCTCCAAAATGAACGGGACATCAGGAGCCTCTGCCGCCAGTTCTCGAAAGACGAGAGAGCTGCGAACTCCCCCGACCAAAGCTGTGAAATACCCCAAGGGCCACGTGACGTACACCAAAGCCAGACTGCTCAAAGAGGCCAAGCTCAGCCTGAGCACACACACACACACACACTCTCAGACCTCCAACTCAGGAAAAGCCCAAACCAGCCACGCCAAGATGCAAAAACAGGTGCTATCACCAGCAACCGCTGGGCGGCTCAGTGGGACAGACACTTTCCCCCCCAGACGAAACGGACTGCGGCAGTCAAAGAGGCAGCTGGAGTTAGCCGGAGCAGAGGTCGAGGTGAAGAGGGTCAAGGTGCAAGTGGTTCCTTTGGAGACCCGCTGTAGGAAAGCAGCTCAGGAGACGCAGGCCAGATCGCAGCCGGCGGGATCACAGCGGCCCAAACGGGCCTCGGCCGGGAAGCTCATGTTCACCAAACAGATGCACTGTAAAGCCAGCGTTCTGGCCAAGAACAGCCCCACTACCTCAACACGAGACATTCTGAGACCAGCCAACTCCCCCAAACTATCAGAGACCCCCAGAACAAGCAATGCTCTAAAACATGGCCATCCTTCAAATATGACTGAGCCCCTCTCCTCTGAGCCCAAGGAGCGAGGCAGGCGCAGTGCCGAGATCACGGAGCTGCCCGTCTTCTATCCCAGCACACACGAGTTTCATGACCCATTGACTTTTATGGAGTTGGCACGGGGGCAGGCCGAGGCGTTTGGGTTGTTCCGGGTTGTTCCGCCAGCAGGCTGGCGTCCCGAGTGTAAGCTTAAAGAGGAGATGCGCTTTGTCTCATACGTGCAGCATGTGCACAAGCTGGGCAGACGCTGGGGCCCCAATGTACAGCGACTGGCCTGCATCAGGAGACACCTGCGGACTCAAGGCATCAACATGGAGGAGCCTCCACTTATAGGTAGGAAGTGTTGCCACAATCATTCAAGGGTGGTCTGAGACTAATTTTGCAAAATCCTAAAACATCCTGCAGAGTTCAGCTCCAGCCTGCACCAAACATACTTGCCTAGAATTTTTTTATAATCCTGAAGACCTTGATTAGCTTGTTCAGGTCTGTTTAATTCAGGCTGTTACTAAATTCCGCAGGATGGTGGATGTTTCTTCAGGAGAAGATTTGGTCAGCTTATTTTTAAGTCCAAGCTAAAACAAAAAAAGGTTTAGGTGCTAGTATCAGTTTGTTAGTCTTAAGGATATCTATAAGCTAGTGTGCTCCAAAACAGTAACAAACTTCGCATTAAGAAGATATATTCATTCAAAGCTAGAAAAGAGGAAGGAGCTACTTTCTGTTCCACCCTGTCTTAATGATTCAGTTCAAATTACATCACACATCCAACAAAAATGCACATTTCAAAGCACTTCACTGGACCTTAAAACCAAATGTTGTAGTCTTTTATCAGTAGAGATTGATGACTGTTGCAGTAAAATTTTACCTCGGATGAAATTCTGCCAGTGTCAGTAGTTTTGAGGCACAGGCCTGCAGCTTGGCTTTTTTTACAATGACGATCAAATTAAAAACCAACAGCTCAGTCAAGTGAAGTCACCTTTCTTTTATTTCTATAGTGCTTTATTCAATGGTGATTGTGTCTGTTTATAGCAATAATATAAAATCAAGTAGGAAGTTGCATCTTTGTGAAGTAAGTTCAATACATAAGACACATTCAGATCAGCAGAATGCTGCTATTGTTCTGGTTAGCTCAGTGATGATTCAGTTCAGTTCAATAGCAATGTCAATGTTGAAGTATATGATTCACTGTAGGGCAGCTCTACCACAGAGACTAATAATGCAGTAGTCCAAAGACATCATTTTCTTTTTTGTTTCAAGACAAGCCGTGATCAAAATGATCATGGCCTATTATGGCAAAACTGCTGTTTTTTGTTTAGCATGTGAATGTTGCTCACCATCACCAAACAGCTTAGTCTGATGATTTATACCACCTCAGAAATCTTTGTGCTGATGAAAAAAATACATACATACGTTTCTTGTATTGTGGTGATGCACCAATGTATCGGTCACTAACATGTATCAGCCAATATTGGATTTATTTAAAGCTACTGGCATATTGGCAATAAGTAAATAGTTGGAGATTGTCCTATTATTTAGATCTGAAGACATAGTCATATAGTTTCATGACAAGTTATGTTGTCTTGGTAATGTCAAGTTGTCATAACTGAGATAAAGACAGGTTGTGATGTATTTATGTCAAGTGTTCATAACAAACAATGTCATCTTTGCATTTAAAATGACATAACTAAGCGAATGACACTTACTGACAGTTGTCATAAACATGCATAAAATCTCATTCATATTCATGACGTGTCATGTCATGATTATATAGGTTTCATGAACATCCCTTCAGGTAAAATGTTACCATAGTGTGTTTTTGTACTGTATACATATATTGGTAGCATTTAATCTGTCTTCGCTTGTTGTATTCTAAAGGGTATAGTTCACCATAAAAATGAAACTGTCATCATTTACTCATCCTCCACTTCTTCCAAACCTGTTTGTGATTCTTTCTTCTGTTGAACACAAAGGAAGGTTTTCTGAAGAATTTTGGAATGCAGCAGTCATTGGCTGATTTTTTTAAACAATATTCGTCAGAATTTCTTGTTTTGTGTTCAAAAAGTATAAAGAAGTTAATAAAAGTTTAGAATTACCTGAGTGTGTGTAAATGGTGAATAAATGTTCATTTTTGGGTGAACTATCCCTTTAAGTGCACATTCGCTGGTCATTCAGTCAGTGACCTGTCCAGTTTGGAGCGATTAGCGAGCTCATGCTAGCGAAGTCAGCTTTCTTTGATGAGATTACACAGTTCATCTAGAGCCAAGAGTCAGATAGACGACTCAGTCTGGCCTCTTGTTGACTGAATAGGCAAAATCATCTAGACGATGCCAGAAAGCGCTGCTGTCTTCTTGCCAACCTCAAATCCTTCTTTAGTTTCTGTGTGCCACTCAGACAGTGACCAGACATTTGAATGCCATGACTAATGCGCTATTTGTGCACACATTTCAATATAAAGTTATAATGAATGCTTGTTTTCTCTGTGTCATTAGCGAAATGCTCTGAGAAATGTCCAATCAGAGGAAAAGGTGACTTGACTTTGAAGAGAACAGAAAAGTTTTGCATTGGCAGCCATCTTGAACTGTCATATAATAATTAGACTTGCTTATAGGGGGCAAATAGAAACTGATATTTGAAAATTATAAAGATTTACATCAATATATTATTCTATATCAATAATCTAAGGCATAAAATAACAATAAATAACATAATAAATATTGTATAGTTGCTGATAAATGTCTAATCTTTCTTAACATTTTGTTCTGATGTTTGGTAATGCAATTGTGTGAAATCTGGGAGATTATTAGACCAAATTGTTTTATTGCCAGACTGTGGCCTGGGCATTTCATAGTGATTGAAACAATAGTTGAGGTGTGGTGTGATTGGATTGATTTGCTCGTTCATCTAGTTTTCCAGTTCATCACCTACTGAAGTAAGTGTTTGTTGTTGTGCATTGTGGGATTTATTTAGCAAGTTCCTATCTGATGATAAAAACAAAAATCTGTCTGAATCATGCAAACAAAAAACACCTGATTGACGGAATAGTTTTCCTTACTATTTATTCACCCCCGGGACATTAAAGATGAAGATTTTATTTCTTGAACTGTAGTAAAATCAAGATTTTGAAGTAAAATATAAAACATTTTGTCAAATGTGTGTGATCAGGACTCAACATGAACCATTTTTAAGGTTCGCAATTCATATTTAGGCAGCTTCAAATTAATGTATCTGTGATGAAGAAAAATCCTGGAATGTTTTTCTCCAAAAGCTTAATTTCTCTTTGGCTGAGGAAAAAAGTTATATGCATGGATATAAAGTTAAATGTATTTCTTAAGAAAAACGGTCTGAACATGTTTTAAATATTATGAAAAAAAGATGGTCAGTTTGTGATGCAGCGCCAGCTATAACACACTTTCTAGGTTTTCACCTCAGGTTTTTATAATGTTTTTTGGGGGGCTGAATTCAAATCAAATACCACCAAACTGCCCATAATGGTCTAGAATTTGATGTCTACTCCACAACAAAATTGTGGAAAGTATGAAAAAGATATGGTTGAACTTCATACTGCTTATACCAGAGACTGAAATAGGGGCGCCCTTATATGGTCACCAGTGGAAACTGAAAGTCATCTGGTGGTGATGTTTGGAACTGCACCCAAGCAAACTTACCGAAAGCTCATTTTTTGAGATATCGACTTGATATTTGGAATGTACTTTCTTAAAATATTTTGCTTTGATTTTCTGACAAATTTATGACAAAATGGGTTTGTAAAATGCATATTAATTTATATATAATAGAATAAAATATACATTTATTGTTTTATTATTTTCATGAATTTAAAGGTTGGTGACTTTTTGTTTATTTAACTTTTTGATCTTTTGTCACTTGAGCTACAACCTGACAAGTGTCTTAATTTAAAATGAGACCAAGCTTAAATCTGTGCACCAAAGTGTAGAAGATTTGCAACAATTTCATTTGAACATATCATTTTTACAATTATTCTCTAAAAGTGGTGCCAGAAATTAAGGGGTTAAACAGACTTAGTTTAGTTAAAGGTTTAATAAAAGTAAATCAAAAATTTAAAAACAACAATATGTGGAAATTGATGTGTGTTCTTCTGCTTCCTGTTAGGTGGCTGCGAGCTGGACCTGGCCAGATTCTTTCAGATCATCAATGAAATGGGGGGCATGCAGCAGGTGACAGACCTGAAGACGTGGGGCCGGCTGGCGGATCTGCTGGGCATCCCGCGCTCAGCTCAGGATCGGCTGGCCAAGCTCCAGGAGGCCTACTGCCAGTACCTGCTGTCCTACGACTCCCTGTCCCCAGCGCAGAGGGCCCAGCTGGAGAAGGAGGTGCTGGCGGAGAAGGAGGCCCTGGAGAGAAGAAACGGGCCCCTCGAGGGCCAGGGAGACATAGCCCAGCACGCCGCTCTGCAGCTTCCTCGCTGCGAGCCCAAAAACGGACTGGTAAACGGAGCACTGCACAGGAGTGGAGGGCGAGAACACCTCCGAGAGCTTGACCCCACGGCCAAAAGCACTCGGCAGAGGAGACTGGAGAAGAGAGGAGAGGAAGACGGGATGATCAGTGAACAACACAAGTGCATATACAGGGTATGTGTGCTGTCTTTTAGGTGACAGGTTTATTTTTATGAACGGCAACTTTTCCATTTCTAACTAGTTAATATGACACGTTCAAATGTGTCTCTTGTGACCACTTGTGTTGGGATTTCACAGAGACACTTCATTTTTATATATTTGTCTCTACATCACTTTAGCAGGAGGTACAGTAGTTGGTCTTTATGATTGTTCAAACACATTCAGCCACATCAGCAATTTACTCTATGAAAGCAATCTGGTCTTTTTTTGCCACCTCTGGAAGTGGTCGAAGTGAACAAACTCAAAATATATTATGCACCATTTGCAGCTTTATTTAGCATCGTACACTTGTGATCGGATTGAAAAAAATCCTAATAGCAAGTGCAAATGGATTTATTTGCTTTATTCATCCGGTAAGTGTGTGCACGGCCAGATAAATGTGCAAAGACTTCCAGTCTCATTCACTCCATTCATTTTTCAGCTGTAAAAATGCTGCTTGATATTGCAAACTGGTCATTTTGTATCCTATTATTTTCAAGTGGTCATGAACTGCCTTTATTTTGGTCCACTTAAAATGTTACATCAAAAACGATTTGCTTCTAACATTAGGTGCAGAGGCTCAGTAGGACGGCAATGTGCTCACCGATGCAAACTTACACATGCACATATATTTGACAGATTACACCCAGATGAGCCTGTGTTATTAGTATCAGAGGATGTTATTAGGAATAGCATACCTTGGACAGTCGTGATCACAATCAGGTATTCCAGAGAGGCGTGCAATAATATATTATAACATATAAAGCAAATAGTGATCAATATAGCATAATTAAAGACTGTCAGTAATGTTGTCAGTACAGCATCATCCTTTAGTTTGTCTGTGAAAATCCAGTGTTGAATTGTGCATAGTTAGTAAACAAATTGCAGTAAAATGAAGTGAACATAGGACTAAGTTCTTCCTGACGAGGTCTGGAACTTTCTTACAAATAAGGTTCATGCGCTGTTTGGCAAATCAAACTGTTTTTCTACAGCTTGTCACTGCACAGCCTCTTTTTGTCTTTGGAAAGAAAGTTTTGAGTTCTGAAATGTACAGGATGTTGTAGAGCACAATGACCTCTTATATGTAAGGAAACATGACCCCTATAATATATTGTAAATATAGTCACAAATGTTTGTAGCACAGGTACTTTCACCAATCTGTTCTTCTTCTAGTGATATAATAAATTAGAAGCCTCACACATTCACAGAAAAATAAAGGTGGAAACCCCAGTACAACAATTTTGACCTGATGTGACTTCTATTTTCTGGAAATGATGTTTGGCGTTTGTTGTAGATGTTCAGTTTTGTGTGTCGTCCACAGGGGAAATCGTTCTCTTTGACAACACTCTTCAGGGCAGCCAGGAACACTATGAACATGTGCTTCAGCAAAGAGCCAGACACGGCTGAAGTCGAGGTGTGTCTCACTGCCAGAGATTTCTTTCAAGAGCAGGAATCAGTGCTGTTCAAAAAAAATTAATAATAATAATTCTTGTTTTTGTCACCATCTACAGAAGGAGTACTGGCGATTGGTTGATGAAAAGGAAAGCCATGTTGCTGTGCACTGTGGAAGAGTTGACACAAAGACTCATGGGAGTGGATTTCCTGTGGGCAAGTCTGAGCCATTTTCAAAGTAAGAGTTTAAAAAAAGGTTAACATTTTACGATTAATTTGTAGGCGTTAATATTATTCGCAGTTCAGGTTAGTTCATAATATATTAACTACTGTTAACATGAAAATACAATAACATATTTAGCATTTTTAGAGTATTCAGTGGCAGCACGGTGGCGCAGTGGGTAGCACAATTGCCTCACAGCAAGAAGGTCACTGGTTCAAGCCTCGGCTGGGTCAGTTGGCATTTCTGTTTGGAGTTTGCATGTTCTCCCCGTGTTTGCGTGGGTGCTCCGGTTTCCCCCACAAGTCCAAAGACATGCGCTATAGGTGAATTGGGTAAGCTAAATTGTCTGTGGTGTATGTGTGTGAATGGGAGTGTATGGGTGTTTCCCAGTGATGGGTAGCAGCTGGAAGGGCATCCGCTGTGTAAAATGTGCTGGATAAGTTGGCGGTTCATTCCGCTGTGGCGACCCCTGATTAATAAAGGGACTAAGCCGAAAAGAAAATGAATGAATGAATAAGTAAATAGAAGTGTTGCACCCCATTTTGGCTCTAACTTTCTTTTTTTACTTAATTCTAGCATGCCTGTGAATGTGAGATGGTTTAGTATGATTGACAAATTATATTATATAAATATATGGATATTCAGTGTCTCAGAGCCAGGCCTAGACGTGATTACTATCGTTCACCCCAGTTCAATAAATCCTCTATGTTAGCATTAATGGTGTTAACTGCTTGAAAGATAGTGGTGCGAATACAACAGCTTGAAGCCTACACTCTGCTGTTCTCTGCTTGTCAGATGCTGGAGTCTACAGTGTTTCACAGCTCTCTTCAGTGTGAAGTTGTTGAATCACAAGAGTTACTTAAAAGTACAATATTAGCTGAATTATTTATGTCCCCTTCCAAAAAATCGCTCTTGAGAAATTTGATGTTTAATTAAGTGGTTAGCACTGTCGCCTCATAGCAAGAAGGTCGCTGGTTCGAGTCCTGGCTGGGTCAGTTGGCGTTCCTGTATGGAGTTTGCATGTTCTCCCCGTGTTCACGTGGGTTTCCAAAGTCTAAAGACATGCGCTATAGGTAATTTGAATAAACTAAATTGGCCGTATTGTGTGTGTGAATGAGTGTGTATGGATGTTTCCCAGGACTGGGTTGCAGCTGGAAGGGCATCCACTGCGTAAAACATATGGATAAGTTGGCGGTGACCCCTGATGAATGAAGGGACTAAGCCGAAGGAAAATGAATGAATGAATGTCCTCTAAAAAGCAGCCACTTTAATAATTTGGCTCTCAGTGGGGCAGGGGAGAGCTCATTGCCGCACTATGAGACTGCCTAGTCCGCCTATGCCTAGAAACAGCGCTGCCCAGAGCAGCTTAGTTTGCCTATGTTTTGTGCATCCTCAAAACATACATTAGTATATGTACTAATTAACATAATGAAAGTAAATTACAATTTAATCAAATACAATTATTATTCATTTAAATGTGTTTTCATCCTCCAAACCTGTTTGAGTTTCTTTCTTCTGTCGAACACACAGGAAGATATTCTGAAGAATGCTGGGAAAAAAATAAACAGCCATTGACTTCTACTGTATTTTTTTTCTTTCTTTGGCTGCTTTTTTCCCCAACATTCATCAGAATATCTTCTTTTGTATTCAACAGAAGAGAGACAAAGTCAGAACCAGTGTTTGAATAAATGTTGAGCAAATTTCCATTTTGGGGTGAACTATCCCTTCAAGATTTATTGTAAAGTGTAAAATATTAGAAAGCATTGTGTTTAAAACATTGTTTGCTTTACTCTGATTTGTTTGTCTCGTTCTCAAGGCATGGATGGAATCTTAATGTCCTTTCCAATAACTCAGGATCCATCTTACGTCATCTTGGTGCTGTGCCAGGTAACATTTCAACCATTTCCTGGGAGCTTTACATTCCATGCATGCAATAAAACACCTTGACGATCAAGTGTTAAATCATATTGCTGAAATGAATGTGTGTGTGTTTGCCTGAAGGAGTGACCATCCCCTGGCTGAACATAGGCATGGTCTTTTCTACCTCATGCTGGTGTCGGGACCAGAACAGCCTTCCGTATATTGATTATCTACACACTGGTGCTGACTGCATTTGGTGAGACTTTTACAGCTGCTAGAAATGAGATGAAGGTGGATGGAGCACAATGTTTGGCCATGTTTGACAGTGACTGTGCTTCTTGTCTTCAGGTACTGTATTCCAGCTGAAGAGAAATCAAAACTTGATAAAGTAGTTCACACACTGCTACAGGCTAACGGCACTCCAGGGCTGGAGATGCTGGAGAGAAACATTATGGTGAGAGATGGACATTGTTTACTTTCTCTCTCAAGGGGCAGTTCAGCCAAACATTTAGACATTTTATGATGAGGATTTACTCACCTGCATGTCATGTCTTGTTTTTCTGTGGAACACAAAAGAAGATATTTTAAAGAACCATTGTTCTCCATATAAAGTAAATCTGACCACATTGTATAAAAAAAACAACAGATTTTTTTATACAATGTGGTCAGATTTACTTTATATGGTCTGTTTAAAACAGATGTGTTTTTTTTGCAGAAATCTCGATGACAACTTTGATTACAATATATCCAATTTCCTTTGACTGTACATTTACAAGAAATTAAATATTCAACATCAAAAACAAAACAAAACAATCCTTTATATCAGTCATGTTCAACTTAAATTTTGTGATGCCACTTACTTTTATTTTAGTAAAGACATTTTTTTATTTTAGTAAAGACATTTCTGATTATCATCTCTTTTGTTTTTCAGAAAAGAGACAATTTGATGACAACATATATAAATGTTTTGGCCCCATTGACTTTCAGTGTATGAACAAAAAAAACAACATTTTTTCAAAATACCTTCTTTTGTTTTTCCGAGCAATCAAAATATTTAATGACAAAAAACCACACTTTTTTTAAGGACAAAAAACCCCTGGCAGTTTTCGCATCTTTTGTATTCTGCAGAAATCTCCAAATGTAATGGCAAATGTTCATTTCTGAACACTTCTGACCTTCACACGTAAGAAATAGACATTTAAAAAAATGTTGTGTTCTGCTGTAATTAATGGCAAAAAATACATTTTGGACCTAAATTGTTAACAAAATAATAATTTGTGTTCTGCAGAAAACTATATTTCCTCAAAATATAGTCTCTTGGGCTTTGCATTGTATGACTTTCATTGTGTGAAAGAAATCAACATTTTTCAAAGCATATTTGTGTTTGCAGAAATTGATGACAAAAATAACATTTTTAGAGCAGTTGACTTTCATTGTAAGGGGAAAAAATAATACTGAGTCAATTTTGTATTCTGATCAATTTTATGATTAAACCTTTATTTTCCGTCCCCGCTTACATGCTATTTTAAGGACAAATAACATTTTTCAAAATATCTTGTGTTCTAACGTAAAATGTGTCTCTTTAAATCCTCCATCTTTCAGTATTCATTCATTCATTTTCTTTTCGGTGTAGTCCCTTTATTAATCTGGGGTCGCCACAGCGGAATGAACCACCAATTTATCCAGCATATGTTTTACGCAGCGGATGCCCTTCCAGCCGCAACCCATCACTGGGAAACATCCATTCACACACATACACTACGGACAATTTAGCCTACCCAATTCACCTATAGCGCATGTCTTTGGACTTGTGGGGGAAACCGGAGCACCAGGAGGAAACCCACGCAAACACGGGGAGAACATGCAAACTCCACACATAAACGCCAACTGACCCAGCCGAGGCTCGAACCAGCGACCTTCTTGCTGTGAGGCGAACGTGCTACCCACTGTGCCACCGTGCAGCCCTTTCAGTAATCAGTAATGAGAAAATGTTTTGAGCTGATGCTTCTCTCTCTCATCCTCAGATTTCTCCAGAGGTGCTCCGTCGCAAAGGGGTAAAGGTGTACCGGACAGTGCAACACAGTGGCCAGTTCATGGTGTGTTTCCCAGGGACGTTTGTGTCTAAGGTCTGTTGTGGCTACAGCGTCTCAGAGACCGTACACTTCGCCAACCTCCAGTGGATGAAACTGGGCTACGAGGCAGCTAAGGTGATTGACACTTTAACTGTCATTCAGCTGTTTTCAGAAGTGAGTTTTAGCCATTCTTTCACACTGGGGTGTCCCGTTTGCTTTGCAGGATCTCAAACGGCGTCGTATTGAGGAGCCGTTTTCAACAGAGAAACTGCTCTACCAGATCACCACATGCGAGCGAGACAACAAGCAGCTCACGACTGCCGTCTCCAGTCTCCTCAGAGATCTCAGGTCTGTGCAAATCTGCCCTCATTAGTGAGGCCAGAAACTCACCTGAGAACTGTTTCTGCATGTTGATTGAGATTATCATGCAGGAACAGATCCTCATAAATGTATTTCATGCATTTGAATGGATCACATCCAGCTGTGACGCAAAAAAAGACACATAATTATTATTATTATTATTATTATAAGTAGTAGTAGTGTATAAAAATGCATATAAAGATTGATCATAAAGTACTGGGTAGTTACCAACTGTGAAAACAAGCTTTTCCTCCATTATGATTGGCTAGCATCTGCACTAATTGCATAAAGCAATTTTGATTGGCTGACACCTGCGTTGGCGCTTAAAGTTGGTGCAACAGACCCAATGTGACTCGACGGACCCACAATTCAGTTCATCAACGGTTAAAGTCAACGCAGATGCCCTGTGTGAATGGGGGGTCAGCATGCAGTTTTGTTGATGACAAGAGACGAGACTAAAATGTTGTCAAAAAAATAATAACAAACCATTTTTTTGTTTAATTTGTATTATGATCTGCTGGACCTCTGCACTGTGCTGTTTATTCATTAGATGAGCGAATCAGAGCGCGTGCATTCATAGTTTCAGTCACATGACTGGCGCAGCAGACCTGAAAGATTCAGTTTGTTTTAAGCCATAGGCAACACACATTTTTCTTTATCACTTTCGCTGATAGACCCTATTTCAAGGAAGACCCTAAAAATAAACTTTAAAAAAAGTGAAAAGATTGAATCATTTTCCATATTAAATATATTACACCATTGTCAAAATACTTTTGTTTCTTGAAATAAACATTAAATAAAATATATATTACACCTGGAACATTTGTTATTAAATACATTTTTAAAAACGAAAACATTTTAAATGATTAGTTAATGTTTTTAATGGCGACACGGTGGCTCAGTGGTTAGCACTGTCGCCTTACAGCAAGAAGGTCGCTGGTTTGAGTACCAGCAGGGATTTGGGATCAGTTGACATTTCTGTGTGGAATTTGCATGTTCTCCCCGTGTTGGCGTGGGTTTCCTCCGGGTGCTCCAGTTTCCCCCACAGTCCAAAGACTTGCGCTATAGGTGAATTGAATAAACTACATTGGCCGTAGTGTATGAGTGTGTATGGATGTTTTCCAGTACTGGGTTGCAGCTGGAAAGGCATCCACTGTGTAAAACATATGCTGGATAAGTTGGCGGTTCGTTCCGCTGTGGCGACCCCTGATTAATAAAGGGACTAAGCAGAAGGAAAATGAAAATAATGTTTTTAATCTAATTACACAGATTTAACAACAGAATTACAGGGAACTTGTCAATATTATAATAATATTTCATCAATTTGTGTGCAATACAGAAGAGGGTTATTATAATTTATTATAATTACATGAAGTAAAATATATATTACACCTTGAAAAATATATATATAATATAAAAATATAAAAAAAGCTTTAAAATACAATAATTTACTATTATTATAATTCTTAAAACATTCATATTAATTAGAATATTAATAAAGTAATATTGAATTATTAATATTATAAAAACTAATATTTTAATATTTGTACATTTTAAATGTCATCACCAGTAGTTTAGAGAAAATGAAGGGTCACTCAAATGCAAAACGCAAGATCCAGAGTACATTAGAATGTGCTGTTAAGCTGCTGTGTGTGTGTGTGTGTGTTCAGGGATGCAGAGATTGGCCAGCGCAGGGAGCTGTTTGAGGCCGGGCTCCGTCTGTCTGCCAGATACGGCACAAACTGTGAATCTCCCACAGACAGGAGGAAGCAGCAGCGCTCCAGATTCACTGAAGACACGGCCGACAGACGCTGCCAAGTGTGCCAGCATCTCTGCTATCTCTCCATGGTAAACTACCACACTAAAGCTCATTACGCACGTGGCGAGTCGAAGCAGGAGTTCTGACTGCTGTGTGTTCTTCCACAGGTGGTTCATGAGAGTGATAATGTGGTTTTCTGTCTGGAGTGTGCGCTCCGCTACATCCAGAAACGCAGGTCTCCTCGCGGCCTCAAGATGATGTTCCGCTACTCTGAGGTACTTCATGACACGACGCTCCTTACTTTTTAAAGTAACGTCTGAAGAGAAAATCTAAATAGAGCAAAAAAATCCTTTTGTATGAGGAACTACTTTCTTCCACCATTCATTCACATCTGCAGCAGAAACCGTTGCCAGTTCACAAACGTCACTTTAGAGCTAGTATTTGAATGATTCTCTAGCGTAATGTCTAAAGTGATGACAAAACAGGTGATTTTCCTGACATTTTAAGATTATAAGGCTAAACGGCATGAAATGCCATCAATCTACAGAGATTTCCCAGTATTTCTCTGTTGCAAACAGGATATCACAATAATTAACCCCAAAAAATCCAAAGCAAACACTACCAGTTTCTGTGGCATAAATACAGCACTACAAAATACAAAAGAGAGAGATCGACTTAGAATGTCACTTACCTGATTTATAATGATTTGTTCAGCTGTAGTTTGAAACTTGCACTGAGAAAATGCTGTTTTTCTTACCTAAAGACTTATGCAGTCTCTGTCGCCATCTTGTGGCAGAACGTCAACCGTCACTTTCTTTGGTCTGCTCAGACAGGCTGATGGCGGCCGATGCACTGAATCCAATGCTCCAGAATTATAATTATTTTAAAATAGGCACTATCCTTATAAATAAACTGCATAGTTGCAATCTAAACAACTACATTCTCGACTAAAAAGCCTCAAAAGTACATTATATTGTCCAACAGCAGCAATATTTGTCAAACTGCAGTGTCCTCTGCTTGTTGCTGTATGTGGGTGAAAAGGTGGTACGAGTGCTGTTATATCAGATTCAAGAACCAGACCGAACTGTTGTATAAATATATATATATATATATATATATCTATATATATATATATATATATAGATATATATATATATATATATATATAGTATAGTAAATCCCTAAATAAATGTTTGTTTACATTTAAAAGTAGCATTTTCTAAATATATATAAAAATTAGTTTTTGTTTTGTTTTGTTTATTAGAACAAAATAATATAGAATGAGAATGTAAACCTGACTGTTTATAAGATTTGATCCCTTGGTTGAAATTATTCGAGCAACATGCAAAATGAGGAAAAGAAATTAGTTTTATGTTAAAAAAAACAACAACAACAACAACATTATTAATTACACTACACGTGTATAGTGCATATTCTGAACATTAAATACATCATTCAGATATATGATTACCTTCTGGCTTTGTTTGCTCAGGAGCAGATCAACAGTCTGGTGAATCGAGTATGTGGCCGAGCTCTGGATAAAGCTGGAGTCAAGCAGAGAAGTGTCGGCCCCAGCAAAACACCAGCAAAGCGGAGTCCCAGAAACAAGAGCTCGGGCCCCGTCCCCCTGTCCAGCTCCGGCCGCTCATAAACCACAACATTCCTCTCCTTTTATATCAGGTGTTCCTAATACTTGTGTACAAACACTCTTCAATACTCTTTGTACCTAGTGTATAATATCAATATAACAATCTGTTCTATTGCACTTTTGTATTACAGATGCGTGTAGTTGTCGGCTGGTTAGTCAATATATTGAATGTACGGAGGTTAAGTGTTCCATCGCGTTTCGTCTCGAATACACAACTGTTTGGGGCACCTGACATAAGACTATTGGGTCTCATTCAACAAGCACGACCTTTTGCACTAGTATTGAGATTGGTTTTTAGATGAGTATTTTCGGGTTGTTTTAGCATTAAATCGAGTATAGATATGCGTATACATAGATATAAATATATCCTATACTATTCCTATCATTTGTGTTGAACTGGTGCTGTAGTGACACTTTTCTCCATCACCCTTAAAGCCTGGTGGTCTCTTGGGCTCATGGCTATTATGGCTTAAAGCACAACGTATGCTTTGCTTTTTATGCGTACGCCATGGTGTCATTGGTTACACCCAATATGTTTGCCCGTTATCAGTGTCCGATTATCTCTTGTTTCAGTAGCTTTCTAACATTTATGCGTAATGTCTTTGAGAAGGCAAAACTTCAATAAGAAGGTTCAACTAACTCTTAACTTGGGAAACGCTTGAGTTTTCGGTTTCAGAACAGCAAATTTAGTTCACTCAATCAACTCTGAGTAGATCAACTCAGAGTTATTACTTTTCACTGTTATAATATCACACCTAAAAAAAAACTGGAGGGGACCGCAAGAAAATCTGGATTAACCGAAGAAAATCTGCTCTTGACCAGATTAGGTTCACAGAGTAACTTACCATGGAAATTGACTGAGAATAAGTTAGCTCCCTTTTAGTCTTACCCAATCTGAAATGGAAAACCTGGAGTTTCCCCTCATTTCAGGCTTAACATACTCAGAGCTTTCACTTAACCTCCTTTCAGAATGAGCCTCTGGAAACAACAGCATAACAATGTAACAAACAATGGCTACAGTGTTTTGTACATGTGTATGGCAAGCCGTTTAACATTTAATACAGAAGAAAATACTAGAATGTTTTCCATTAAATACTATGACCTATTCATTGGCTACTAGTTATTTCTCATTTCTTGTATACTAATACAGGGGTGCTTGAACTCGGTCATGGGAGGGCTGGTGTCTTGCATAGTTTAGTTCCAACTCTCTTCAGCACACCTGCCTGGAAGTTTCTAGTATACCTAGAAAGAGCTTGATTAGCTGGTTCAGCTGTGTTGGGGTTGGAACTAAAATATGCAGGACACCTCCAGGACCGAGTTCGGGCACCCTTGTACTAGTACTTCTTTCAGTGATGACTAGTATCTACTCTGTCACAAAACTTTTCTCATTGGCTTCTATGGGGATCTGTCTTTAACTACATAGGGTGGATTTCAATCTGAATGGCTCATCCCTATGCTCTAATCCCTTCAGAGGGAGCATAGGGATGAGCCCTTCCGAATTGAGTGCAGCGTGTGACACCAAACAGCTTCCCTGCTCAAAAGATAATTTCCCCAAGTGTCTATCAGTTGTATTTTTTTCAAACACCTTCATTCCAAAGTGGCCAGTCTTGATTTGTTACCAAATGAGCAAGTACTAGATCGTGGATGCTAGTATCTAAAAAAAGAAAATACTAATAGCATGAAAACAGATGTTACGTAAAATGTAGTGTCAAAAGTATCGACTTCTATACCAATCAATACTGAGATTTTAAAAACATCCATTTCCTACTAGCATTTGCGAATCGTTGAGCATGTTCTTAAACACTATTGATTGGCTGTTGTGTTCACGTGCTCAACAGATATGATTGATTGGCGGGAAAGCGTTAGCAGGAAATGGACATTGGGAAATGAATCGATTGGTACCTCAGTCAATACAACCATGGTTGTATGTTTTTATTAGATTACATGTTAAAACAGCTTGCCATACAGTGACATTTTTATCACCCATTTTGGAAAGAGAAAGCACAGATTATAAAATGAAGTACACTTTAAAGGCTACATGTTTGACTGTGTGTGTGCGTGCTAACATGCGCATAAAACTAGGCATACTTTGGGCTTTAACGCTGTCAGGAACATGAACAAACATGTAAGATTACAGCCCACACATATTGTACTTACTGGCATTCGGTTCTCCAGCTGCAAAAAGAGCGCTCGGCCTCGACAGTTTTATGTAGATCTGACACGTGTTCAATATTTCTGTTGAACCGCAAAAGTCCCACAGCTGGAGGTTTCAAGGCCTTGTGTAAGTACACTAGGAGCTCCCCACTTTTAAAAGCACATTTTGAGGCCTTTCTGCGAAAAACGTTTGACACCGAGGGCAGTTTGTACCTGTTTTTAATCGTGACTATTTCAATTGTAAATGCACTTTCCCTTTTATCCCACACATTTTTGTCCCCCCAGACTTTATATTTGTAATCGGTTCCCAGTGGTTCTTGAACAATTCATTATTATAATTTTTTTTGTTCATAGAGTATAACCGCTAAACACTAAAATCAAACAGAAAAGCCCCAAATCTGTTTCTATGCCAGTGAAATGTTCAAATTGAGCCTTTGAGTTCGGGTCTCTAGGGGTTTGGATGACAAAGTTTGAGATGAAGAAAAAGCCTTACTTCTACATTGGTTTCTTCATCCGTATATAAATTAGATGTAAACAGGGTTGCTACGAAAAAAAAAAAAACATACAAAAAATAAGTGCTGCTTAATCACTGAGAAGTATGTCATAGTGGTGATCCCTAGTTTTTTAGCTTTACTTTTTTTATTCGAAAGCAAAATCTTTTACCCAAAAGTAAAGTATGTAGTCTAGCTACCCATTGCACTGACTGTATCAAAGTCTTGTAATCAGACACAATAGTCACCCCTTTCCAAATGACTGACTTGTATTTAAGGTTTAAAAAAAACAAACAAACTGAACAGTTTCCAAAATGTGCTTGTATACTTTTTATGGCCTTAAATCTTTTTTTGTTACCCCCTTCACCCTATTTTATACAGTAATACTCCTGATCCTTGTACTGTTTATTTATATGCACTGTTACTCAGTCCTCCAGTCCAGTGGAGATCTTTTTGGTTACTTTTTATTTTTCAGGTTTGTATATTTTTGTTTTAATAAATAAATCACTTGTCAATCCTTCCAAAAAGATGTACCTAAAGTCTTCCTTTCATTGCAGTCGTGTTTTTTTTTTCTTCCCCCCCAGCGGTAACAAGGTTTCAGAGCAACAGCTTGCTTTACGGGGAGCTTTTAAATTCAGCACCACAGATGGTCCAAATGTTCTCAGGCTATTTTTATCCCACAGACTCCAAGCGAAATCTTCAGCGGAAGATATTTTCTCGATAGATTTGAAATATCAATCCTACACCAGAGCTATCCATTGAATCTTAGTTCAACTGATATTTTATTTCAGAGTCTTTCCGTCATCTCAGTGTATGCAAAAATGAGCTCCGCATTACAAATGTCATGCAACATACATGTGTTATATTAGCAGGAGCACTGTAAAATCTTTATTTTTCAATATAATTATGACGCATGTCAGGTCATTTTAAAGAGATAATTCACCCAAAAAAATGAACATTTACTCACCCTCAAGTGGTTTCTTTTTTTTTCTGTAGAACACAAATGAAGATATTTTTGAAGATCAGTAGTCGTTGATGTCCTTAGTAAGGGAAAAAAATACTACAAAAGTAGTAGAAACATTCTTCAAAATATCTTCTTTTGTGTTCTACAGAAGACTGTTTTGAAGTAAATGATGGCAATTTTCATTTTTGTGTGAACTATCTCTTTAAGAACGTCGTATTGATTTTGTTCTGTGCTGGAAAAAAACGAAAGCAAAAATCACAGTGCTAAAAGTCTGATGAGCTCAAACAGCTCCAAAAGACTTCATCCCCCAAGTGTCATCGCACATAGGCTTGAAGAAGCGTCCTGCTGGCCTTCAGCACTCGGGACCCTGATGAAAAAGCAGGTTTTCATCCCCAGAAAGGCAACAGGACTGATTGTGTTTCCTCTCGGTGGCCACTAGGGGGCCTGTGTGTCGCTGTCATCTGAGCTTTTGAGCGCCTCTGTTTCGGGCATGCCCATGAGGGCAGTGTCAGCGTGTACCTCCTCCTCGTCGGACTGGACCAGCGGTGAGTCTCCGCCGCTGCTCTCCTCTTCGTCTGGACCCTCGGTGGTGCCGCTGACAGTGTCGGTGCAGGACGAGGAGATGGAGGAGATGTGCCGGAGCTCGCTCTGTGAGGGCACCTTCAGACTGATGTCAGATGGAGAAGAGCCAGGCTCCAGAGAAGGGCCTCCTGCTGGACACACAGGAAAAGAGGGAAAAAATTAGGCATGTAATCTGTTTCGGAATATTAATAAGCCCTGCTGAAGTGCAGTTTTGACCCTCAGTGTGGTGTTCATTCCAGCACTAAAACAATATCTGGGCACTTTCTGTTCTGATTTGCAGGAAGTTTTTTGCAGTAATGAGGAAAGGATTTATATTTAAGTAGTGCCTGTTTCCACACCTACTGGTGACTAATTAATACTAGTATATGCATTTTAAACCAGCCATAAAACCGCATGTGCATTTTAAAATTATTATTCAAAATAACAAATAAATGAAAAAATGAACTAATTTGAGAAAAACATTTGCAATTTTTATTTATTCATTCATTCATTCAATTAATCAAATTATATTTAAAAAAAAACCATATAAAACAAAATACATATAATAATTTTATTTTACACACTAATAAGTATTGTTATTTATATTAACTGTAATGTAAAAACTTAAATTTATTGTAGAATTAACAGTAAATCATTGATCTTTTGAGAGTCCTTGGCAACGGTTTAAAGGACACAAATAAGATATCAGTATACTGAACTGTAAAGTTCTTCATATTAGTTTCAATGAATATAATAATGATAGTTATTTTTATTTCTATAACAACTGGTAAACAAATATGCAGTTATCAGTTTAGTTATTTAGTTACCATCATTTAATTTTAATCACATTTACAAATGCACTCAAAACATTTTTTTGCTGCTTGTTCAAAGTACTTATTTAAAATGAGCCGAATCAACACAATTCTTGAGGTTTTTTTTTGAAAACTTAATTGTTTTAGGTTCAATTCACTTACATTTGTAAAAACAATTAAGTTAACTTAATCGATTTGTGTTGGGACAACATGAAGGAACTGCGTGGGACCCAGCATTTTTACAGTGTGTGTTTTAAAGGGGTAGTTAACAAAAATTGTAATTAACTCATCATATATTCTCCCTTATGTGGTTTTAAACCTTAATGAATTTCTACTTAATGACTACCACTGACTTGCAAAACTACTGTGAAAGTTAATGTATCCCATCAACCAGCATTCTTCAAAATAATTTTTTGTGTTCAAAAGAAAGAAACACACACAGCAAAAGCACCAGAATAAACATGAAAATAAAAACTGAAATGAAGATGGATTAAAGGCACAGCCAAACCTGCATCAGGAGATGCAGCGCTGCTCTCTTCCCCAACAGAGCTGAGGAAAACATCCAGAGCCTCGTGGTCAGACACATCTGTGAGGTCCATTTGCTCCAGCAGGTCAACATTCACCTCCATTGAGGACATACTGCCTAATGGATCTGCCCAAGAACAAATTACACAATCACTTCCTTCTCTTCCATATACAGTAGTTCAAAAACAGAAACAACTCACAATACCATTAAAGGGGCTACGTGATGAATTCAGAAACCCTTGTTCTTGGCCGTAAGGTGAACTGCAGCCTGCAACTTATTGCACGTTAAAGGGATAGTTCACCCAAAAAATGAACAATTTCCTCACCATTTGCTCACACACTCAAGTGGCTTTAAACTTATGAATTTCTTTTGTTGAACACAAAACAAAATAATCTGAAGAATGTTGGGGAAAAGTAGCCATTGACATCCATAGTAGGGACACAAAGACACCATGGAAGTCAATGGCTACTTTATTGTACATTCTTCATAATATCCTGTTTTGTGTTCAACAGGAGAAAGAAACGCAAACAGATTTAGAATATTTGGAGGAAGAGTAAATTAATTTCCAATTTTTTGGGTGAACTGCCCCTTTAAGGCAGCATCTGATAATTGGTTGTGTTTGCAGTAGCTCTGCAATTTCCTGGATGACAGTCGGATGAGTAAATTCAAAAAATTGAAAAAAAAAAGATGTTATGTGAGACTATAGTTTAAATGAACTGCTTTTCTTTGCATGACTTTCTAAATTACCCTTATCATTCATGTCATGTGTGACAGAAGAGCAAATCATTCTTCACCTGAAAATCAAACTATATAGACTTTCAACCTAGAAAATCACCTTTTAAGTGATTAATAAATGAAAATTCAAACATGTAGCCCCTTTAATAGACTGACACATGGACAGATCAGGCTAGGACAGAGAAGATGTCCTGAAGAACGTGGGATCATGTGAAAGCATACCTCACACATCAGGGTAGCATTAAGGAAAAAGAGTGGAAAGAAAAGACCATCAGTTTACCATCGACATTTTCAACGAAGCTCCCATTTAACACAGTCTGTTGAAATATTCATGTAGGAAAGACGCCGCCTTAAGCAGCACATCATATAGACTTTGAACTTTCGTTCAAACTAATTTGCTGCTTTTGTAATATAAAAAAAAAAAGAACGACACATTTTGAAGTCTAAAACACCGTTCACTATCATCCATGTCAATCGCTAGAAGTACAGGACGCTAAAACTGAAAATACATGATAAATGAAAAGAGTAGTGGAGAGCATGTCATGCAACTGAACAGGTACAGTATGTGTATGAAAGTGGTTCTCAAATGAGAAACTGACCTCTCCTGTCGGTGATCTGCAGGTATCCTGTGGAGAGGTACTGCTCCATGTCTTGCTGAAACGCCTCTTCAAAGTACTTCTGCCGCTCCTTTAGCTTGACCTGCTGCGCATGCTCCATCTCCAGCACTTTCTGGGCATGTTCTGCATCGAGCTCCGCTAAACACAGACATAAAACACCAAGTACGTTACTAAATGACAGAGAAAAAAAAAAGAAAGAGAGAGATGGGGGATGGAAAGGAAAGTGGAGTGGATTAAACCCTCAGAGAGGCAATGTAGAAACACGTAGTACTTGCTTGAAGCAATTCAATAATGTCAATTCACAACAAAATATAAAAATTATATACAACAGTACATCATGATTATAAGTACTGAAGGAACATATTGACCATTTTTGATCAATTCATTCATGAATTTTGTTGAGTTGGTTCATTGTTGGTTTTGTGAATTAACTTCATCTTTAAAAAGAATTATTTATATTTTTAGTTTGTTACAATGTTAGAATGGCATGTGATTTTGACTTTTTTTTTTTTTTTGCACAATATGTAGCATAGTCCATGTGGTAAATTCATTCATTTGCTTTCACAGAATGATCCACTAAATTTGCACTATATTTGCACTATATGGCCCTGCACTAAATTTGCATAATAGTGGCACCTTATGAATTTTGTGGGAAAAGTTATAGAAATAAAATTGTTTTGTAACAATGTTAAAGTCTTTACTTATTAAAAAGCTTTACCAAAAATGAGACGTTGTAACACAAAACCAATCATAAAGGCAACATTAAGATCATCTGAATAAATAAGCTTTCCATTGATTCACGGTTTTATTTGAAAATCTGGAATCTGAGGGTTCAAAAAAAAAATTAAATACTGAGAAAATTGTCTTTTAAGTTGAACAAACTGTGATTTATTAGTAATATGCATTGTTAAGAACTTAACTTATGATCTATTTATGGTAAGAAGTCTACAAAATACCTTCATGGAAGATGATCTTTAATTAATACTCTAAAGATTTTTGGCATAAAATAAAAATCGATAATTTTGATAGGTAAAATGTACTGTTGGCTATCCCTACAAATATACCAGTGCAATACATTTTATGAATCAAATTTATTGATATCTCTATTATATCATGACTTGTTTTAAATATTGAATTATAGCACAATTACATACTTCTTTTTTATAACAGAGCTGAAAATTCACACACTTGAAAAACAATGTTGCAACATGGTCCTAAAATCAGTTGCTTCCATAAAACAGGTTTAAATTGAAAGAAGGATCTCTGCATTGTGTAGCAGCCTTAGTATCTGCTCTTCTCAAGACTAATCAGCAAAAATCTAATACCCACCTCTGACACCTGAACTTCAAGATAACATTCTCCTACATCATTCTGCAGCCCAACAAAGAAGCAGATCCTACACAATCATCTTCCAGCCTGCTGTCTTACCACAGAACGTAATGTTCTTCTAGTCGAGCTGGCAAAGAACGAAGAAACGCTTCTTTTGTGTGAGCGGCACAAGAGTGGGTGCGCTTCATACGACTGCGAGTGACACGAGATGCGCAATGAAATTCTCTATCTTTCACAGGAAGTGCAGATTCTTCTCTGAAAAGCAGGAAGTCTACCTGTGCTACTTGAATGTCAGTGTCTGTGGTGTTTGTGTGCTTAAATAGATATGATTCAAACATCCTGTCACAGCTAAGTGAGCCACATCCTAAAATGCAACAATCAGAATCAACACCAAAAACAAAATGTGGAAAAAACACATGCAATTATGCACATCCAGAAAAACTTCATCGACCATAATCCTCCTGTGTGTTGTTTGAGGAATAAAAGTCCATTGACAAAGCTGTGAATGCACCTCTGTTATTAGGAAGCGGCTTTAACCACAGTCCTGTCACATACTCTTTTCTCAGTAGATGTTGGTTATGTATCGTTTAATAAATGCGCTGGGTGAACTGTAAGCACGCTCGCTAGGAAACTATTGTTGCCCATTGCAGCACAATATAAGCCTTGCAAAATCCGGTATGTAAATGAAGTCGATGCAAGCAGATTTAAAATGGACTGGATATGCATGCATTTTCATGACATTAGTTTAGCATTGATATCTGGTTGGCACACTGCTCTGGTGCCGCTTGTCAAATCTGTCACGTTTGTCAATTCCATATTTCATGGCAGGACTATTATTATACAGGTCCCTTTGCAGTAATAATACTACCTGTTTTAGGAGTAATCCCGGTGCTTTGTTTTTATGCTAATTTAATGTTAATAGTAAATATTGGAGTGACAGTAGATGACAAAAACATGAGCTTTTTTTATTTCACAGTGAAGAAGATTTTAGGCTAAGAGTTTAAAGGCCGTGGTCAATGCATGGTCAATGCTGTGGATTTTTTTCTACTGACCCAGTCTGATTTTTACATCCCTGGCGAAAAATGTTCCCACCATGTTGGTCCCACCAAAAAAAAAAAAAAACATAAAACAGTTATTTCTTAGCCACATATTTTCAATATTTGTCAAAACAAGCATGTATATGCATATATTACACCTTTCATAAAGAAAACATTATTTAAAGGTCCTGTAAAATGCTTTGAAATGTGCACTTTTGTTCGATGTGTGACTAATTTGAACTGAAACATTAAGACAGGGTGGGACATAAAGTAACTCCTCTCGCTTTAAAAAAAAACAGCTAATAGCGCTGTGTTTTATCACGGCTCTGCCAGTGTGAGTGGTTGAGCTCAAGTGAATATAGCAATAGTGTCTTGAAGGGGGTGGGACATGCCAGATACTAGAGAGCATTTGATCGGTCAAAAGATTTGATAAGAAACTGAAGAATGAGATGGAAAAAAACAAAAACCATTGATTTATTTATACAGTGACAAACTGTATAATACAGTGGCATGCTTTGGATGTTTATATCTTCTTGTGTCACTGTTTTGGAGCACACTAGCTTCTTAAAAAATTTAAAAAAATAAAACAATTTTCACAGGGACTGTAAGACTTTTTATAGAGTCACGAGCACCCTGTTTTAATACACTCTTCAAAAGATTTTTAAAAAGATTTTTTTCCAAAGAGAAACAGTTCTTTAAGTGTCATCCAATATCAGTTTTTAAAATATCGGTTCAGGCATTGCTAAATCCCCCAGTAAAGATTTTAAAAGTATCAATCTGACACCAGTACTGCATGAAACACAAAAAATAAGCAACCCTATACAAGCACTACCCCATCAATACAGTTACTTTTTTCAAAGTTTGAGTTTAAGGTGAATTTATGACAGAAGAAAAGAAGAAAGCAAGGCCCAAGAGTTGCAAGGAGGGTCTACGCCATCCAAACTAGTTCCATTATATGACTGAGAAACCAACAGAGCTTCATCCTTAATGAAAGATTTCCTGCATGGGAACTAAATCATGGGTATGACATGAAAGAACTAAATCTGCTTGAAAAAGCTGAGCCTTTCGTCACATTTTCCATTTTGTGTGTGCGTGACAGCTAATGATAGATGACGGCACAGAATGAGCCTCAGGCGCTCTGATCACACTTGTCACGTCCTCCTCACATGATCCTCAGAAACCAAGGAAACGCAAAATGAACATTTGTCAGGACCAACACATATAGGACCACCGCTACGACAACAACTTCACGATCCTATTGCTGTGAATAAACCTCCTATTAAGAAAATGCATTAAAGAAACACAAGCATGCGGATCCATCTTGAAGCTAATCAGTTGAGCATCTGGCTACGAATGGGGATGCAGGTTCAGCTCATGGGTCAGACAGGCTAATGGCTCATTCTAATGAGCTGACCCGCCTCAACACACAGTACAGAAGCCCAGAATCGAGACACGTAAAATATCAGTCATCCGCCTGACCACAGTCAATTAGGACTGGTGATGAGCTATAATTAGGCTGTGAATTGTGCGATTAAATTTTTTTTCCAAACCTGAATGCTCAAGCAAAAAGCCTCTTAGAAAAATACAGCAAACAGTGAAAGTTACGAATCAGGAAACACAACTTTTGAAAATGCTGGTGAAAAGTTTATTTATGGTAAGCAACTCTAGCTACATGGTTTAGATGTGTTTGCAATTTGCAGTTACCAATGTGCAGAGCAGCTCTAGTTTCAGCAGTCTCTCATGGACCAGTCGCTACCACAACCACCTCAAGATGTTCTGCTATTGCCACAGTCATGCAAAAAATATTACAGTAAGTCACAGAAAATAATATTCACAGAAAGTGCAAAACAGTACGCTACTTAGTTTATATAACAAATGATCAATTATTTATTGGAAAAACCCTTTATGGATATAATAAACTAATAACAGATATAAGGTCCCATTTATGTGCTATTTGTGTTAGTAAATAAAAAAAACATAACATACTGTAAAACATGCCTGTCAACCCTCCAGTTTTCAACCCTCCTGTCAACCCTCCAGCATTCTATCATATTTTACCATTCTATTCCGCTATCTGCACGTTTAGGTATTTTCCCATATTTTTAATCTTTCTATGAAAAGTGGAAGTCAAGACAGCAGATCTCAAATGTGACATAATAGCAAGAGCTGTTCAAAAGAATTATGTTTTCACTTTATATTGGCTTGAAAGCACCTTGAAAAGAATATAAAAATGACAGCATTCTATTAAATCCATGCATCGTTGCACTTGCTATGCAACCTCAGAATCACTCAATTCATGTAACTGATGACAGTCGGACGCGCTCCAAAGTGATAAAAACACTGTTCCCCAAACAGCTTCAGTAAGTATGCGATTTAAAGTGAAGCGAAAGTGAAAACTTTGGGATTTGGGTGAGTGTTTAAATAGACAAATACACATAATACTATTTAAACATGTTCGTCTTGGCATGTTTTATTTTAAACACAACTACATTTATCTTAAATGAGCATAAACAGTTATGAAAGTAATCAAATGTATTTCATTATAGATCTGTGCACTCATAAGTGACACCTCTGTTATCAAACAAAAAAAGTGGATCAAAATGAGAGATACATTTGCTATTCTTCACTAAAAAACTATAGTAACTTTAATCAATATTTAAATGCTACGGTGAATTTATAACTTGATCTGATTACTTGATTTGGAGATATCCTGTATATTATATTATATAGTAACTTGTGGTTACAGGTTACAGAGATTCAACTGATCCATTTATCAAAATTTAACCAACTGGCCTGTGGGTCTGAAAGCAGAGTACAGTAAACAGCCAGTACTTTGGCCTTTTAACACATTTGAATTTTGGAGATGCTTTCAACAAGGCACAGAAGGAATAATATTATCCACAACCTTAAAGTTAATAAGTACAACAACTCAAAATCCATCACAAGCAAGTCAACAGAATGAAAGAATCTTTCTTAACCTGATGCATACTAAAGCCTGTCATGAAAGTATAATTCTGTGCAGTGCATTAGCTTGCATTATGATGGCTGATAATGAAAAGGCATACAGACACAAAAGCCACAGTAGGCATCCTAATCTGTGCTGAAATTCCATTACTAAAGCCTGCCAAACCCAAAGATGACAAACAATGACTGCAAACCACCAATTCAGATCCCTTGACACACCGCCAGAACTGTGAAACATCAGCAGATCAAATTAACCTTACAACCATCTATTCACAAAATTGAATTCAAATAAGAAAAAAAAAAAAAACTACAAGAATCCCGGAAACCTACAAGAATCTCTCATGCTGCTGCCCAGAGTTCCCGACGTGGACATTTTGTCGTTCTCCTTGACAAGTGCAGATGAGCTGAAAGCAGGAGGGATAAGCCAGAGACTGCAGTCAAAGTGTTGAGGAGCAGCTAAACCAACATCTTCTATTCTGCTGCTATTCTGATGAGCAGCTCCTCTATGAGCAGGAATGCTGAGACATCGCCTGCTCAGGGACACAGAGCTACAGATGCAGCTGGAGTGAGGAGGAACGCAGGGAATGTACCATTCACAAACCTGCTACAGGGGTGAGGGTCTGGAGAGTTTTATATGAAACATTTGCCTTGTGCTATGGGACTAATCCACAGAGCTTATACTTTATAGGACACTCATCTACGCTTACAATTAAGTACACAATTTGGGAATTGGAAAACATAAATAACGTCGATATAAGTATGAAAAATGATTAGTTAGTGACAGTCAAAAACACCACAATCCGACACTGAAGCAAATTCACTTCAAAACTTCAGACGATGATAATTCTAATGGTGTGATGGCTCTTGCGTTTGCTTTGATGAAAACTAACTCTGATGTGATTGCTGTCCGGTTCAGCTGATTAAGTGAGAAACCTGCTATCTGAACCTTGGTGCAAACCAAACAAGTGGACAGAGACAAAAAAAATGTGTTTTGCTCTGCTTCTAGGGCTGGAAGTTGATTCCAACTCAAGAATCATTTCCAAAGTTCAGAAAATATTCCATAAGAGGAATCGACTCCTCTTTTCATTTTAAAAGAACTAATTCATCATTTGACTCTCTTTTGCTAATAACGGTTAGAAAAGAGAGACTTGCTATGATCATATACAGATTCGGATGGTTCACTTCAATGAAATGGTTCAAATAATCATATCTCCAGTTCATTTATACCATAACATAACTTTTAACAGCTGGTTATGGTATGTCATGCTCCAATATCCAAAGAATAAAATGTAATTGTGTGGTGACTATTACCTGACAATCCTTTAGGTTAATGGTGTTTAAGTTTTTAACTTAATTTCTGTACCTAATGCACACATGACACTGATACACAAATGGTATTTGTTGTAAACTGCACGCTCCTATTTCAGTGTTGTAATGCATTATTGCAGCGTATAGTTTGCTGTTTCTATTTGACAGTTATGCACTTGCAGTTTAGACACAATATGCTAGTGCGGTACAGATGCAATAAAAGTTATGTGCTTAATTAAGCTTTCTTTTAGCTTTATTTACTTTTGGTGGGATTTGAGTATGAAGAATCAAAAAAATAAAATAAAAACACAACAACAGTGAGCTATCGATTCTTAGAATCAAGTGCATCGATTCCATAACTAGGAATAGGGATCAATTCCCCAAAAAATTTGAATCAAACAGCTGTGTCTTCTAGCATAGTTCAAGTGAATGCAATACAGACTAAAGAATGCAACTATAATACAGAGAGAATGCTAAAGCAAACCAAGATTTTCTTGTCACTGTTGCAATGTCAGAAATAGTTTTGCATGCAGCATATTATGATTGAGGAAATCCTGTTGCTTTTGCATATATTTTAAACACTTCACAAGTTTTAAGCTGATGAAAATACTATCACACATATACACATACAACAAACAAGTTCAGTACACTGTGCTGTTTTGGATCTTTGCTTATTTTGAGGACAAAATACTTGACGAAAGTGTTTTGTTAAGGCACAGTACGTAGATTTCTGCTGCTTGATGGCACATTTTCACAACAAACAAAGACGTATTTTAACTAGAGCTGGACAATATATTGAAATATTATCATTATCGTGATGATATTATTGTATATGCATTATCCATATCACAGAGAAGTGCAATAAAGTAAATTAATCTCATGCGCCAAGCATTTGTGTGCTGTATGCATAGGTTGTCTATCCAAATCTGACCAATCAGATGGGGCCTTTACTATTTTCATCTCCAGCCTCTCCAGTAGGTGCTGTTAGGTGAACCTAGAGCTGAAAAAACTAATGCTGGGAGAGGAAAATGACAACAGCCAAAGGATCAGAATATACCGTTAATTTTTGTACAATCATTGAGGTTTCTTTAATTGCTGATATAGTGTTTTGCAAATTAGTAATATTGTAAGAAACATCGTTGTCACAACACTCAACAACAACATTGCATATCTTGGCTGTATCGTGCAGCACTAATAAATCATGTGGAATCATGGGAGTTGTCATTTTCATTACAGCATATGAGGCAGAAATCATGTTCATGGATGAATTTAAGTATTCAAAACTTATCGCGGTAATATGAAGCAGAGTTAAGCTGAAAGGCAGCTGAAACAATTGCAACACAGCAATAGGCTTCTGTTATAATGCTACTCTGTGCTGTCTAATAAAAAAAACACAGCATATTAAAGCATCTTTGGTGCTTTCCTGTTTTCTATAAATTCAAACCGGAATTTATAATGCATGATGTCCTTAGCATTGCCACACAGGACACACTCCGTCTCTCTAGTTAACATTGCTTATTTCTCTGGATTTGAACATTCTTCAAAACATTTGGGATAATGCAAGTACATAAGTGCCTTTAAAAAAGACAGATCAAAATAGATCACTTCCTTTTTTCAGTCTGGACCAAACAAACTAAGAGAACCAAACCAAACGTACATCCAAGTTGCATTTTGCACTGCACATACTATTTACATAGCTACAGCTTCCTTCCTCACAGATGAGAAAAATGAATTAATGAAACACAAATAATTATTTCAAAATCAAAATAAATAAATAATCAAGTATGAGGTGTGAAGTCTTGAAGCAAGCTGCCCACACAAAAGACAAGCCAATCTCAAGCAACACCACCTACGTACCAAAGGAAGTGTTATAAACAGTCTTTACCACTTTTGCAGAGACAAAGACACTTGTAGGATATAATATAAAGAATAAAAAAAGAATAATATTATCCTTATTCTTAACATTACCTCTTTTATAAATTACAAAATAACCTCTTACTGACCTATGAATGTCCTGAATTTTCTCTAGGAAAAAAAAAGAGAGCACAGATATGTGAACAAATGATGCACATCGGCCTAAAGGCAGTTTCTGTTAAAACAACATCTCTGACTGATATATGGTGATGAAAGTGAATGTTATTTTCACTGGAAGGTAATATGAACAGATGGAGCAGGCAGCCTCCCTCGGAGGTAAGTGTGGAATTAATGGCATCATGAGACCAAATAAAGCCAGCAGTGTCCACTCACTAGAGCACTTTTCTCTCCTTCAGGTTAATTAGTGTCACTTAGGTAATTACTACAGTTCTTCTCATTGTTGAGCACTAAATGATCTCCGCGATGTAAAAAAACAATAGAATAATACACAAAAAACGAAACTAGAAATCTAGGAAGAATCTCTGTGAAACTGATATTTCCATGAAAGATTTACTTATTACTAGCACTTTTCATGTTTGTTATGATGGATCTATTGTTGCATTCCTCATAAATGTGGAAGTATCTGCTAAATAAAGCATCAAGACTACATTTACTTGATCAAACGGAGTGAAACAGTAATGTTGTGAAATACATTTACAATTCTAAACATTTCAATGTAATGCACTTCAGTAATGGCAAATCTGAATTGTCTTCAGTGTCACACGATACCTCAGAAAACAATATGCATATCTGTGGCTAAATATTTTGGGCAGTTTTATTATTATCATCAGTGTTCAACTGCACTACTTAACATGTCTGTATAAGCCATGACACATTGCTTTCTATTCATTCTTAGATTTATAAATAGCTCAAAATAATCATATTTCTTTAAAATATACATTTCTTTACAATAAAATCTTTACTGTCACTTTTCTGTTAATAAAACTATTTATAACTTTCTAAATTTCTACAACAAAAACAACAAAAACTTACCCCAAATATGAATTAATTATTTAGAATAAAAAATAATAATAAATGAAGACAATTAATTATTAAAAAACTATTAATATATTGAATAACATATTATTATGTATGTATATTAGCATGTGGAGTCTAATTGCAAGTATAGCGAAAAATCTATAGATTCATTGAATAGACTGCATCTATTCTGAGATTTTCATAATGCATCACTATTCTCTCTTGAATCAATTCTGCATCCAATTCCTTACAAATACCACTTGAACCCAAAATAATTATTCATTAATTTTCCTTCGGCTTAGTCCCTTTATTCATCAGGAGTCGCCACAGCGGAATGAACCACCAACTTCATTCATTCATTTTCTTTTCGGCTTAGTCCCTTATAAACCGGAATAAACCACCAACTTATCCAGCACGTTTTACGCAGCAGATGCCCTTCCAGCTGCAACCCAACACTTGGAATCACCCATACACTCTCATTCACACACATACACTACAGCCAATTTAGTTTATTCAATTAACTTATAGCACATGTCTTTGGACTGTGGGGAAACCGGAGCACCCGGAGGAAACCCACACCAACACGGTGAGAACATGCAAACTTCACACAGAAATGCCAACTAACCCAGCCGGAACTCAAACCAGCAACCTTCTTGCTGTGAGGCGACAGTGCTAACCACTGAGCCACCATGCTGCCCCAAAATAATAATTAATAAAATTAAAAAAGGTTTAAGTGAATTACAAGGGTGTTCATAGTGAGCTGTGTTTACATTAAACTCTTGACATAAAAGCCTTAAATGACTCAGCCGAACACACAAGCGCTCTTCTTTGTGAGCATTTGAGTGTATGGTCAAAAACTAGCCTAGAGCGCCATCTGCTGTTAAAAACAAATCTCTGAATCTGAAATGATTTCTCAAACGATTTTTCACCACAGCTTTAAAAAAAAAAAAAAAAAAAGAAGAATTTATTTTTTTCTTACCTTTGCAAGACTCAAGTTCTTTCCTATAAAAAAACACATGAATAAAAAATATATTAATACATGGTCAACTAGAATCTCACCAGATGTCACATTAAGTCTGCCCCGTTTAAAACCGACATAGATTCCCGAGATAAAGAGGCTGCGGCGTTTCACTGGCGCTGACAACTTTTTCATTTGTGTGTTTGTACTAATGAATACCCACACGCCGAAATAGAAGGCCACTGAAAACTGAGCCCAGCTGCTTTCCAAGTCACTGGGCAAACCAGAGATGTATGATTCTGCTGCAGGCTCGAACAGAAAGAGCATACAGCATCAAAAGGACCACAGATGCCTTTATGATTACACAAAACACATACGTGCTTCCCATCAGCTTATATGTTGGATGTGCTTTTCACAGAGTCAAGGACATTCGGGTATTTACCTTGAAGCATGTGGTTACTCTGTGCAGATCTACAAAACACACGATGCAGTTTCATTGTAATGATCAACAATCTAACAGCAGGTGTTATATTGCTTGTTTCACAGACTCTTATTCAATACTGGTGCACTTATATGTTCTCAACATTACAAGAGCAATAAATATTGTCAAAATGGCAAGTTATGGTCTGTTCTTTCATTAAGTTAAAGGGGAAAACTCTTGATGGATGGATCCTTCATGTTCTGCAGTTATTGTGAGCTGATCAAACTACCATGAAACGGAGCGAGTCGTGCATGTTCTTATCACAGCATGGCTTCAGAAGAGTCATCTCTGATTAAGCAAGCACTCAAGGGGAATTGCCTGCCATGATTCGGGTCTTTGATGCTATGATAACAAAGCATTTATGCTAGTAACTTGTATAGTATATGTATACTATATACATATATATACTATTATACTATATAAGTCTAGTAGCTTGTGTCACCTAAATCCCATTCCGTCTTTCTTACAGACCTCTCGCATAAAGGGTTTCTGACATACACAGGGCTGTTTATAAGACAGGAAAGGGGACCAAAGAAAGCAAACTTTGGCTAAAATACATTTATATTTAAATTTTTTATTTACCTTTTCTTTTTCTTATAGTTCTCCAGCTGCACGATCTGAAAGTGCTTAAAGCGCTGATGTTCACACTGAGCACACAAATCCTCCAGATACACAAGACGACTCTCCATTTCCTCAAAGTCAGCTTCTAGATGAGCTGTGAGAAAACAGAAAGCGAACAGAGGTTTATAATGTATTAAAGAAAATGATATGTAAAGTATAAAATAATGCTAAAGCCCCTATGAATTTGTCCATCTTATCAAATTGGGTCACTATAAGTGAATAATTTCTTCAGTGCTGATTTACAACGTACATGAAAGTTATGTTGACATTTTGTCAGTTCCAATAAGGAAAATGCACTTCATCCGTATGAAATGAGCTCAAATGGGTAAATAGTGCATGAAAATTGACATATAAGCACAATGTTTGGTGTATGCGTAAGCAGCACAGAGGTAGCACTTCATAAAGCTTTATAACACCACCATGTGGCAAAAATAAAAAGTGCATTTGATTTTTTAGATATGAAATCTTGAAGAGAACATAATACATCCTAATCTAACAGAAAAGCAAATACCAATTGCATTTTTAAAGTAATAGTGGGTGACACGGTGGCTCAGTGGTTAGCACTGTCACCTCACAGCAAGAAGGTCCCTGGTTCGAGCCCCGGCTGGGTTTCTGTGTGGAGTTTGCATGTTCTCCTGTTCGAGTGGGTTTCCTCCGGGTGATCTGGTTTCCCCCACAGTCCAAAGTCATGCGCTATAGGTGAATTGAATAAGCTAAATTGAATAAGCAGTAGTGTATGTGTGTGAATGCAAGAGTGTATGGGTGTTTCCCAGTGCTGGGTTGCAGCTGGAAGGGCATCCGCTGCATAAAACATATGCTAGATAATTTGGCAGTTCATTCCGCTGTCGCAACCCCTGATTAATAAAGGGACTAAGCCGAAGGAAAATGAATGAAGTAATAGTTTTAACAAGCAAGGATCCATTAAACTGATTAAAGGTTTGACTAAAGCCATTTAAGGTAACAAAAGAAAATAATTTATTTAAAATAGGAATCTTTTTGAACTTTCATTTCATCCAAAAAAATCCAGAAATAATAATTTACTTTCCACAAAAAAAATTTAAACAGCACAAATGCTTTTCACTTTGATAAGAAGTAGAAGGATGTGAAGCATGTGACTCTGTCTAAAGTCTGAAGAAATGGCTGCTGATATAACTAATTTCTTTTATTATTTCCATGATGATTGGACATAATATATTATTAGATATTTTTCAAGATACTAGTATGCAGCTTAAAGTGACATTGTTTTTATCCCTTAGTCAAACAAAATAGAGTAATAAGGCCCTCTATTTAGCTATAGCATTAGTTGCAACACATTTTTTGTAACTCTAATTGAATTTACTTACAGTCAAGCCAATTAAGAACATAATACACTTTTTAAAAATAAAGAAATAAAGAAATAAAATCCTAACTTTTGAAGAGTAATAAATTGTGAGATAGATGTATGCATGTGCTTTTTGCTAAGATCAAAATGATTTAATCAGCCTTAACAACACAAAAATATCGACATTGTTTTTTTTTTTTATCAAAAATTTTATCGAAACACAACAAAGGAAAAACACTGCATGAAAGCATATAACAACTGAACGATCACGGTAACCATTACCTTTATATGGCTATTTTTTGTTTAGACGGTCTACACAATACCCTTTTGTAAAGGAGCCAAGTGTGAAGAAGACTGATGCCTGAAGCCAATAGGTGCAACGTTACCGAGTAAACAACAGCTACTGACATCAGCAGATGGAGCTCCACAGGAATCACTCTCATTACTGCCACATATCGCAGTTACACACCGAGTGTGAAGCATTGTGCGCAGACAAATGCTCTACAAAGGCAGTCAAGGTGATCTTATTTCACTACTGTCACAGTAAAAGCTCCATTTCAGGCCACATGAGACACAGCATGTACCTAATTTTAAAAGTATTATAAAAATAGTGGAAATGACTTGCACTACATTTCAGGTTTTCTGAATAAATTACACATCGTATGAGGAACAAATGAAAACTGGGTAACACTTTAAAAAACAATGGTCCATTAGATAATAGGGGTGGGAATCACAGGTAAACTCACGATATGATAATATCACAATATTTTGCCCCTGATGGTATATATCACGATATCAGTGATTGATATGCCACAAAAAAACATCCACGATATGTCACGATATTTGTAAATGGAGGGGAAAAATGTATCAAAAGTTATAAGATGTATTTTTTTTATTAACAGCACATTTTATAGAATCACAACAAGTGCACAGTTGTCAAAAAAGGTCACATCTCTAAATTAGTCAAAGCAGCAGCATCCCAATTTTTCATTTCTTTTCAAATCTTTTACATTTAACAAAAAACTGTCAAATTAGCAATGCTAATGCAATGTATTGCTGTCTAGTTTTCTGTAAAGTTAAGACACTTATTTAGCCCTCCATGTACTGCAGCCAAAGCAGTAAAAGGCTGCAGTGCAAGACTGATGAATTAATTTACATCTTTTGTACATTTAAATAAATATTGATACATGGCACTAGAGTATCGATTATGAATTGTGGCCAGAAATATCACAATATTTTGCCATATTGTTATTTTGTCCCACCTCTATTAGTTAATGTATTCTCTAATGTTAGTTCAAGAACATAAAGCTGTTTATTGTTAGTTTGTGTTAACTCACAGTGCATTAACTAATGATAACAAGCGCAACCTTGGATTTTAATAATGCATTAAAAATATTGAACTATGAATAATAAATGCCGTACAAGATTTATCATACTTATTTCATGTAAGTAAATACATTAACTTTAACTAATGGACCATTATTTTAAAGTGTTACCAGAAATTGAACATATTATTCAATAATCATCGTCAAATTCTATTAATATATTCTAATAATATTCTATTATATATTAATGGCGAGAATCTGATTTAGTTATATAGAAAATTAGAAAATTGTTTAGATTTTTTTTTTTTCTACAGACTTTAGAACTGCATTTGTATTTACTAGGTTAAAAATTTACCAAATGCATTTATAAATAAACCTATACATTTATATACACTTTTATAAATGTATCAACAGAACAAAACAAAGCCTATGTTAACTTAAAATTTAAAAAAATCAAGCCAAGTTATGCCATGCAGCCTGGGAATTTTCAATAAATAAAAGTTTATCTGAAATATGTCAGAGAGGAAGATTTTAAGTGAATTTAAAAGATTTTTGTTGGAATATTTAGCCAATTCCATGCGTGTTCAATAAAAAGGTCAGGAGAGGGTTTTCTTCAATGTCACAAATATTAGTAATTTATTAGATACAAATGAATAACTCGATAAACAGAGCTCTGTTTATCGAATAATTCATTTGTATCTAATAAATTACTAATATTTTTGCTAGCGAAAAAACATTAGAACAGATTAGAAGAAAAAGAAGGAAAATGACTTAAAGATAAAGAAAAATAAGCTGTTAAACAGCAAAGAGATACAACTGAGAGGAGCAGTCTCCATTCGATGAAGGGAAAAGTTAGAAAAAATGAAGATTGATTGAGTGAAGAGTTAATGACCAAATACGTAAGGAAGATAATTTTTTTTTTCATTTTTTAATATTTCCCAAATTATGTTTAACAGAGCAAGGAAATTTTCACAGTATGTCTGATAATATTTTTTCTTCTGGAGAAAGTCTTATTTGTTTTATTTCGGCTAGAATAAAAGCAGTTTTACATTTTTTAAAAACTATTTTAAGGTCAAAATTATTAGCCCCTTTAAGCTAGATTTTTTTTCAATAGTCTACAGAACCATCGTTATACAATAACTTTCCTAATTACCCTATCCTGCCTAGTTAACCTAATTAACCTAGTTAAGCCTTTAAATGTCACTTTAAGCTGTAAAGAAGTGTCTTGAAAAATATCTAGTAAAATATTATTTACTGTGATCATGGCAAAGAATTAAAAAAAAAATCAGTTATTAGAAATGAGTTATTAAAACTATTATGTTTAGAAGTGTGTTAAAAGAATCTTCTCTCCGTTAAACAGAAAATGAGAACAAAAATAAACGGGGGTTAAATAATTCAGGGGGTTTAATAATTCTGATTGCAACTATATATATATATATATATATATATATTTAAGATTATACGCACTAAGAAGGTAATTGATAAATAAACATTGCATTTCAGATATTCTAAAAATGTTCATAGTAAACAAACATGTGGAGTCAATGAATAATATGAACCCTGAGATATAGCAGTAATAATGTTGAACAGTTATACCACATGGTAGGCCACCATGTCATAACCTGTGTTTTCTAAACAATAACACAAATCTGTCTTATTTTTAGTATCCACCATCGTAGTGCCCTACGGCTCTGGCTACAGACTAAGCAGACCTTAATGCTGAGTGGATGGGGGTGAAGATGTTTAAAGTTACATAAAACTATTACTAGTGGTCCAACTGATTTTAGACTTAATTCTAAGATGTGGTCTCAGTGGCTCACGTGGTTCTTGAGTGCACGTTTCCCTAGCATCAGAAATACCAAGTTCTGGAGGGAAACTGAGAAGGATGTTGCAGTGGGGAAGAGCAGTTACCGGTGTGCATGACACATTTTCCCAAAGACAGGTAAGACCTCTGCTGGCCAGCGAGGCAACCTAAAGCAGGGGATTTGAGTGGGATGGTTGTGGAGTGGAACAGGGATGCTTGAAAGGCCTAGAGCATTCAAGTTCCTCCTAACCAGACCACAGCAAACTGCCAATTATGCCTGGAGATCATACATTGAGGAAAAGGATTATGTTTATAAATTGAAGGGAAAAGGGCTGTTAAGAACCATCTGAGACCATATGATGACAGATAATATGAAAGAGACAGAATTTATTAAATTAATGTCATGTAAATAATAAGTAAGAAAACGTTTTAGAGGAAAATGTACAATGAATCTTTAAATGTGTATAAGGTTGAAATGATATTTAACTATTTTTTGTTTATTTTCATAGGTTTACTGATAAAGGTCCTTGAACAGGATATAGAATTAATTATTACAATGCATGGTGGTGACTAAAGAAAAAGAGACCGCTTTTGATAACTCAAGAAATAATTTGAGTTAGAAATTTTGATGGAATTGAGTATTTAAGTAAAGATTTACTAAAAGCATAATCTTATTTTGAATCATCCGAATTATCTTAAAAACCGGAAAAGATTTGTAACAGAAAAGTGATTTAAACTTAAAGAAGAGATTGAAACACAAAAATTGAAATGAACTCAGATAATAGGTCAAAGATTAATAGTGTACTAAAAGTGTACTAAAAAAAGAACTAAAACAAAAAGAAAAAAAAGAGTTTAAGAAAACAGATTTTGTTTCACATATAACCATGTGAAAAAATCATTAAAAGGAAAATATTAAGGATCAATGATGAAGAAGTCAAAACAGAGATGAAAGGAACTGACAAAAACATCAAGTGATTTTTAGTCAGCTTATAAAAGTATATCAAAATTGTATGTGGAACTAGTTCAATAGGAATGAGGAGGGAAATGATGATTAGCCAAAAGAAATTAACAAAAAATGAATACAACATATGGATTAATAAATAGCTGAGAAAATGAATTATCTAAAGAAAGTAGTGTCAAATTCAAAATTGAATGATTATCAGTAAAATGCTTAGATGGAGCGTTATAAGATTAGACAGCATAGTGAGGAGGTATTAAAATCTTGAGCAATTAATAGAAACACCTAGATAAGGTGATATAAAATCTGTCTTAGACATTTCTGTTAAAGTTAAATTTAAATTTATTTATAAATGTAGATGTGACGGATTTAATTTGAATTTAATTTTGCCAGTAAGCAACAGACAGAAGAAGATTGTGTTTAGTTTATGACTTGACAGCAATTAATGAGAGAAGATTTTCAAGCTGAGGTTGATAGGGTATGCGGAAATATGTTCCTACTGATGTAAAAAACTTTAAAGTGATTGTTAATTATTTATTGAGTTACCAGAGGGAGTGATGTTAATCAAGTATGTTGATGACATTTTACTAGCTGAAAAAACAGTGGATACCTGGCTGACTACGACTAAACAGGTGTTGTTAAACTTATATAGAACTGGATTTAAAGGAAGTAAATTAAAGTTACAGGTGCGTAGACCACAGGCCACAATGTTGGGACGAGTGGTGTCTAGGCTAGGTGGAGTGAGATCGCCAAATCACCGATAAAACCATTTTAAATAACCGTAAGCTGGTGACTGTAAAAGACATGCTAATCAGACTAATCGTGATTATAGACTTCAATTATATTTTGAGGTATCAGAAACTGGAAGGACAGGATGAGGTTATAGACCATTTTGAGGGATATAAACAAAAACAATGGTCCCAATGTATTTCCTGTTTTACATTTTTAATTTCTAAAGCTTCTGAGAATCCAAAAAGAGCCACATATAGGTAAATAATGTTATCATAGTTGTTTTAACATTAGGTTATGATTGAATTGCCTCTTGTTACAATTATGAAATAGTTTGATAACAAGCAGGAAGTGTTCATGGGCCAAAGACATGACCACATTGAAATGGTCTATAATTGATTATAGAGACATGGGAGAACAAGTGAATGACAATATATCTGCTGGTCAAGATTGACAGCTATACTGGATGGTCGGAGGCGTGGGCAGAAAGCAAAGAGGACAGTCAGACAGTGATTAAGTGTTTAATGAATGACGATATTGAAACATATTAGATAATGGTAAAAAATTATTAGATAATGGTAAACACTGGAAGAATGAATATTTGAAATTAGTGGAGCAGGCATTGGGCCTGAAAGATGATTTTCGGGACTGTGTAAGACTAACAATCACAGGGAAAGGTCGAGAGAATGAATAAAAATTTAAAAACAAAATTGGAAAAAATCTGTGCACAGACCAAACTGAATTGTATAGAGACCTTAAAAAATCATATTAAGGGGTATTAGGTCATTACGGAACAAATCGATGGAATTAACGACTTTTGAATTGTTTACAGGACAGCAATTTCGGGAACCTGGAGCAGTTTTGACGTGCACTCGTAGTGCATCACTTATATACAGACTATATTATGTCAAATTAACAGCTTTATCTCAGATTTTTTCTAAACAGGTTGCTCAAAACGGAAGTGGAAAGAGCTAAGGTGGCCGATTGACGTTACAGGCAACGTGACACCAGACATGTGTAAAAGCACCTTTAGAAAGGGGGATTAACAGATGAGGGGACATCGGACTAATTAGAGTGTGTAAGCATGTGTTGGGGTGGGAGCTGAACACGCAGCGACAACAATACATGGGAGCAACTCTATATTAGCAGGCCAACATAAAAGGGGGACAAAGGACAGTGTTAAATTACAAAATAGGGACAAAGGACAGTGTAAATAAATAAAAATCACTGATTTTCTAACATATGACAATTTGACAAAAAGTTTGAGGTATGTGAGTGACTATTGTAAGGAAAACAACATCAAAAGCATCTAGATTCCAAAAACTATGAATAAATAATGAAATTATTTAAAAATTAATTTAAAAAAATAAAAATAAAAATGAATTGGACAAATTAGTTTGGAGAAAGGTTGAAAATATTATCAGAAAATCAGGAAATAATTACGCTGTAAGAGATTTGAGCAGGATGTTAAGCAATTGTGTGATACATTGTTAATCAACTTGGTTAATTTTTCGAGTATTTAGTATTAGTATTTAATACAGTATTTAATGTGGGGTGTGTTTTTGAATTTTACATTTGATGACATTTTTTAAGATTATTTCATTTTAATCACATTAATGTGTTTTTGATTTTTACATGTAAAAAAATAATTTTTATATCTACGAATTTTGCATTTAATCATGGTTACAGTTTTAAGTCGCCAGTGTAACAACATTGTTACGATTGAGTACTGAATCTTTAATTGTAATAATCGTTGAGCGTAATCCTACTGTGCAGGTGTTTTCCTCCAAATCAATTTACAGTTGTATTTTTTCAGTTGTATAATGACTTTACATTGTTGAATTTCCAGTCATAATTTTGTATGGGTGAATTTCTGATTTTAATCATGTTACAATCTTGAATTTCTAATTCTAATCATATTTTTACAAGTGTTGATCTTAGATCTTAATCAT
>CAIGQV010001633.1:10393608-10494992 GCA_903798115.1 Danio jaintianensis
AATGTCATTCAGTGCAACACATCAAAAGATCTGGTCAGACATATTTAGAAAAAAATGGTAACACATTAAAATATTCTATTTAAGCATCACAATGCAGCCCCAAATACTAATTGTCATTTTAAAACTTGTACCTTACCTTTGTTTCTTCTTTACTTTAGCCTCCTTTGATTTGTCACTCAGAGTTTTGATTCTGAAAGGTTTTAAAACATAACTGTAATATACTGAGAAATTCCAAACAGTATGAAATAACATTTTATTGTTCTGTATTTGATTACTTTCACATGGTTTGGTGACTGTAATTGGAAACGTATCTGTTGTGATTTGGAAACATTTAATTTCGATAAATGTATGTTTACAACATGTTTTTAAAAGCTTTTTATGTGAAAACTATAATAAAAACGTCTTAGTCCTCGTCACAATCCTCAACGTCTCGCCTATCACATGACAGTCAGTTGAAAGTTATTAGTTAAAAAAAATGCAGTTGTTAGCATTCGGCTAACTTTGCAAACTGAACATTTCGAATGTGTCCCTCTTCCCATAAATATGTATATTTTAAATATATATTTTTTCTTTTTATACCTAGCTCTAGGTGCCTTTGTTTTGTGAACATCTACAGAAAAACAAACTACACTCTTTGCCGTCTGTGAGACGATTAGCAGGCTAATTAGCTAGCATTCACTTCTTGGCTCTTTGCTGAAAAGTGAACACAGTTGAGATGAAGCCAAAGCAGAAGTTGTGTCAGTATGGTGGAATACGTATTCAGGTTTTAAATGTCATCTGATTTTGCTTAATCAACGCCTAATGTGACCCTGGAGAACACGAAAAAGCTGGAAATACATACCCTGATGTGAAGTCCTGCTGCACCGTTTGCAGCTTCTCTCTGAAATTCTCAAACATGACCTTAAACTGCTTTAATCCCTCCGCACAGGCTTGAAGGATGACATTTAGATTAAATATGTGTGTGCTTACAGTCTTTCAGCCATCCTTTGTCAGAGGACAATGTCCAAATGTCCCGTTGTGGGCTTTACTCCGTCGGACAGTGTTTGCAAGACCGCTTTGCTTATTCATCCAGTTATTGTTTACCTCCTCCTCAGTAATCAAAATGAATTTGGATCTATATATAATTATTTTAACAAATGCTGAACTGTCAGATAGCTGTACTAATGCCAACCCTTCCTGTACTGGTTAAACACACGCCCCCTAACTGAGAGTGAAAGTGACTGAAGGCTTGTTCAGCAATTCTCTGATTCATTTTAGCGAGTCGGTTCATATGAATCGAATCCATTAGCGTACCCAAAATATTTTGTGTTCATTTCGATGAAATTTACCAATTATAGTCAAATAAAAAAATCATGCTAATGCAAAATTATTTAATTACCAAACTTTTTTAATTTTAGCTACACATCAATTATAAACCATGTTTTTGTTAAAATTGAAGTGAAGTAACCATGTTTTGGCAAGTTGACTACTATTTGTATGACTATAATATTATTACAAATAAACCAAGCAAACCATAGTTGAAATGGCTTAACGACAACCTGTTTATTTTATTTTGTTTGTCACTTATACTGTCTTTATGTCCTTATTGTTGTATTATTGTTCTAATATCCCTCATATCCCTCATGGGATCATTAAAAGGAACCGGTTCAAAAGAACAATTCGCGAATCGGACATCGGATAACGGATAGGCGGAGTGAGAGCAGGGTTTCATAAACCTCCTCTCGTTGATTTTCCAATGGGGTGCGAGTCAGCCTCGTGAGCCACAGGTCCTTCTTTCCGCTGTCCCGGAGCGAGTGTCAAACAATTACTGCATTCAACATGTTATGCCACATAACTCGACCGGACTCGGTGGTCCTGGAGGTAGAAGTGGACCCAAAAGCAAACGGGGAAGACATTCTCAATAAGGTTAGTGTCGATAACTCACAAGTTTATCTTCAGAAAGTAATTTTAATAATTTCTTCTTTATTGCATATGGAATAAGGCTCATTAACAGTATGAACGCCAGCAAATGCAATGTAGCACAATGGCAGTTATGCCAATTTACTGTATATAACACAAAAGTTGACAAACACCCTTACAAAAGAAATGAATCATGGTTTATTAAAGTAAAAGTGTAGTAACTGTTTTTTTTTTTAAATTGATTGCCATTTGTTTAATAACAACAATTTTTCTATAAATGTCATGGTTAAACTGTGGTTGGTGAAGCAAAAGTATGTTGAATTTGTGGTTACCAATACGTTGCAAGTTGTGGTTACTACAATAAACCATTTTTCATTATTTATTTTTTGTAAATCTATGGCTAATTTTTGTAGATGTAATATTAAATAATTTCTTCATTATTTTAATCATGTACATACGCTTGTGTTTTTTTTGCAACATTTGGATTTTTTTTACTTGCTATAAACAAATATTTGTAACATCAACTTTTTCCTCATTCTTTTTGCCTAATTACTTACATATCAGCAGATTATTTTGAAAGCAGATGTTCTCTCATTCCACATTAGCACTTCAAAAGTTCCTCTTATGTAATATGTCTTGTCTTCCTAAAGGAGGAGGGGTGCAAAGAGCCTAAGTCCCAGTACTTTTCAGATGAAAGCACAAGTTATTATGCATGCCAAAAATACTTATTATATATCATTTTTAATGTACAGATATGCCAGAAAATGGGAATAATAGAGGTGGACTATTTTGGACTGCAGTTCACCGGCACAAAGGGAGAGTCTTTGTGGATGAATCTGAGAAACCGGATTTCTCAAGAAGTGGACTGTGTGTCGCCCTGCAGACTGAGACTACGGGTCAAGTTCTTTGTTGAACCACATCTAATCCTGCAAGAGCAAACCAGGTAAAGTAAGCTATATAGGCTATATTTTCTTTTTCCATTAGTGAAAGAAAAAAAATGGATGTGAGGTTTCTCATTTTTGCTCATTCTGGCAAACTTGAGGTACATGAGTAACAGTTCTGTTTTTTTACGTTGTTTTTCTCGTGAGGCCAAACAGGAAGCAGCTTCTTAAAGTGACAGTGTGAGTCAAATGTCTATATGCTCAGCAGTGCTGTTGTTTCTGTTCTTCCTTTCAACCCACATCTCTATGCATCTCGCATAATGGTTTTCTTTTACCTCTCTAGCAGGGAGTTACCTGTGTACATGTTTGCTCTTGAAACTGTTCAGTTAGGGAGTGCCTCATTTAAGCCTATTGAAGTAAAAATAATATCCCTCTGGAGGCCTTTTAAGGGACGTCTGTGTGAACATGCTCGGATGTGCACAAATGTACAGTAAAGTTGAAGAGAAGTAAGTGTGTGATGCTCTGGAATACAGTTGCGGTACAGTGTGTTCCCATCTGGATACTGGTGGAGCTGTTGGGTCACGTCTGAAGAGGGCTGTTGGTGGGGGTGGGGAGGTGTTAGTACGTCTGCTTTGGAGTTGAAACTTGCTATAATGTGATTCCGCCTCTTACATAATCTTATACAATGGCGGGACAAGATCCAGCTCCCGCTCTGTCAGCCTTTGTTTTTCTTTCCCAGTCTTTAATCCAGGACTATTATGCTAGCAGATTAATTATTATAGTGAAGGCTGTGTTTTCAATCATTTTTATATGTAAGTACATACTAGTTAATAGATTACTTGGGGGTTTTGTGATGCAGTATCAATAGTTAGATGCATGTTATTGCAAGTTATACAGAATTGTTATACTTTATACTGTTTCTTCCCTCTATTCACATGTGCAAGTGATTGACGTCAAGGCATGGAAATATGTGTCAGAAGTCACAAGTCTGCTCCTGTTACTGAAGTTCACTGGGTTTATGCCACTGAGTAATCAAAATTTTGGAGATAATATCAGCATGCTGACAGTGCATGAATATTTTTGCGATAGCACTATCTTTGGTTTTGTGTGTGTTCTATGTTTTGCATCATGTTTCTGAAAAATAATGTGTTGATAAAAAAAGAAACTTAAATGGATGGTTTTCGCAAAAATGAAAATTCTGTCACCATTCACTTGCACTTCACTTGTTTAAAACCTATTTGACTATCTGTCTCCGGTTGAACACAAAAGAAGATTTTGTTGAAGAAAGATGGAAACCTGTAACAATTGACTTCCATAGTATTTGTTTTTCCTACTGTAGAAGTCAGTGTTTAAAGGTTTTCAGCTTTCTTTAAAATATCTTCATTTGAACTCACAAAGGTTTGAAACCACACGAGGGTGAGTGATTAGTGAGTAAATATTCATGTTTTGGGTTAACTATCCATTTAATGTAGCTGAAGTCCAGTAAAACTGTTTACTTTATTAAAAATCATTCAATATCTCACAGCAAAAACATGTCTGAAAGTAAGTAGACATTTTTAAAATTATACTTAAAAGAGGATTTTTTTTACAAATAAAGAATGAACTGTCATTCTGAGGCTGAAGAGCATGTTAGAAAAGTTTTTAAGCAAAGATTTTGCCTTAGAAATTCACCTGTCAAATATGATATAGTACACTTTATAGAGTTATGAAGTAAGGCTATAAAAGTTTCTTGTTCCTTAGGGCACTAAATTTTGCACTGACGATTCAGCATATTTCAGTAAGAAGCTGAAGCTTGCTTTATGATTAAGTCCACATTTATGGGGATTCATCCAAACTATTATATACTAAACTATTGTTTTTATCATATAAAAATGTTTTTAGGAAAATATTAATATAGGATGCAATTGTATCAACATCCTGTTCCTTATTGAATGTATTTCAGTGTTCTGTTGTGAAATATGAATATATTCAATGTTCCCATTTGTTTTCTGTTGCTCTGCAGACATTTGTTTCTGATGCATGTGAAGGAGGAGCTTATCAAAGGAAGCTTGCGATTGGACGCAGAGCAGGCGATTGAGCTCTGTGCTCTACTGGCTCAGGCAGAGTTTGGAGATTACAAGCAAAACACAGCCAAATACTGCTACTCCCAGATCTACGGTCAAGACCCCAGCCATGACACCATCAACACGTAAGGGCATTGAGAAGTGTACAGTAACACTACTGCTGTATCCTAAATTGCATCACTGTACCTTTGAAATAAGTAATTACCTGCTAAAAATATTTCCCATTTAAATGAGTGTGTACAGTATGCTATAAATGCAATTCGGGATGTCTTACATATGCTATCTACAGTGACCTAGCATCAGCTGCGTCACTATCATTCATAAACCCTTTCCTGTGGCCTCATGGGGCAGTAAAGTAAATAGGAAAGTCAAATAGGAAGGTCATCCTGGTTTTTTTTCCTACTCTTTTATGAGCACTGTGAATTCATACACACTACAATGCAGACATACTACAGTACTTTTATCATATACTGTTTTTTTTTGCCTACTATGAAATAGGAAAGTATTAGATTTCAGACCAAGCCAATTTCTTCTAAATGCAGCTTAAAGAAACAGGAAGTCATTTTGTGGTTGTCACTGTTGTCATAACAGTGGTGTTTTTGTGTGTTTTTATAGCATTTTCTTGAGGCACAAGTCATTGGAGGGTGTCAGTCAGGCCTCTGCAGAGTATCAAGCCCTGCAGCTGGTTTCCTCCCTTACCTACTATGGAGTTGAATGGCACTCTGCACGTGACTCTGAAGGACAGGAACTGCTCATAGGTGTTGGACAAGAGGGCCTGTTTGTCAGCAAAACCGATTTCACACCTATTGAAAGGTACGTGTATGGCAAGAAATGTAGGAAACATTAAATGAGTCATTCAGAGAACTTAAATGTTTCTATACTAGGAGTTGTATAGAATGACCAGTTATATAAAATGACCAACATCTAGTTCCGCAGTGTGTGAAGAGCAACATTAATGACACAGCAGGTTTATTAAGCCTCTGTCACTTTATGACCGAATGCACAGATCCAGTATACTGATGCATATTATTTGGCTTACTTAAAGAATTAGTTTACTCAAAAATGAAAGTTCTAATAATTACTCAGCCTTGTGTTGTTCCAATGCCCTGAGACCTTCGTTTGTCTTTGAAACACTAATTAATATATTTTAGATGAAATCCAGGCGTCACGGTGGCGCAGTGGGTAGCACGTTCGCCTCACAGCAAGAAGGTCGCTGGTTCGAGCCTCGGCTGGGTCAGTTGGCGTTTCTGTGTGGAGTTTGCATGTTCTCCCCGTGTTCGCGTGGGTTTCCTCCGGGTGCTCCGGTTTCCCCCACAGTCCAAAAACATGTGGTATAGGTGAATTGGGTAGGATAAATTGTCCGTAGTGAATGAGTGTGTTTCCCAGTGATGGGTTGCAGCTGGAAGGGCATCCGCTGCGTAAAAACATATGCTGGATAAGTTGGCGGTTCATTCCGCTGTGGCGACCCCAGATTAATAAAGGGACTAAGCCGAAAAGAAAATGAATGAATGAATGAATAGATGAAATCCGAGAGTTCTCTGACCCTCCATAGACAGCAATGGTCCTAAGATGTTCAAATTACAGAAAAGAAACCAAAAACATTGTCAAAACAATCTGTGACTTCAGTGGTTCAAAGCTCTAAGAACATTTTTGCGTACCAAAAAACCTGTAAAACAACTTTGTTCGCCTTCCGATATCTTCCACATCAGATCAGGTTGCATTTGTGTTGTAAAATTTAAAATGTTGTATTCATTCATTTTCTTTTTGGCTTAGTCCCTTTATTAATCTGGGGTTGTCACAGCGGAATGAACCGCCAATTTATACAGCATATGTTTTACGCAGCGCATGCCCTTCCAGCTGCAACCCATCACTGGGAAACATCCACACACACTCATTCACACACATACACTTCGGACAATTTAGCTTACCCAATTCACCTATAGCGCATGTCTTTGGACTGTGGGGGAAACCGGAGCACCCGGAGGAAACCCACGCGAACACGGGGAGAACATGCAAACTCTACACAGAAATGCCAACTAACCCAGCCGTGGCACAAACCAGCGATCTTCTTGCTGTGTGGCGATCGCGCTACCCACTGCGCCACTGTGACGCCCCATAAAGCACATCTCATACATAAATTTGTCATTTGTGTGTCACTTTTTTATTTTTTAGCAAAATAAACAATATGGCAAAAACTATTATTATTATATAATTGTCACGTAGCATATATCATCATACTGCTCAGCCCTCTTACTGTAACATGATGTTTAAAATTGTTTAATGTATTTTTATTTTGTTGTTTCAGACTCATATACCCAGTTATTCAGATGGCCACTCAGTCTGGAAGGATTGTGTATGTGACCATCACAAAGGACAATGGGGACAGTGTGGTTCTCCTTTTTAAGTTCATCAGTCCTAGTGCTGCCAATGGACTTTATCGTGCTATCACAGAGATTCATGCCTTCTACAGGTGAATACTGTTATTATTCTGTCATATTTATTCATTCATTCATTAATTTTCTTTTCGGCTTAGTCCCTTTATCAATCTGGGGTTGCCACAGCAGAATGAATCGCCAACTTATCCAGCATATGTTTTACGCAGCGGATGCCCTTCCAGCTGCAGCCCATCACTGGGAAACATCCATACACACTCATTCACACACATACACTACGGACAATTTAGCTTACCCAATTCACCTATACCACATGTCTTTGGACTTGTGGAGGAAACCCACGCAAACACGGGGAGAACATGCAAACTCCACACAGAAATGCCAACTGACTCAGCCGAGGCTCGAACCAGCGACCTTCTTGCTGTGAGGCGATCGTGCTACCCACTGCGCCGCCATGACCCCTGTCATAATTATTTAAGTAAATATTTAAGCATTGTTAACATTCAAACAGAGTTGTTCTGAATTTGTTATTTCACTTTAGTTTTAGCTGATTTCGACTTTAATCAAACTTGTTAAGGGAAGCCCTCAAAGTTAGAAATAATAATGTTATAATATATCATATAAGAATTTATTTATTTGATTTTTGCTACATTTTAATTATCCACATTTAAGTTAGTAGAATTGTGCATAATTTATTTATTTTAGTTTAATGTTTGTTTTTCCAATGCTATGCAATTAGTTTTTCAGTGAGGGTTAGGGTTTGAATGTGTCTCCATATGTAACATAAATCCTCATAATGTAATGGTTAGAAGTTGTTCTAGGTTATTTCTATTCATATAAAATTGTGGCCTCCGTTAGTGATGAATTTATACATCACAAACATGCATACATCATCATCACAATACATACAACAAATAGATTTTAAAAACTCTTGTTTTTACCCGTGTTTTATCTCTTCAGGTGTGACACTGTGATGAGCACAGTGAAGATGCAGTATAGCCGTGACTTTAAGGGTCACTTGGCCTCCCTCTTCCTTAACGAAAGCATTGACCTTGGTAAAAGGTACATCTTCGACATTCAGCGCACATCTAAAGAAGTGTATGACCGTACCCGACGAGCCCTGTTCAATGCTGGTGTGAGTGTGAACGGACGTGGGATCAGTCGTTCTCCGCTAAGACAGACTAAAGTGGACCAAGAGGAGCGGATGTGTGTCGACTGCAGAGAAACTCACGTTCTAAAGGAGAAGCTGCAGAGGCTCCAGGAGGCCCTGACCTGTGCTCTGTGCTGTGAACAGGAGATCAGCGCTGCTTTCTGTCCATGTGGACACATGTTCTGCTGCTATAACTGTGCCAGCCAACTGCAGGTGAATGTTACTATCATATTAGTGCTGTTTAGAGTGATCAAATTAATATATTAGCAATTAAAAACTGTATATAGTGTAAGCGTTAGGTGTAATTCTGTACATTTAGGCTGTGTTAATTATAATCTAGTAAACCTAAACAAAACAACACTACAATGATATTTTTTATTATTATTTTTATACCTTTTGTATTATAATATTACTTTTATAACTAATTTTTTCATATTAGGTTTTCATTGATTATTTGATATATATTATTCATATATTATTTCATTATATATATTTTTTGTTTAGTTATTATTGTTATTATTTTGTTGCAGAAAGTGACAATTGGTCAAAATACAAATTTTTGTGACAAAAAATCTGAATCCAAATATTCTTCTTAACTCTTCTGAAGTAAAAAACATTGGTATGGTGTCTAAAAAAATAATATAAATATCTAAAACTGTTTTATTTTAAATTGAGAAGAAATATCATTATTAGTTATGCAATATATATGTATATATAATATTTTATTTGTTATATTTTATCATTTTACTTTATTTAGTTTTTATATTTCACACACACATACATTATATGTATATATTATTATTATTACTGTTATAAAATTAGATAAGCGTTCAGCATTCATGAAAAAAACACAATAAGGGATTTTTCTTATGCTTAGAAATCGGCATCTAAATCCAGCAGTTAGGTTAATGATTAAGAGAACTTACACTATTAGGTTTACATAACTGCTGGTTACCCTCCTAACATACTTCTCGACATGTGCCATCAGCCATTAGCGGCTGTTCAGGCTGAAGATCTTGATAATGAGACGATGTCATTACACAGCAGTTCTGTGACCTTTTGACTTTCACCCTCTGACATCACAAAAGTGTTACATCAATTCAGTGATACGTGCAGTAACAGCTGGCGCAGTGCCAAACCGCATCAATATAAACACTAAAAAGACGTAGATTTAAAAAAAATATGTTTGTGTGTCAAAATGAATATTTTACCCTCTTTCCTCTCAAACCAGTGTTGCCCGGTGTGCCGTTCAGAAGTGGACCGTGTTCAACATGTCTATCTACCTACCTGTGCCAGTCTACTAGGCCTGGCAGAGGCAAAAACAAGTGTGCCCAGAGGGACTGGCATCTCAGAAGATTGTGGCAATAAAGAAAATGCCTGTCAGATGTAGGATGGATAACATCTGCTCACCGCACATGACCAGACTGTTTTAAAATGTCATCAACTATTCAGTGAGGCCGGTTATCTGCAAATACCTCAAAAAACAATGACTACTGCTACTTCATAGTGTTATTTTTTTTACAGTATTAACAGGCATACGGAAATCAACAGTTTTAAACTGGAGTTTATTCACAGGGGCAAATATTATGCATGGTACAGTACACAGCAATATTTCATATGATTGTTAACTATATCAGGATGCAAAGGTATTATTTTCAGGTTAACACTCCATATCAACTGTTTTTTAGGGTTTTAAACGTTTTATGTGTCTCTGTGAATGCAGTTTTATCTCTGAAATATATCAAACAGTACTTTTTGTCAAATGTACTTTATATGAAATGTGTTCCTAGTGCTACTGCAGTTTTCAGAAAATTCTAATTTAAGCACAAGAAGGTTGAAGTAACAATTGTATCCTCTTTTATATTGATGAATTTCACCCATATTTTGGAATGAAATAAAGAGTGTTTGCACACCTTTTAATATTTGTATCTCTGTTTATTGAATTAATTATTAAATGGGTAGATTTTTTACCTTTCCATGTGCACTTTAGGCAATATTAAGATGAAGTAGGCAGTATTGCCTAATCCACTCTATGAACCATACTGTACAGTTCAGTGTCCTAGTAAAACTCATATTTTGCACGTATATACTGTATATGAACTACTGATATGATTTACTGTATGTTACTGATATGACTGTCTGAAGGTAACTGGAGGCAAAGGTTATGCATGTGATGTTATCATCATTTTGAAGAGGACAAGCCTAGGCAAGTACAAAAAAAAAGTACAAAAAATTAAGTATTGAGTACAGTGTAATGCTTCTTTACTGAGCATGGCCAATTGAATACAATTTCATTCTACTATAATATATTAGGGCTGAGCGATATGACAAAAAAAATCTGGTCTGAGTATTTCAGAAACTGCTGATCTACTGGGATTTTCACGCACAACCATCTCTAGGGTTTATAGAGAATGGTCCGAAAAAGAGAAATTATCCAGTGAGCGGCAGTTCTGTGGGCGCAAATGCCTTGTTGATGGCAGAGGTCAGAGAATGGCCAGAAATTACAACAGTAACTCAAATAACCACTCGTTACAACCGAGGTATGCAGAAGAGCATCTCTGAACGCACAACACGTCGAACCATGAGGCGGATAGACTACAGCAACAGAAGACCACACCAGGTGCCACTCCTGTCAACTAAGAACAGGAAACTGAGGCTACAATTCGTGCACGTCATGATTTTGCCAAGTATGATGCGATCCTGGATTAACTATGTTGATCATGGAACATCATTTTTGTTTGTAATCCATACCTATTCCCTACCCCTAAACCCAACCATAACTGTAAATTATTCCCAAAATCTGAGAGGAATAATAGTTGGATAACAATCATGTAGAAGTGCATAAACCTAACCGTAAGCCTAAACTTAACATAAACGGTAAACGTATTCCTTAATTCTGGTTGGAATGTTGTTCCAGGATCAACATAGATGTTAATCCAGGAACTTGTCCTACTTGGTGAAATCAGGTTAGGGACAATTCGCACAGGCTCACCAAAATTGGACAATAGAAGATTGGAAAAACGTTGCCTGGTCTGATGAGTCTCGATTTCTGCTGCGACATTCGGATGGTAAGGTCAGAATTTGGCGTCAACAACATGAAAGCATGGATCCATCCTGCCTTGTATCAACGGTTCAGGTTGGTGGTGGTGATGTAATGGTGTGGAGGATATATTTTTGGCACACTTTGGGCCCATTAGTACCAATTGAGCATTGTGTCAACGCCACAGTCTACCTGAGTATTGTTGCTTACCATGTCCATCCCTTTATGACCACAGTGTACCCATCTTCTGATGACTACTTCCAGCAGGATAACGCGCCATGTCATAAAGCGCGAATCATTTCAGACTGGTTTCTTAAACATGACAATGAGTTCACTCTACTCAAATGGCCTCCACAGTCACCAGATCTCAATCCAATAGAGCACCTTTGGGATGTGGTGGAATGGGAGATTCGCATCATGGATGTGCAGCCAACAAATCTACAGCAACTGCGTGATGCTATCATGTCAATATGGACCAAAATCTCTGAAGAATATTTCCAGTACCTTGTTGAATTTATGCCATGAAGCATTAAGGCAGTTCTGAAGGCAAAAGTGGGTCCAACCTGGTACTAGTAACGTGTACCTAATAAAGTGGCCGGTGAGTGTATACTGACCACATGTAAAGGGCTATTTTTTAAAACATTTTTAAGTATATATTCAGAAATATACTCATTCATATGTGATCATATTTCTCACTTTATTTAGAAGGGCAAATGTTTGATTAAAAATGTATAAAAATAAAATAAATATTAATAAAACATAACACTTTTCAAAAACTAATGACAGTAGGTCCATAAAAAATAAAATAATAATAATTATATATATATATATATATGAAAAAGCATTACCATACCACAAACAATGCATTTTGTGACATCTCGAAATGAAACGATAGACATTTTATTTTGTCCATACGATAAATATTGTCACATTGCACAGCCCCATAAATATGTTAGAAACTTATAAATTAATGTGCATAAATTCACCAGAACAACAAAGAATAATTTAGTGAATGATTAATTTAAATGATTACTCCGAAAATGCAAATGCATACTGTAATCTATGGAAGCCCGTTCCCGCCACTGAATAAAAAAAATGTAATAAAATTAAAAAATTATAAAGTCAGAATAAAAAAATTTATTTAATAAAAAAAAAATTATAAAGTCAGAATAAAAAAATTTATTTAATAAAAAAAATTTTATAAAGTCAGAATAAAAAAAATATATTTAATAAAAAAAATTAATAAAAAAAAGATTATAAAATCAGAAAAAAAAAAAAAATATATATATATATATATATAAAATAAAAATAAAAATTATAAAGTCAGAATTGCGAGTTATAAAGGAGTTTCCTGTTATGGCGACTGACCATAAATGGAGTGTTAAAGACGCATGCACATTAGCCCATAATCACAACATAAAGCCTATATCCAACAGTTTATTGTTTATCACGCTTTCAAAAAGGAAATATATAGGCTAGTTGAACGAGGCTGTCTATTGATTCGTATGGATTTGTTCTTTATTAATTATGCCACTTTCACCATTTGGTCTAAATAGCAATTATAAAGCATTAAACAAAGCGCCTGAAACTATTAGCTGTAGGTTGTGAGATTGCTCTAAAAGCCTAAAATTAAGATTTCTATATTATTTATCTATTATATGTGTTGATATGATTTACATTTTGTTGCAGCTGTTATTTCATGTTGTAAGGGTGCCCTCATGTGGTGTACTTGGAGCTGCTGACATATGTATCGTACAAAGACATTATGGGCTAAAACTAAAAGGGCTGTATTAGTTCATATTTCAGTTCAGTAAAAGTGTCAACCAAATACTGTGTCCTCCTGGGCTTTATTGGGAAAATTGGGCTGCGAATCCATACCAGATCATAAGCAGAGAACACTGAAGCTAAGCAGGGCTGCGCCCGGTCAGTACCTGGATGGGAGACCACATGGGAAAGCTAGGTTGCTGCCGGAAGTGGTGTTAGTGAGGCCAGCAGGGGGCGCTCAACCTGTGGTCTGTGTGGTGTGCGGTCTGGCGCAATATGGCTGCCGTCGCGTCATCCAGGTGGATGCTGCACACTGGTGGTAGATGAGGAGATTCCCCCAATGTGTAAAGCGCTTTGAGTGTATAGAAAAGTGCTATATAAATGTAAGGAATTATTATTATTATTATAAAGAAAGAGTCTTTAACACTCCATTTATGGTCAGTCGCCATAACAGGAAACTCCTTTATAACTCGCAATTCTGACTTTATTATTATTTTTTTTTTTATAAAAAGATATATATATATATATTCTGACTTTATATATATTTTTTATTTTATAATTTTTTATTCTGACTTTATAATTTTTAATTTAATAAAAAAAAAAAATCTGACTTTATATATATATTTTTTATTACATTTTTTTTTTTTTTAATTCTGACTTAATTTTTTTTTCTGACTTTATAATTAATTTTTTTTATTATTATTATTATTTTTTATATTATTATTCAGTGGCGGGAACGGGCTTCCATGGTAATGAAAGTGACGAAACTGCATACTTTTAAAAATTCTGCTTTATCGATATTTCAAAGGTATTTACTATACTGTTCAGGATTCACCCATAATCTATATAAATTAAATCGATTTATTCTGATTCCTTTAGTAGGCTAACGTTTGTAGCTAGTATACGCGTTAGGATTTTGCTTTGGCCTTGTTTGGATTTATCGTCTGTGATGAAGGAAAAGACAGATGAACATATCTAAAATGTAAGCTATTCAATATGTACTCGTTCGGTGGTAACCATATTGCTATATAGCATAGTATGCGTAATATGAATGTTATTTGCCGGAGAAATACATTATAATAAGTTTGTAACTATTTAGGAAATAAAAACATCTCACCAGGGGCGTCACGGTGGCGCAGTGGGTAGCACGTTCGCCTCACAGCAAGAAGGTCGCTGGTTCGAGCCTCGGCTGGGTCAGTTGGCGTTTCTGTGTGGAGTTTGCATGTTCTTCCCGTGTTCGCGTGGGTTTCCTCCGGGTGCTCCGGTTTCCCCCACAGTCCAAAAACATGTGGTATAGGTGAATTGGGTAGGCTAAATTGTCCGTGGTCTATGTGTGTGAATGAGTGTGTTTCCCAGTGATGGGTTGCAGCTGGAAGGGCATCCGCTGCGTAAAACATATGCTGGATAAGTTGGCGGTTCATTCCGCTGTGGCGACCCCAGATTAATAAAGGGACTAAGCCGAAAAGAAAATGAATGAATGAAAACATCTCACCCTAACTGAATAAGACAAACTATAACCATGGAAAGAGGTACAACGTGTTCTCCATAAAGAAAGCATTATATAGGATTACAGGCAAACCCACTGCCCAAAGTTCACAACTTGCATAATTTCACAGCCTATTTTCCTGTCAATCTATAGGCTATGTTGAGACTTTAGCAAGCACATTACTTCTGAAAATGTGTGTCCACATGTTATGTAATGGGTGGCTCTAGCAGAAAGTTAGTCTCAGGAGAGTTACCTGTGAGCTGTGATATGGAGCAATATTTTATTGCAAGTCACTCCTATTCACTTAAAAGCCCTGTGTCATTCTTTTAGCATCTTTTCTCACACCAATACCACATCTGTTTCACACACACAAAAACAATGCAAAGAAAAATAAGACACTTGTTGTGTGTTAAAGTTTTTAAAAAGTCTCTAAGCATTCACTCAGTTAACCCCAAAATGAAAATTACCTCACCATTTACCTTCCCTCGTGTGGTTTTAAACCTTTATGAGTTTGAAGACAAAAGAAGATATTTTAAAGAATGCTGGTTGCTGGGACCCACCGACTTCCATGGTAGGAAAAAAATGCATTTATGGAAGTCAATGGGTCTCAGCAACCAGCACTTCTCAAAATTAAAACTCAAATAGGTTTGGAACTAGTGAAGGGTGAGCAAATGACGACAGGATTTTAATTATTTGGGTGAACTATCCATTTAATGGCTAAAAATTAAAAAGAGAACTATAATTTTTACAATTCATACACATTATGCACACTGAAAAATTTGCCTTCAGGTTTATTTCAGTGAAAAATGTTCCTCCCATTTGTTTAGTTAATCAAAGGAAAGATGCGACTAAAATTGGCACAGTATTTTATTAGAGTGATTATACAGATACAATAGATTTGTACTATACAGGAAGTCATTGAACTGGACATATTCACCAAAAGTCAAGTCCGACGTTCCTTTCCATTTCACAAAAAAACAAAACAGCTACAAAAACTTGCAAGCACCACCAAAGAAATGATCACTGACTTCACTTGAACAGTCTTGGATGCTCTGTTCACATAAACACGCCACAGTTAGAAAAGTTGAGGTTGACGTCTGTCTTAATTGCTTTTTGTCCGTTTGTAGAAAAAGAGCTTGTCAAAGAATGAGAAAAATATCACAGGTACAACGAATCACACAAATATAGTCATTTACATCGAATATATAAGAAAATGAGAAGTCAGTTATGTGCTTTTTTTGTTCTTTTTTTTTTTTTTTTTTAAAGATAAGTGTCACTGGCGATTGAGGTTTAACGGGAGGTAAAAGAGCTAGAACTTACTTTACACTGTGTTTTTAGCAAAGAAAACAATGGGATCGGTGATGTTTATGTTGTAGGTCAATCTTGAGACGTGAAGTTTGGTCTTCCAACCCTTAATGAGGCCTTGTGGTATTGCTAGAGCTAATCCTGGAACTTTGAGGCATATGCATATAACAAATTCTGACTGCCTTTGGATATATATCATATAAAAAGCCATATTGTTGACACCCATCCTTGTACATACTACTGAATGTTGTATTTATGATCACGTTTTTAATAGCAAGCATGTGCGATCACACTTTTTTTTTTTTTTTAACATACTGAGTGCATGTACAGTGATGGGCTGTAGAGGGCGCAATAGCCAGCCAGTGACTTCCCATGAGTCATAGCACTGGAGCTAAAATGAGCTCCAGCTCAGTTTTATTTGCCACTTTTTGCAAAAACGAATACAGGAACAGAAACAGTCATCGGGCCAGTTTCTCCACCTGAGAATATAGATTGACTATAAATCGCTATAACGCTTTTATGCCCTCCTCAAACGGTCAACAGCCTTGTTTTTAAAAACAATACATGTTTTCATTTTGATGCAATGACAATAAATCGCTGATGTTAAGTTAAAACAGAAAAGCAGATGTCGGATGTCGGATGAAATAATGTTGTGAAACCTGACTGTCTTAAGTGAAGTTATCCACACAGTGCACAAACACACTGAGGTTTAAATGTACATAGCTACACAAGGGAAAAGAGAGAGAACAGTGATACATATTTAACAAACAACAATCAAGAAACGGTGACACTTTCGTAATGGTTTCTAGTCTATTGTCGTTGCACTGCCTTTTCATTATCACTGGTACAATAGACTTTATTGAACATATTGTAGCTGTGTGTGGCTACCAATCAACCATCCCTTCATTGTCCTCTCTCTTCAAAAGTGCATAAAATCCAAATCCAAATTGGACTGAATGTGCAATCAAGCATTACTTCTACAATATGAGGTCTATTGTGATTCCATCTGAATATAAGCTTAGAAACAACAATACCTTTTTTTTCAACAAACAGTGGAAAAACTCACACTCATGACCACACATATCAAAATGTATAGGTTTTATGTGACCTACAGAGCTGGCAATTTGAAGTGTTAACTAGACTGCATACACTCGGCGTTACTCTTTAAAATGTCTACTTGTGCAAATAGCAAAATTCTTATATGTACGCAAAGATTTTTTTCAGAATTTATAACAGCATTCATATGTATTAAACAGTCGGTGGCATTAGATAAGAATTATTTTGTGACTGTTTTGCACAAAAAACTCAAGATAATATGAAGATAATCCCATAACGTTTTATTTATGGAATATAGCAATTATATTTGTTGTTTTAAAAAAGTATTTTACCTTATCTGTAATATGTCAATGCACTATAATTCCTTTAAATTGGTTTAACATGACAAGCACAGCAAAGATAAAGACAGAGAAAATAGATAATGTGGATACTAAATTCTAAAAATAGTCTCTCAACATTCATCATTTTACGTTGTTTTTTTTTCTCTGCAGAGAAGGTACAATGACTGTTAATGTTTAGGCAATTAATGGCATACTGCTAATTATGAAGAAATCAACATTTGAAAAGATAGTGGCTGACATAACTTGCACTAAGTAGGTGCCACATTAAATTTAATACAACCAAAAAACTAAGATGGGAGGGAATGCAATTCAACCCATATTTTCCCTTTTCTGCTGACAGCACAGCATTTTCTTGACCCACTGATTCTTAATATTAGAATAATTATTTATAGATTTTTTTTGTTTTGTTTACAAATTTATATAGTTTTATTAACGTCATTAAGGCCCGGGTATACTTTAAACGAAATTCAACAACAAACTGAAATGACGTAATTTTGAACAAAATCTGGTCAAAAGATCGAAGAGATCGTTTGAGTTTGTTTTGGCAGTTCGAAACTGCTTACTAAAGCAAACTTTTGGGGGAGTTTGTTTTGGCTCCTAAACACCACCGCGACGATTAACCAATAGGTGGGTGTGTTCTGGAACGCTGCCTTCTTTGATGTGTGATTGATTCATATCTACTGTCAGACAAGGGGTACAACATCCAACACAACAACACCAAGTTAGCCACATGAATGGAATACACTGGAGGGTCGAGTATGTAGGGTGAGGATGTCTCCACACCTATACAATCGCTTGCGGAAAGATTATAAAGACTATAAAGTGGGGGTCACACACCAGATAAGAAGTGCCACCGTGTCGTGCCGTACTTTTTAAAGTTCGGCTTGGTCCCTTAATTATCAGGGGTCAACACAGCAGAATGAACCGCCTACTATTCTGGCATATGTTTTATGCAGCAGATGCCCTTCTAGCCGCAACCCAATACTGGGAATAAAGTAGAATTATATATAATAATAAAATATGAGTTTGCAACATCAAGCAGCATAACATGCTGTTTTAATGTCTAAAAATAAATGGAAGTGAATGAGACCAGAAGTCTCGAGCCATGTGTGTGAAGAATAAGGTCAATACCGTCACTCAGCCATTTCAAACTTCCTTTTGCCCTCAAAAAAAAAGAACATCATTTGAAGTATAACCGGAGCCTTTAGATGCTAAATGTTTTTACATATAAGCTAGCTTTGATACAAAAATGCCATTTCTATTTTGGATAAACTTGTGAAACGTGGCTTGTTTATAGCATCAAAGATGCTGCGTATAGTTATTTGTCATATATAGTGATTCAATTGTGTCTTTAACATTGAGTTCATTATTGCAGCTGGACTAAGTAAGGCCCACAACACTTAAAATAGTGTAAAGAAGACACCAGTAATTTAAAAATACTAAATGAGAAGTGCTTTGCACATATAATGGGTAGTAATGCACAAAATGACCAACAGCACTCAAAACTGTCTGTTGCTGTAGTAACAAAACAGAGGTGGGAATGTTTCCGTCCATTCATTCAGCGTTCCTTAACCTTTCTTTAAAGTGCTAATTCTGAGCAAAGATTCTCTACACACAGCCAGTTTGACAGTGCGAAGATTTCTCCAAATGCTTTCTCATTCAAAACTGAGATCACAGATCCAATCAGGCAGTCTGACTGGGTTATTTGTTAAATGCACATATGAGGTATGTGAAAGCTCAGTATTGCATATCTAAAAGACTATCAGCAATTGAATGAAAATATATGGATAAATCATTTAACATTCATTGTTGAATCTTGATGCTATACTTGACATAGGTCTGATTCAGAGTAGTCACTTGAGCAAAGCCTGTCACTCTCTGCCAACATTATATGAGCACAGGACATTTCTGGGCAGTAACAAGGGGAAAGTGGCTTCTGTCAAGACAATTAGACTCTCACAACTAACCAAAATCATTCGTAATCATAGTCATGCAAATGACATACTTCATTGTTGACTTTTTGCCATCAGTCCTTGTAACAGTCCCTATCCAGTCAGGACCCTCATTATTAATGAATTCTGTACACAAACTTAGATACTATATGCGTAGCAAGCAGAGAAAAAAAAACATGATCAGACCTTTCGCTATACAACCCAAAATTGTCATGTCCATCCGATTTATAAAAAGTAAGTCTAAGGATCAATGTTACATATGACACGCTCAAATGATCACACACAGTCTTGTGTAAAATGATTAACATTACAGTAACCTGGATATGAATGTCAGAGGAAAGCAACAAAGTTCCAAAAAACAAATTTGCTCTTCCTTGGCCCTCTTTGAGTCCATGGCAGTGATGGGGAAAGTGAGTCTCAGTGGTTGAAGCAAAAGCATTGTCTTGGACACCAAGCAAAAACTAATTTTATTCAGTTAATCAACAATATGTGATTTCTCAAATTATTTGAGTAAGGCTAATTTTTGTATTTCTTTGTTAGAAGTCACCTCCCCACCACTGCTCTATGGAGTTCAGAAGGTCCTCAACAACCTGTGCTTGAGCGGCCCTCAATGCTGACCTTCAGCTGATGTGGGATGAAGGAAAATTTGGGCAAAATCTGAGGGTCCTCCTGTGACTTCCGCATTTCTCCTTTCTCTGGGGCAGACCATCTCCTCTTACGACTAATTGGTCTCTCTGCACTGGATGTATATGTTTTTTCAGCTTGGTTCTGAATATTAACTAGTGTCTGAGGATTTGAGCCCCCATTCTCAGAAAGGGACAACACATTTTTTGTGTTGGAAGTCTCAACCAGTTTTCCTTCAATACTATTCTCCACTCCTGATGTAATTTTGTGTCCTTTCTTGAGATCATCCACTTGGGTTGGTCTTTCCACAAGAGGCCCATTGTTTTTGGTTGCTTTCAAAAGCCTGTGTTTCATCACAGAGTCTGAAAAATTATCTCTCTTTTGAATGCAATTTTTTAGGCTTTTAAGAGTGAGAGAGATACAGACATCACCCACAGAGAGTTTGGCACAGGATAGTGCTAGTAACTGGGTGGTGCGGTCAGGGCAGCAGGATGACCAACCTTGACCAAACACAAAGAAAGGGTATTCCACCAGAACCTCGACACAAACCTAAAATAGAGAAACCCAAGAATAACATTTGAGCTGCAAATATTCATTCTTCAGCATGGTAAGTGAGTTTGATGTTAAAAGAAACTGACTCACCTGGGCTTTGTTCTCTCCCACTGAGAACTGTATGATGACAGCATTAGGAGTGTGGCTGCACTCTATGCGCTCTACAGTGCTGGAGTCAATCTTCAGTTCTCCACTAACCTCAGCACTTTGCACAAAGTCCTCTGTCCGCAGATCCTCCACACGCTTCAATTCGCCATCTGCCAACTGGATAATAGAGCCCTTCATGAAGAATGGAGGAAGTCCTGCTGTTGGTGATGACGGTGAGCTGTGAGGGCTTGTGGATGTTGGAGGTGTAGCTGGGACTGGAGATCCCACTACACTGCCTGAAAGAACAGGCAGCTGCATTTGGGTGGGACTTGGCACAGCACAGGGGACAAGACCTCCATCAGACCCTGTGATGTCTTTACCATTGGATAGAACTGAAGCTACTGCTGCAGGTGGAGATGTATTAATAAAGGTCTGGGGCAGAGCTGTTGATGCATTAGCTAAACTGGGGATGACAGAACAGCGTGTGACCTCCGGCTCAGCAGTAGACGGATTGATGTTAGTGGCACTCACCGGAATGAGCAAGGAGGGGTTGCCTGAGATCACCACATGCTGTGGCAGGTTGCTCTGATAACCAGTTACTGCTTGCTGAGGTCCACCAGAAGCACTGGTGATGTAGCCAATAATTGGGAGCTGTGTAGCAGAGTAAAGGCTGGTGGAGAGCTCCTGTTGGGGAGCATTGTGAGAAGCCTGGATGAGTGTGTGTGAGGAAATTGTTGAGGCAGGAGAAACTTGGCTGTCTGAGGAAGTAAGAGAGGACACTCTGGACATTGGCTTGCCTAGGCAGATCCCTCCTCTCTCAGCAAGGTGCAAAGATGAGTGGTCCTTACCCAAGATACTTTGGATCTCCGAGTTGCTGTTTGCTGCAAGGTGGCTACTGGATACCAGCATCAGCGAAGTCTGCAGACCTGCTCTGTCATTAGTGGTGTAGTCTGCTGGCAGCAGAACCTGAGCTTGAGTCTGGAGACCCAGGTTATGGTTTTGCTTGTGGCTCTGGTCACCTTCGGGCTGGCTAGAGATCCCTTTGGCCATTGTAGTATTGTGCTTGACTACTGTAATATCCCCTAGTGCACCATTCTGCACCTCCCTGGGATGGGAGTCTGGCTGCTTTGCAATGAAGCTGTCTGTATAGTGTAGTACCACTTGAGAGGGGGTGAGAGCCAGGGCATGAGGGGCAAGGACAGCTGAGTGTGGATGGATTTGAAGGGGCAGTTGGGCAGAAGGGGAAGAAACTGTCAAACCCAAAGGAGCACTCTCTACCTGGATGCATTGACTATGGGAAACATTTGGTATAGAAGAAATCACATGACTATGTGAATCAAGGCTGGATGCTTGAGAGATGACAGATGTTGTGGCCAAGATCTCTTGTGGTGTTCTCCGTGGCTGTGTTGGACTGGTTGTAGATGGGACAATCTGTGAAGAGATATAACTTGTATAGGGCCCTATGAGCTGGAGATTCGGGGGAAGTTGTGTGTATTGGACGGAACCTATGGTTTGAGGAAGGCTTGTGGAGAGAACCGCAGGACTTGCTGTTAGTACGGTAGGCCCGGACAAGACTCCTCTGTAGGTGGAGCTATTGGAGGAGAATGAAAAGCCAGCAGATGAAGTAGTTGGAGGGTACTCTGCCACCACAGTGAGAGCCTTATTTGATGGTGGGGGGCTGTCAGGCTCAGAACTGTTGCTATGTGATGGGCCTGCATTGTTGGGGATGTGGGCCATACTAGCCATGGTAGCAACGCTGGCTAGCCAAGCCAAATTTTCTCCACTCTGGCTCTCACTAACAGCAGCTGACACCAGCACCTGCTTCTCTTCCAGTGCTAAAATCTCCCGCTTCTTTGGCGGAAGGCACTCATTACAGCGCTCCTGGTTAGACTTCATGGTTTTGGAGCTCTTCCTGTAATTTAACCCACTCGTCTTTTTCAGAATGTTTTACGTGCAACTCAGAACTCAGATTTTCATTGTTCTATTACTCTGCTCCACTCTGCCCATTATAAGGACTCCTATCATGAAAGGATCCATGCGCTTCATGTGGAATCATCTCTCTCTGATGGCTATTGGTCTGTACCTTCATAAGACAAACAGAAAACAAAAATGAGAAATTGTATGCTTTATGCACTGCCTTTGATTCTATGAAACTATACCAAACTTATATGCCTAAATATAGCATATTATGTGGTGCGACACACAAAATTAACATTGTTTCAGTTACAAGTTTTTTATTGTTAATATGCTAGCAGCAGCAATCTGGCCTGTGCTCACTCAGTCAAACCTTCAGTCATTACTACTGAACACTTTTACTTACATTTCCCATCCATTTATTAGCATTATTGTGTAAATTTTGTAATTTCTATTGTGATAAGTGATTGTTCTATCACCGTGATCCATCATCAAATGTAAATCCAAATCCTCCTCATGCTCCAAAGGCTCAAGCTCATACTGTTTGCATATACATCCATCTATCAGTGAGGATAAAGAGAACATAGGATGAAAACGTAACATGCGGACAGAGTGTGTGGACATGAAAAAGACGATGGAAGAGAGAGACAGAGAGAGAGAACACTGGCTCTCCTGACCCACATTGAGCTCTGCCTGCAAGCAGGCATGATTATTGAGTTAGAGTGTAACAGTGGAGAAGAAAGAGAGAGAGAGAGAGAGAAGGGGGGGGGGGGGGGAAGGGGGAGGGAGAGATCCCTACACCACAGTAGATCTGCACCAATCACTATCCTACTTTCCCCTGCTACAGCTTACACCACACACAGCCATTAAATGCTTCAGTCTATTGTACACAGAGCACAATACACACACATGCACATCAGCATATCAGCATTGGACTGATACGCACTTATGCATACGTGATTTGGTGCAGAGTGCTCATGTATCAAAGAACAATAGAATTAGAGCGATCACATAGATCACAGTGTTCAGCATGCACAGAATTGCAAAAGTATATTACAAACATTACAATTAGATATAACTGCATTCCTCTGTATTGTTCCATGCATTAACATGGATTCATTACAAATATTTTTGACAAGTTATTAAATTCTATATCTGGACATTAAAAAATAACAATGTAGTGACAGGCAATATTGTTTACTCTTAACCAGACAGACAGACAGACATTCATGTGATTGTACAAATGCTTTAATTAGAGACTGAATACTCTACATAATCTATGGTCCTCCATAGAGCAATATTCTGAATGTATTTCTGAACATTCTGAACATAATTCTGAATGTAATATTTGCAGGGGATTTGTATTTTTTCAGGCTGTATATGCATTGATGAGCTTATTGAGCATACTATAAAAAATAAATTATATGAAGACAGCATAGAGGTGAACTTAGAAGGGAATGGTTGTGGAAAAAGTTTCAAGAATACCTGCATTTCACACATCATTTGTGCATGTCAGTATGTGCATATGCGCTACTTCTCTCTTACTGGGTGTCATATTTGCCTGTCTATTTCCAGGGGGTTTCTAAGACCGCTACTGAAATACACCCACAATTCAAAATAGCTAACTCAAGCTAAGCCTGTAAAGCAATTCAGCCTCACAAAAATAAAAGTGATGCTTCATGTATGTATTCCTTCTGCTTGTGACTAATTCAGTGCCACAGATCTGTAGTCAATGCCAACAACATGGATTTTCCAGAGAACTTAAACAGGTCTTGAATACTATTGTTGTTGAATTGAGCTCAAGATATTTTATATCCCTACATTTAATCTTTAGAGGTAATTTATTAAATAAATCATGGCTGTAGCTGATTTCAGTTGATCTGTATAAGAAAATTTCATCATCACGATCACATTGACCCAAACATGCACTCACACAAAGTGTGACTAGCCATAGAGCTAGAAAAATTAACAACTTGCAATTATTTAACAGTAGATCTCATATTCTGCAGGCTTACTGTAGTTCTAATGTCATATTCATACATTAGCACACTAATAAAAGCTATACCAGTGTGAAATGTTTAAGTAACTGCCACAAAACAAAGACTTCATGAGGTAAATATTCCTATTATGAAACTTATCTGTCATATAAACAAATGCTATGCCCTGTATTTATCTCAAAGTTAGTTTTTTGCATATCGTATTCATGTGAAATCTCCAGAAACGTAATACTCGCAGGGTACTGTGACACCTTTTTCAATGATGTCATCTCAGCGTTGACTGAACCAATGCCAGTGATTATGCATACAAATACAAACATAACCACTCTAAAATGAAACGCCTACATTAACTTCTCACCTCAAAAAAGCATGCATATCTGCTCCCTGCAATTGTACATTTAGTGCTCAAAAGCAGCTCCTCTCTGCACTTAACGACCTTTTATATGGACGCCTGTCCCTTTAAGAGGCAGTCTAGGGAGTCCTAAGCTAGACATGAATCCAAACAGAGCTGTTGCTGCCTCTACAATGACTAAAGCCTGCTTCTTTTCTCTCTCTCTCTCTCTCTCTCTCTCTGTCTCTCTCTCTGGCTATAAACAAAACAGCACAACATACAGTGTAGCACGGATGCATTTACACACAATTGCAATTATTTCTGCAAAGCGTACAGGTTATTATGTATTATAACAACACAATAAATGATCAATTACATGCATTATAGAAAATTCTGTTCTTGGAGTAAGAAATTCATACAAGCATTCAAAAGCAAGCGACCATTTGATCTAATGGCGATGGCTTACCTTTCTTTATAGGGAAGCCTTTAAGAACTCTCTCTCGTTTTCTCTCTGCACTACGAGTGTAACTCACTCTACCCACTGACAAGCTGTCCTTTGTCCAGGTTTAGCTCTGCTATCAGGTCACACATGCAGTCCTCTGATTTACGTTTTTATCCATGTCCAACATTCCCCCCCCTGCCTTCACTCTCCTCCACTTCCTTCGACAATTGCTCGAAGGGCCGAGGGTAAAGGAAGTCCCCTCGTCTGTGCTGTTTCACTAGCCCTATGTGTGAGAGCTACAGCGTATGTTATGCAAGGCAAACAGACTGCCAGCTCTCTCTCTCTCTCACTTCACACATACACACACACGCACACACACACAGTGCACTAGAGAACACGGCTCCTCCTCCCCCAGTCAGCCTCAGCAGCCTCATCAGGTATTCATTCAAAAAACACACTCCACTTGGCAGGGCGCCCAGACTACGCACACACGGAGAGAGGGAGGGACACAGGCTGAGGGAAAGAGAGGGAGGGAGGGAGGACGAAAAATAGTGAGCGAGGGACCAAGCGCACTAGAAAGAAACACATAGCCTCACGTAGACCACTGCACACTCGCGAGAAACACAAACACACAGCAACAGAGCATGAAAATCTCCTGAGAGAGCCTTTGTGAGCATTTCTATGCATTTTCTCGCTTTCTTTCTACGACTAATTAGCTTCTCTCGCTGGAAAAACTAATTTGGTGCCTCACCACCATTACGTGTGATGAGAGTAAGCAACATTTGTATGGGGACGCACAAGCCTGGACTGAGATAAACCAACAACGTTGCCTTAACAGTAGCGAGTGATTATGCCTTGGTATATTGTATTCTTAGATAATGCCATTGGAGAATGAATACACAACATTCTCTAATGATAAATTCATGAGTTTTCATCATACACTAGACTTCCAGTTGCACAGATATAAATATTAGTGCAGTGGACCTCAATATTTTTTTTCTTTTCTTGAAAATATGAACAGGGCGAGACAAATTTAAAGGGGTAGTTCATCCAAAAATGAAACTTTGCTTTTAATTTACTCACTCTTAGGCCATCCAATCATGGTCCGTGGAGATTCATAAAATGCAAATCAACAGTTACCGGTTCTTTGAGAGTCAAATATTGTGTACAGGTAAAACAAAAATAATACCTGTGGCTTCTTATTAAGGCCTTATGAACTGCAAATGTCTCTGAGCATGCTCACAACTGTCTGGAGCACTTGTTCTTGGTGCAAAACAATGCATTTGCAGACTAAAACTCACATGTGAGCTTTTGTGCAATGGAAATGAAAGACACGTGTGTTGTATTGTTCATCAAAATAGTATTTACATGTGCTTTTAGATTTGCTGAGGTCCCCTACTGGCCCCTGTCCCTGGTTAAGAACAATACAGTATATTAGTAATACAGTATTTACTTTTAAAAAGTAAGCTTTCATATTTTAGATAAATTCTAATCCATTCACTCTGAAATTGCTGGGTTGTTTCAATTTAATTTATGTCAAATATAGACAAATTTAACCATTGGGATCAAATTTAACCCAACCAGCATTTTTTGAGTGTAGCATAAAAAGGTATGGTATTATGCAATATTTACACAAACATTAACATATATTATTATAATTAAAAACACATACATACATACACAAACATAGAAACCCATGTCTCCCACATTACGCATACAAAGTAGATGCAGTTCCCCCTCAGGGAAGACCCACATGCAAATACAGTCATCCGCACCATCACACACACATACAAGTTCACATACAACAGTGTTATCTTCATGCACAACCTTGAGAAGATCTGAAAACACCCAGCGTTCAAAACACATGCTATCAACAAGGAGAAATGCTGGGAACATAAAAAAGCCATCAGCAATATGTAACCTCTAATATTAGCCTGGCCTGGTTTACTCTGTCTGAGCAGATCCCAGCTCTGCATTGGGTGTGTTTGCCAAGCCACAGGCAGATACAAAGCCACCATACAACATATAAAAGGAAAACACTCCTCTTTGGAAAACTTAAAACACGAAACATGGACTTCTCATAGGTAAGCATTCACACATAAAGGACATCTCTCATTCTTTTTCTTGACATTATGAGAAATCTTTTTAGTTTCACTAATGTCAGTTTCAGAATTTTAAATCTAAACGAATAATAACTATTATATAAGTTTAAAACAGACGCATTAACACTATTGTTCAAATGTTTTGGTCAAGACTTTAATAAAATTAATACTACAGATCAAAAATAACATTAAAGAGAATAATAGTGTTACAAAACTTAATAACATAACAAAAGTTATTTTTCTGTACTGAGTATTCAAGATTCTGATTTTAAGGACAATATTATTAGCCCCTTTAGAAATATCTTTTTTTTTTCGATTGGCTAAGGAAAAAAACACTGTTATCCAATAACTTTCTTATTTATCTTAACTTGATTCGTTCACCAAATTAACCTATTTAAGCCTGTAAATTGCACTTTAAGCTGAATAGCTGAATTGCAAAGTATCTTGCAAAATAGCAAGTCAAATATGATGTACTGTCATCATGGCACATTAATTTATTTATTAAAAATTAGTTATTAAAACTATTATGTTTAAAAATGTGTTGAAAAAATCAAGCAACACTTGAGAAATATTTTTAAAAGAATTAACATTTTACAAGAGGGCTAATAATTTTGACTTTCACTGTATATAAGAATAAGTGATCATAATACAATTTATCATATTTTTTGTGTGTGTGAATGTTTTTTTTAAAAATCTTTTTGGTATAAATTACACTGAATGACATTTCATGGGTTTCTTCTGTATAACATGCTAAAAATGTTACCATGTATAAATGTAAAAATAAATATTGACATATATTTACATTTATTTTATTAAGTATTTATTGTGTATTATTCATTCTTGCATTTTATTTAAATATATAAAATGGAACATGGCTTTAAGGCCTAAAGCAGACAGTTCTATCCATTATTGTTTGGTGTCTAAGACTTTTAGTCAGACTCAGAGGATACCTGTACTGTTTTCTTTTTGGATGGTTCAGTGTCTAAACCCTACAAAGCCCTGCAGAGAGACAGTCTTTGATATCTTTATTCCTTCTAATAGCAGGAGATTTTGGGAGGGTTGCTATGTTACTGTTTGTTGAGGTATTGCCTTAACCAGACACTGGGGAGATGAGATGAAAGCGCTATGACGGCTTCTGTCTTGGCTGCCAGTCATAGTTTCTCTCCTTCTGTTTTCTTCTCTTTCTAGTTCAGCTCGTTCTATTAGTTCTCATTAAACTCCGATTAGACAGCCATAATGAAAGAAAAGTTAGATGTAAAAAAAACAGCCACGTTTACTAAATCAACTCAAAAGTCACCAGCATACAATCATCGGTGTATTTATGAAAGAAACGCACTCACAATGGTCCTCGATCAGGTCATCTTTCTTCTTAAGGTTGTCCAGTTGCTTTTGCAAACCCCTGGAGGAAAAGCATAGAGCATAATTCCATAATTACTGTTTTGATTGCTGTATGAAGCACTGACACCTGTTCACTCTTCACCCTACAGAACTCTTCTGAAACTTTTCTTAGAAAGCAGACATGTCCCAACATGTCCAGACATGTTCAAGGGGGACAGGAGACCAGTTCATGCTGAAATATGGACTCTGCAGTGGACACACATAGAATATAAGAAATTATTTAGATAATTTATTTATTTATGTTTTATACATATACGAACATGAACATAAATGCTTTATACACACTGTAAACCCCGCTGTTGTCATTACTAAAGATATTAAGTTAATATAACTTAACATTACTTAAAATACCAAGTTTTGGCATCAAAACTGAAACAGGTGTGCTTAACTTACTCATTAGGCAGCAAAAAACTTTTAATTAATATTTTAAGTTCTCTGAATTTAACATTTTAATTTCTTTAAACGATTCACCATGTCTCTATTTAAAATGATTGCTTGCACTTGAAATTCTGCCTTGACAACCGCGCTGACTGGTCGTTATATGACACAAGGTGGTCATTTTGCTTGTGGTGCTGAATTTTGCTGAAGCGTAGCAGGACAGAGGCACTACCTGAACCCATCTGATGAAAGAGAAAAGAAATTAGTAAGTAGATATTTAAATGCTGATATACATTTTTCTTAATTGATATACATGCAGGGGCGACATGGTGGCGCAGTGGGTAGCGCTGTCGCCTTACAGCAAGAAGGTCGCTGGTTCGAGTCCCGGCTAGGTCAGTTGGCATTTCTGTGTGGAGTTTGCATGTTACATTGGCGTGGGTTCCCCCACAGTCCAAAGACATGCGCTATAGGTAAATTGGGTAAGCTAAATTGTCCGTAGTGTATGTGTGTATGTCCTGGTCCTCCAGGTTGGGGGTTGAGCATTGGGCACTTTCTCAACTTATTACAGTGCATATATGAACATGTATTTCTGTCATATATGTGTACATATATGCTTTATACATATATGAACATATACTGTATGTTTTTTACATATACAAAAAAATTTTTTGGAATATATGTGTTATATTAATTGTAATTATACAGTGAGATTATTGTCTGCACAAGGGGCCAACTGCCAGTTCTCCACACAGAGATGATCTGACCATCATCCAGTCTGTCTGGAATGACATGAAGAAATCCAGAACAAACTGAGACAAACTAAATCCAGAACAACTTTGGCAACATCTCTAAGATTCATTTTAAAAAAAAAACCTATCTGCAAAGCTACAGTACTGTTTAAAATGTTTTAGGCACTTGTGTAAAAAGTGCTTAATAAATTTAGCATTGCATAATATGTTTACATGGACAGATCAGGGTTTTTTTCTTCTTGCATTTGTGAGAAAGACTTTAGACATGGTAAATTATTTTGTATAGTAAATTATTATGTGGGCGTCACGGTGGCGCAGTGGGTAGCACGTTCGCCTCACAGCAAGAAGGTCACTGGTTCGAGGCTTGGCTGGGTCAGTTGGCGTTTCTGTGTGGAGTTTGCATGTTCTCCCCGTGTTCGCGTGGGTTTCCTCCGGGTGCTCCGGTTTCCCCCACAAGTCCAAAAACATGTGGTATAGGTGAATTGGGTAGGCTAAAATTGTCCGTAGTGTATGTGTATGAATGAGTGTGTGGATGTTTCCCAGTGATGGGTTGCAGCTGGAAGGGCATCCGCTGCGTAAAACATATGCTGGATAAGTTGGCGGTTAATTCCGCTGTGGCGACCCCGGATTAATAAAGGGACTAAGCCGAAAAGAAAATGAATGAATGATGAAATTATTATGTATACACATTTAAAAAATATGGATTGGAGAAATTGCAAAAAACACAGTATGGTAGATGTAGGAATGAAAGTTTAATGGTCAGACTGGGCAATCACCTATTTATTTTAGTCTTAAAGGTCCGGTGATGTGCTTTGAAATGTGTATTTTTGATTGATGTGTGACAATTTCAACTGAAGTATGAAGACAGGACAGGACATAGAGTAGCTCCTCCCCTTAAAAAATATTATAATATACGGCTGCAGACTTGCACATACAAAGTGAGAAAAGCTGAGCACTCTCAGACACATGCACTCAATAGAGGGGTAGGGTTAGGGGTGGGTTAAGGTGCATGCATTAAAAGCACTGCATGCAGTCTCAGCTTGCATGTGCACCCGGTCTGCAGCCAGACCCTTCTAAAAAAAAAAAAAGGCAATTTAATGTCACTATGAAGTTTACAATTCTTATTTTTTATGAAATATTGCGGTGTTTATTGCTAACAATTTTTCCCATACATGTTATTTTTCAATTCATGCGCAACATATAATAATTCTTTAATATAATCTCCCCTCCCTCTTCAATGACATCTCTTCTCTTTTCTGATAACAAGTTTTCTGATGCGAGAGACCTAAATTTGTAAAAAAAAAAGTAGCATGTCAGTGCCAATAGCCTTGTGGTTATGTGGTTATATACTCCTGTAGAATGTAGCAAATGAGATGACGACTTTGAAACTTATAATGTGTTTTTAATTTTATGTGCTATATGCATCAGATGTTCTACTAGCGATCATGAATGTAAACTGTACATTTCAGTTTGATGCCATTTTAACACTGAAATGATTAGAGTTAACATTAGCTTGAAAGAAAATAGTTTTGTGTAGAACAGGATTTCTTTTTGGATGCTAAGTGTGTCTAAACCCTACAAAGGCCTCCAGAGAGACAGTCTTTGTTATCTTCATTCCTTAGTAGGTCTGCACAATATATCGTTTCAGCATCGGTATCGCAATGTGATCATTCACAATAGTCACATCGCAAGTATATGCAATGTTGAGTCTGGATTATAATTGATCATTTCGTTTTTCATTGATCAAGTGTTTTTTGAGTTATTTTGAAGTGGGGGTTTTAAAAGCATTCAGCAATAAGAAATTGTACTGTTTGTATCTTTGACAAATTAACAATGATTAATTTTATTGAATTGTTTATAAAACGAAGACTATGCAGTATTATTTTACATTTGATTATTCAATTGCTGTATACCTGAATCCAGTTCCACTATTTGGAAACCAATAAAACGCTGTTTATTTAATTTGTATATTTTTCTTTATTGAATTTATTTATGGGGTGTCACGGTGGCGCAGTGGGTAGCACGATCGCCTCACAGAAAGAAGGTCGCTGGTTTGAGCCTCGGCTGGGTCAGTTGGCATTTCTGTGTGGAGTTTGCATGTTCTCCCCGTGTTCACGTGGGTTTCCTCCGGGTGCTCCGTTTTCCCCCACAAGTCCAAAGACATGAGGTATAGGTGAATTGGGTAAGCTAAATTGTCCATAGTGTGTGTGAATGGGAGTGTATGGGTGTTTCCCAGTGATGGGTTGCAGCTGGAAGGTCATCCGCTGCGTAAAACATATGCTGGATAAGTTGGCGGTTCATTCCGCTGTGGCGATCGCTGATTAATAAAGGGAATAAGCCAATAAGAAAATGAATGAATGAATGAATTTATTTATGCTTAGATTTTTTATTATTTTACGCACTCCCCTACAGAATCATCCCAATCAGTATCTAAAATTATAAATTCTTTCCAAATAATTATTCAACTCATCTAGTGAAATTGTATTCATATCGCAATATATAGAGCAGAATAAATAAATATCGCAATGTTAGATTTTTCCAATATCGTGCAGTCCTATTCCTTAGCATTAAATTTAATGCTAATTTAAAATGTAATATTGACAACATTTTAGTCTCCTTATTAATATATATAATCTATTTTTGTAGGACATCGCCAATATGGCCACCGTGTGAACTGGATTCCCATTAAAGGGACTTCTCTAACAGAAGGCGTTGAGTCCAGTGGCATATGAGTGATCTGTACGCCACTGGGACTGGAAAGCCCCTTGATTTAGTAGGTACTACACCGTCACTGAGCAAGTGGGAAGATTACGCAAGGACCTGTGTTACCGAGGTAACAAGGACAAGGTCTACATATGTCTCCAGGCTTCCACCTTGAGAATTTTCTCTGAGTCATGCATTATGCGAGTCTGTGACTGTACACATATGAACAAAAATATTTCTATTCAAGGCAAAATTACAGTTGCACCCTCATACAAATGTACATGTTTGTCCAGGACATGTAACATAGTGCATTTGCAGAGCTCAATATGAGTAGCATTGTAGCAAGTATAACATCCATTTACCAGATCTCACCCGTACACAGTTCTAAACCTGTATGACTTCTTTTTTCATTCTGCGAAACAAAGGAAGATATTTTAATGAATGTATTTTAGTCTACACAGTGAAGTCAATGGTGTTTTTTGGACTCAATCGACTTTAAAAATATCTCCTGTTGTGTTCTTTTTGGAAGAAAGTAAGTCATGCAGGTTTGGAACAATTGGAAAGTACAGTAAATGATGACAGAACTTTATTTTTTGGATGAATTATCTCTTTCAAGTACTCTGTTAACTTCTTAGACAGAGCGACCACAATAAAAGAGAGCCAAATCTTTCAGAAAGTAAAATGTTTTTCCATGTCTTTCCGAGCCAGTATTTCAAGCATTAAGCCAAAAATAGCTCTGGCCTACACACTCTTGCTGAGAACACAACCCAAGAATGAAGGAGCAGCTCAACCACTTTACAAGCAGAGACTTGAAGAACACCAGCTTTGTGTTCTTTTACCATTGCCAAAAGGTTGCAAAGGGCAGCGTTCAGTGGTCAGAAGTGCTGAATGCTTTAAAAAAGTGAGAACCCAGACTGGTCACTAGATATTTGAGGCTTCCAGCAAGGAATGCAATAACGTTCTCTTTATCAAAAGGCTTAATAAGCACAGGGGAGTGGCACTATAGACTCAATCGTGGTTTTGGCAGCCTAACAGAGAGAGGAAACATAAGAAAACACACAAACAGCAATTATACAACCAAGCTGTTATAAAGCCATTACTAGATGGACCATCTCTAATCACTGTCACTGCTTTGCCGCAAAATTACTGGGAAATGGTTAAATCTACACAGAAACATGAAATGTTGAATTAGAGAAAACCATGTGAAAATGGACTTCCTCCTTGCATTTGCAAGTAAATGATAAATGCTAACAGAAGATTACAGAACTAGCATTTCCCATTTTAAAATCAATTTTAAAAACTGCATTTTACTTCCAGTCACTATAAAGAAATATCACTGTTCTTTTTTTTCTTGCTCTCATGTAGGCTATCGTAAAGTTAAGTAATCATTATTTTGAGTACCGTTTATTCCTAATTTCTTTCTTGGTGAAAATAGGTGAACAGGTGGCTTGGTCAAGACAAATGTAAAGCGCCAACACTATCTGTATAGACAAAATGTGTATTCCTCTAGAAAATGTGTATTTCTATAAGGAGGAAAAGTATTTTTTTTTGTAACTTTGAATGTGGCATGGTTGTTGAGCATTTTAGAAAATGCTAATATACTAGGATTTTCATGCACAACAATCTGTAGGGGTCACAGATTAGGGGTGAGAAAAAGAGAAAATATCCAGTCAGCAGCAGTTCTGTAGGTGAACATGTTTTGTTGATGCCAGAGGAGAATGACCAGACTGATTGAAGCTGACAGAACAGCAATAGTAACTCAAATTAACTAAAATAAATAAATAATTACAACTGAGGTCTTGCAGAAGAGAATCTCTGAACATAAAACACATCTAACATAGCAGCAGATGATCTACAGCAGCAGAAAAGAGCAGATTGTCACCACTTATAAGATCACCTTACTGAGGCTACAATCTGAACAGGCTCACCAAATTTGGTCTAACGAGGCTCTATTTCTGAGGCAACATTCTGATGGAACTCAGCATAAAAACATGAAAGCGTGGATCGTTCCTACCTTGTGTTAGTGGTTCAGGCTAGTAGTGGTGGTCTAATGGTGTCAGGGATAGTATTCTTAAAACACCACAGCCAGCTGACCATCTCCATCTCTTCATGACCACAGTGTACCCATCTTGTAATGGCGACTTCCAGCAGCATAACGTGCCATGTCACAAAGTTCAAATAATCTCAAACTGGTTTCTAATTCACTTACCTCCACTGTCACTAGATCTCAATCCAATAGAGCAATTTTAGGATGTGCTGGAATGAGAGATTAATGGACACATCTGCACGACTGCATGATGCTAGCATTTATTTACCACAAATCCCAGAGGAATGTTTACAGCTCATTGTTGAATCGCTGACATGAAGAATTAAGGCAGTTCTGAAGGAAAAAAGGGCCAAAACCCAGTACAAGCAAGGTGTAAATAAACTGGCCAGTGATGGTATATAGCCTGCACATTTCAGTTAAATGGCCACGCTTTGCAAAGACAAAATTCCAAACACTTTCTCAACTAACCAACCAATCAATCAATCAATCAATCAATCAATCAATCAATCAATCAATCAATCAATCATTATTTATAAAGCACTTTAAAAACACCCAAGTAAACCAAAGTACAAGACAAATAAATCAAACAGGGCATGAAATACATTGAAAAAACTTAAGAAATCATAAGGCATATACATTTCACTGCCAGATCCTAATTTTTGTGAATTTGTCAGCTTGAATTGTTTAGTAAACACAGACACTGTTGCCAGGCAGACTCTTTCCCTCTTGAACGGCTCCACTGAGTTCCCTGCTAGAGGAATCAATGCCTACAGGACCAGATTCAAAATGGCATCATGTCAACAAATGCTCCTTTAAACAAACGTGGTCACACACGAGTAAGACTGTAAGGTCAAAGAAATGATCTAGTGGTCACTTTTTCCAATCCTGCAAGCACAATTTTCCAGTGGAATGGACTATTTGAATATGTTAATTCAATCGTGTTGTTTAGCCAAGCACTCCATCCCCTATAATCTTGTAACCTATCTTTTACAAAAGCATAGCTCTGGCAAGCTGTAAATCCTTTGATTTACCAGCAGCTGTGGCTAAATAAAGCCCACACTCAAGCTTTTTCTGAAAATCGATTCATTAATAATTAATTGCACATTTAAATCAAATCAACACACAACAGAGAGTCCAGTTTATAAATGTGGACAATAGGCATGTTTTGCTGCATCTCCGCTCTGAAATTAAACCCTCGTCTATTCTCATCTCAACAGCTTGTGTTATAATGGATAATATAAAGTCTCCATTCTCCTGCATCTGGATCACTAATTAAAACATCTGCCAGAAAGCCACGAGTCACACACACACGGTTAGATGACTGTCAATGTGTAAACTTAGGGGGTGTTAAACATTAATCGGTGCACAGACAGACACTGGGACACTGATAAGACTGGTCAGCGCTTCTGAACTATGATAACAGTCTGCTCTGAATTCAGAGGATGATGGGCCTCAAACTGAGATATTCTGGAAGAAAAAAGAATCATTATTCCCTTATTTTAACACACATACCTTTCCTGTATATTTTTCTATACATTTCTACTGTATGTAGATTTTTTTTATTTTTTATTTTTTTATTTGTGTACAATTACATACATAAATACATTACAATTTTATCTGGTTTAAACAAAGCTGTACAAATGTATAAAAAATTAAAGAAATAAATATATATATAGCGATCAGCATAAATGAGTACACCACTCACAGATCTCTCTTTAAATTAATATTTTCTATAGGATGCTTTACAATATTATATTTGTGCATATACATTAGATTACATTAGAACTAATCTAACAAAGAAGATTTAAGATCAGTCCAAAAATGTATGTACCCAAATGAATATGTTGGACGAAAAATCTTAGTTGATATTTAATAACTAGTATTGTTTTTGCAATAATTCATTTGAATTTAAATGTATTCTCTTTCTATTCCTAAATATGTTAGGTGACTATACTCTTATTTTAATGGATATAACTGTTTTGTTTAAATACATCAAAATATATTTCCTATATTCACTGAGAAATGAATAAAAATGTTTATTTTTAATAGGGGGTGTACTCATTTATGCTGAGCACTCTATATTTATATTTAGCTACTTTTAAAATAATTCTATTTAATAAATATATATAAAAATTGAATACAATAATAAAATTAATTAAATTATTTATTAAATTAAATGTAATTTAATACAATATTAAATGTATAATCTTAAATATGTACACAATATTGCAGTAATTAAATGATACTATTAAATACTATAATAAAAAAAACATTGTAAATAATATGTGTGTCTAAGAAAAGGATGTATGGCAAAAATGTTATCCTACTGATGCTCTGTCAAAATACACTTCTAGCCTCAAGTAAAAAAAAAGAATCTCCCTACATTTCTCAACAACACCAGACAACCACATTGGTCTATGATTCAACACTACTGTATATGCTCCATCCTCATGGTAATAAAGACAAAAACATAACAGCTTAGAAGCTCCAAAGGGGGGTTCATTGCTATCAGAGAGCACTGTTCCTCCCTATTGTTGCTTTGATCGTGGATTTGGAAGAGCAGACTTCTTTAGCAAAAGCTCAGAGTGAACATCAGTCTCAGATGATGAGAAACCCAGCCCCATCTTATTTTCAGCTGAAGAGCCAATCGGATCACACCAATCACAGTCACCATGGCGTCTGATTGGCTGCTGATGACATCATTACTACAGAAAGTTAAACACATCACCAATTAATGACAAAATACCAGACAATCAGCCAATCAGCTCGCTGTTTGGAAGCCACTGACTGACCCTGAAGGCTGACTGTGTCCTGTCTTTCTTTCCTTCACCCTTCAGACCACAAAAAATAATAAAAATACATAAAAATATGTCACAGACACAAGTATATGCCTTAGTTTTTGTAGTGCCCACCAAGCATAATTTTCTAATTTACAGCCAGAATTACTATTTTGAAAACAGATCAGAGACACCTGATGAACACTTTTCTCAACATCCTTCAACAAAATTTTCCCCTTTATAATGATAATAGTAGGATGAGTCTAACTGGTGTCTCCGACATGGCTCACGGTGACATCATATATTTGGCATAGCATACTCAATCTGACTTTCGAGATAAACGAAGTCATGTTGAGCGTCGCTGAGTAATACTTGCTGATAAACGCAATGCTGTTCTGATAGTGAGGGGGTTTTACAAGGTAGCAGGGTCAACGAGTTGGAGAGAGAAGGAAAATAAGATCTGTGCTTCAGAAAGATAAAGCAACTTTCATGACCATTTGCTAATAAACGTTATGTTCTGACAAAGCTGTTCAATGGAAATGAGATTAATCAATACTATAATTAGCACTTTTTTAACATTGTTGTAATTAAACTATGGTTTTCATGGTTGGGGCACAAACCAAACGTGTTTTTTGGGTCATATAAAATTTCACATTTTTATTTTTTTTACACCATGAACTGAAAAGTTTTCCCCCTGTAGGCCTAAAAATGCACAGTTTTGAAATAAGTTTTACTTTAATTTAAAACTTTTTTTGTTTAATTTAAAACTATAAAAAAAAAATTGGGAAATGAGCGTATCATGCAAGTATTTACACTTAATAAAAATGTTGCTGCCTTAAATTATTAGGTTGAATCAGATAAATTTTTAGTCATTTCAAGTTACATTACATTAAGCTGATGTAAAACCGTTAAATCTTCTTTAACTCTTGTATAACAAAAAAAGTTGAAATATTTAATTGCTAGTAATACAGTAATACAAAATAGTAATATTAATACAAAAATATTCTCATAAATTATAGGTCATATCAGGCTATTTTATTCTGGTTGCATTCGCTATGTCACTAATAACTAGGAAATGAAGTCTGAAAAAGAATGCACCAGACAATGGTGACAGGTAAATGTAGTTAACATTAGTTTTCTTCATGTTTATAATAATAATAATAATAATAATTCCTTACATTTATACAGCGCTTTTCTAGACACTCAAAGCGCTTTACACACAATGGGGGGGAATCTCCTCATCCACCACCAGTGTGCAGCATTCACCTGGATGACGCGACGGCAGCCATATTGCGCCAGACCGCACACCACACACCAGATGATTGGTGGAGAGGAGACAGAGTGATGAAGCCAATTATGATATGGGGATGGTTAGGAAGCCATGATGGACAGAGGCCAGTGGGCAAATTTGGCCAGGATGCCGGGGTTAAACCCCTACCCTTTTTCCCGATTTTTAACGACCACAGAAAGTCAGGACCTCGGTTTAACATCTCATCCAAAAGGCTAGCTGCCATGTTGTAACATGTAAAATAATGTTCTGCTGGTTTGAATGATGTGTATTTGCCCAGTCAGCGCACACTTGCATCACTGGTAGTTCTTATTTTGCTAGGTTAGACTGTGCATTAAAATAGGAGATAATTTAGTTACCCCAAAATGTGTTCCTATAAATAAAATCAAATAACCACAGTGTGTGCAGTACAAACACGGCACAAAGCAAATACTTACACCAATAGTGCAATAGTACTTACTTACACCAAGAGTGCTAGTTCTTGGACCTATAAAAATGATCCTCCTGTGTGAAAGCCCCTCATGCACCATGAACTAGTTTGACAACTTTGTTAACTTGTCAAAATTTAAACAAATACAAGGAAAACCATCATGAAAACACTCCCTCAATCAAAAACTTGCAAGCCATTTATAAAGCTTTCACAAAAAATAAATAAATTCTTAAAATATACTCTTGTTTTCCATTGAACAGAGCAGAATTTGGTACCAAAGCAGGTTTGGTATGTCGTGAAGGTATGTAAATGATGGCAACTATAATTTTGGCAAGAACTATACCTTTAATTGGTATTCTAACTTATATAACTGAATGTTGTTAAAAAACGAAACTAAGGATTGGATGCTATGGCTAATAATAATAACTAATAATAGCCTAATATAGTGTACAGTTCAAAATATAGCAATAACATGATTTCCTGCTTCACTGTTTGACCAGCTGTTCATTAGCTACATGGTAAGTCAGCAGCTCTCTCACTCCATCTACTGGTTACTCGTGTCAACTGCTGAGGGCACTTGCTAAAGATGCTAGATAGCACCACACAAACGTTCCTCATGCAAAAATGTCCAGTTTTATTTTCTTTTCTGTCTGCAGTTCAACAGTAAACTGTGAATTATTACAACCCTGCTTCTATTAATGTCATCTGAAATAGCTACCGTATTGATTATTAATCACTAACATTTTGTTTCATTTTTAAACATTAGCCACATAGGTTAGCATTTTAAAAGATTAGTTCTTCCAATTTTTTTATTCTGTTGCTAATTACTCGCCCTTATGTTGTTCTAATACCCTGAGACTCCGTTCATCTTCAGAACACAAATGAAGATATTTTAGACTGATTTTGAGTTACCTCATCCTCCATAAAACTGCAAAATGATGGTACAGAGACATTTAAAGTCCAGAAAAAGAGTCCAAATATTGTAAAAAACCATTCCATAGGACTTCAGTGGTTCAACAACTGTAATTATACGCAGTTCCAAGAACGCTTGAAAAAAATAAAGATACAAACTACAACTGTTTGTCTATCTACATCTTCTCTCCCGGGTCAGGTCATGGTGCGCGTTTACTACGTGAAGTACGACATATTGCCATATTAGAGTCAGTAGTACAACACGTACTGCCCTTAATAAACACGCATAATTTTTGGCCAAACGTATTAGTTACCGCTGCAATTAATTACCACTAAAGTCAGACGTAATGTTTTGACGGTGTTTTTTGTTCCTTTACTGGACTTTGAACATCTCAACCCCTCTATGGCTGTCTAAAGTTTTGGCTCAAAAAGTTGGAATGACATGAGGGTGAGTTTTTTTAAAATACATATTCACTGGAAAATTCACATAATTTAACCATTTGAAGCAGTTAATAATTTTAAATACTTACTTTAAAAGTCTATTTTAAAATGTATTTTTATATCTGATTGTTACTGCTGTATTGAAATGACCCCAAGGCAGCATACGTTTGCATCTGCACATATTCAGGTTTCCACGTGTTGTGTATTCCCTATAAGCATGTCTACTTAAAAGATGTCTTTTGGTTTTGATTAATCCAAGTCAATATAAACACAGAGACAACACAGAAGGCTAACTCTGGGACATAACTGAATTATTTTGATTTGGCCATATCAAAACAATCCAAAATGAATAACATACAAACTGATAAATATTTGGGCAAAGCAAAGTTAAACAGATGAACTCAGCAGCTCAGGATAGTGCAGAACACGAAGCTGAAGAAGGCATGCAGTGAAAATTACAGTACGCAGAACAGCTCAGCTGTACAAATACAATGTTTACCCAGCATTTTCAACCATTAAAGGCCATTAAATAGAGACACAAATTTAGGTACAAAACATTCATCTAAAATACAAATCCAGTCAGTAGATTAGGATCTATAACCAAACTACATTGCATTTGCAGAAATATGTTAATTCCTGCTCATATTCCATTATTAGTAAATATTCCAATCAATAGTCCACAAAGAAAAAGAGAGAAAGAAATGAAATTCATGTACCAGAGGAAGTACAAGTATCATGAGGCAGCTCGTTTTTTTAAATCATCTTACTTTGGCACAAGAATAATATTCAAAGTTGTCAACAGAGAGGATTAAAAAATACTTCTGAGAAAGCAATTCATGCTTATAAGACTAAGTGTCCAGGAGAGATATGTGAGAAATACTGGAAAGCCGCGTTCAGCTCTTAAATTGACAGTTCTGTGAGAGGCCAATCGCTTTAGTTCAGCTCAGAGTCACCGAACAGCTGCTTCGCTCTCCTCTGGTTATGAGTTTGTTTTTGCATGACAATGTCGGACCGATGGTGACTCCAGTGACAGTCATCTAAGCCTATGTCTCTTGACCACAATTGTGCCGGCCACAATGTCATACACTGTCCTGTTGTGCTGGAAGAAAAGAAGTGTGATAAACGCCGGAAAGAAGAAAGCGATGGAGAAGTTCTTGTTTAATGCTCTCACTGTTGACCTACAAAAAATAAAAATAAAGTTAAAAGTAGGGAAAACTAAATTTGTTATTACTAAACGTTTTTTTTTTTAAATAGCAAAAAGTGACTGCAATACTGACGCAGAAAGTGTAACATTAGTCGCTGGTACCACACGAACACGGTTTGGCTGAACCAGGACAGAGCTGTCACATGTGACCACTCGCAAGCCAATGAGGAATTTCCCTGGTGTCGCCCCTCCAGCTCCCCAAATACATATGATCTGAAAACAATCAAAACACAGTTACACAGCTCTTAGTTAATTATTTCAGCTGATTATCTCAACTGCATGTGAACTAACCTCATAAAAGCAAACTAATATCCTGTACACTAGAGCCACAAGCATCATCTTCTGCAGCTCCTCCATTGACGTGTCCTCGTCGATCTCCTCCACAATGAAGTGCATAGCAAACTTTGAGATATCCCTAAAATAGGATTTTAAATGTGCATAGAGTTAAAATGAAGGATTATTTAATTAATATGTTAGGGAATGGGTAAAATTGTGTCTGTATCAAATGAAATGTACAAAAGTACATTTTATATACAGAAAATATATTAAATGCAAATAAATTGTCAAAATACTGGTAAATTACTTTTTTGTCATTCATAATAACAAACATATTTACGTTAAAATGAAACAATACTAACCTGTACATATTTAAGTATTTATAAATAGTAAATATTTATAACAGATTATACTAAAGTCTATTAAATTTTACATATATAGTATTTCATCAAATGTTTTTTGTTTTCTGGTCTATAAACTATTTTGACACAGAATGACATTTAAGTATGTGTCCACTAAAAGAATTATGGTGAAAATGTGTGATAGTAATAACTTTTTTGCACAGAAGATAACAAAATGAAACAGGACTGTTACTTTTCACCTTTGACTCAAACGTAAACAATAAAATTGTAGACTCACTTCATTCCACTCAAATGGACAATACTGATGATAATTGTAGCTTTAATGAAGAAAAGAATAAAGAAATCCAACATTTCCGCAATGAACCGTTGGAGGGGAGAGGGAATAGAATATTCTCTACCTAGACAAAACAAATTATAGACATTAGCTGTGATTTGTGGATCATTCTGGTTATGTAGTTTTCTATCTTGTCTTGTTCATTTATGCCTGTACAATAAACTCACATTTTTTAATGTAACAAACGGAGTTATCTTCGATCCCTACATCATATGGATTATTTCACTACTTTGACCTGAGCAAATATCACCGATTGCCACTTACTTAGGAACTTCTAACATAAAATTTGCAATTGTAAAGAAAGAGTTTTTCCAGTTGCAAACTCTCAAACAAAACACATTTTTTTATGTCAAAATGCTGGAATTCGCACTTATTTTATTTTTCATTCCCTCAGTTAGACAGTTGGTCTTCTATAATAATCCTTCATGGAAGACTAACGGGATGCCCATGGATTGTGTTTTAATCCAAAATACTCAAGTTATATTATTTTTTTGTTTTATTAAAAAAAAAAAAAAGTCAGTTAAACTACAGAAATCTGAATTTTTCAAAAGACTGTCAAACTGCCTTACTGAATATCTTAACTATATGTCCTTTTAGACATCCTGTTAATTCATTTACTGTCAATGTTTACACAATGAAGCTGTAATAATACAGTTTATAGATAAGTAATAGTTTAGTAATATTATTATTACTAATATTGTATAGTAATATTATTATTACTAATAATAGCAATAAAGTAATGTTGTGAAATTGCTTAACAGTTTCTATTTCAATATATTTAAAAATGCTGCAACTTATTTGTGTGCTAGAAAAGCAGAATTTTCAGAATCATTACTCTAGTCTTCGGTGTGTCACATGAAATTGTGCTAATAAAGATGTGAATGTAAATTAAATTGTACATTTAAAGTAATAGATCTAAATGTGTGCATGACAAAGTACAATCAAACATATGCACGAACTAAACACAGTCCAGAAAGACTCGTTCACGCTCATTTGACAGATTAACTATAGGCAATAGTCTAATCAGAAAATTGCAGCTGGCACTTTTAATAACAAACAAAAAAAGATGATGAACAGTTGACTGGACAGTATCACCTGGCTGCTGAGCGTTTCCATTAGCTTGTTGTTGTATCTGCGCAGGTGCAGTGGCTGGAGCTGCAGAACTCTGCCCGCTCGCTGGAGCCGCTACATTCACCGCCGCAGCAGGAAAACCAAACGGGCTGTTAAGCCAGTTACGAAGGTCTCCATTTGACATATCTGTCCCCCATGCCGTCGTCCCGTGCGATTCAGTCGCTCCTTGTGTGGGGAAACACGGTGGGAATGAAAACGCAGACATGGCTATCCAGCTCTGCCAGTTCATATAGCTGCAGTAGTACTGCCACATCCACTCCTGCAGTTTCTCGCAGTACTCGGTGGTGCTGACAGCGGCCGAGTTCTCTTGTTTGCCCTGGGATGAGGGCTTCTGAGTCGGCGTTTTCATATTTTCGCCCTCCCCAGACGATTTTTCCTTGTCGCGAGCGTTTTCGTCTAACTCCGCCATGACACTTTTGTTTTGTGACGGAGTCGGACAGTCGGTAACGATTTGATCAACTTCCGGAAGAATTTCTGATGCATAATAAGAGTGGGAGACGATTTATCAAAACCGTACTCTGCAGTTGTAAACAGTATTTTGATAAGCTATTTATAACTCATAAAAATAAACTAAATTAACTTATAGATACAAGCTGTATTCATAAATAGACGTTGGTTTTCAAAGAAGATCAATAAAATACTTTTCTTTTTGCACAACTGAGGAGAAAGCAAGGTAAGATGTGTCACCCCTTTAAAGGGACAGTTCACCTAATTTTTTTTAAAATTAGTATAAAAACCTGTAACCACTGACTTTCGTTATATTTGTTTTTCCTTCTATGGAAGTCGGTGGCTATTTATTTGAGGGTAAATAAATAGTGAATAAATTGAAAATTTTGTGAACTATCCCTTTAATCTAACAATGTACAATATAACAGTTTTGAGAGCATATATTTAGAAATGATTCACAACAGCTGCTTGTGTTTGGTAGATGGACGTATAAAAGGTGGACTATAGTAACTGGTTTTGACCAAATTTGGCCTAATTTCAGCCAAAAGAAAAGTGGTAAGATGTTACTGGACTACTTTGTATATTTCTGTGGCGATATTTTGTAGGCATTTATTATTTGATTTCTGATTATTCGTTTGAAATACTGATATGTAATATAATAATGTAGCAAATATTATATAAGAATATTTTTAAGTAACAGCTGGCATTCCACTTGTTACTTCCTAAAAATTACATTGTCTATATAGCTTTTAAGGTTTTAGTGTTGTCAAATTATATATATTAAATAAATAGCAAAGGGATAAGAGTAAACATTTTATTGAGTTACACAATGGAGTCATTTTTTTGTTTTTTAATTTTGGTAAAGATGTGTCTCAAAACCCAGAACCTACTGCATATTCATATCCTTAATACTTTTAAATATAACTAATTTAATATTTGCCTTACTTAAGTTAACAATTATTGTATTATTATTATTAATAGCATTTTTACAGACAGATATATTATCATATCTCATTTACATATAAAAAAGTTCAAATTAAATTCAGTTTACATAAACAATGGAGTCATGTTTCAACAAAAAATGAGGTAATATGTATAACCAAGCCTGATGCTGAATGCAGCAGCAATAATGATGTTCACAAACCATATCAACGACAAAACCCAATTAACTGAAGCAATAATAAAAATATTGTGACAATATCAATGTACAAATTCAAAGCAGCGTAGATGTACTCTTCTGGACTGATGCTGTATTTGTGCTTTCCTCCCAGGATGAGCTGTGTGTCAATCACCAGGTACTACAGACAGATACAGAAAGGGAGAAACAGTAAGACAAGGACAGCAGTAAATGGATACTTTTTATGCATAAGACAATAAAAGATTGTTGGCAGAACATGATTACACAATATCATGAAGTTCCCCAGATAAGGATTATGCATCTATATGTTTCGACAAAACTTAACAAGGTAAACATGATTAAGAAAGAAGTGCACTTACCACAGAGAAGATCAAAGTTCCCAGTGATGCATAAAAGATGTACAAATACTGTGGAACACAAATGTTAGCTTAAATTAATATACAGAAGTAAACTCTTGATTAGAGGAAATAAAGGTTGATCATTTACCTGGGATCTCAGAATTGCGCAAAGCAATGCAAATGAAAACAGTGTCCAGCTCATTGCCCAAATGCATCCTGAAGCAGCTGTAAAGTCCCACTAAAACAAGCAATGGCATGGTTACATGCTTTACACATTTCACATTCATATTTTGTGGTCATCATTTAGCTTGTTAAAGGAACAATATTTTTAAAGGCTCATTTTACAAGTCCCCTAGAGTTAAACAATTTTAACAGTTGAGTTTAGACATTTTTTAATCCATTCAACCCATCTCCAGGGGCCGGTTGCCCCAGCAGTGCGTAAGTTAAAACATAGCCTAGTTGTGACCTAAAGGGACACTACGTTACAACTTACACACTACTACAGCTTCCCCCCATGTATAACAGTAGAAAAGAGATGACAGCGAGATTAGTTTAATTTTCTTTCAAGTAGTGTTTTCTGTTAATTGTGTCCACCAATTAAGTTTTTCTTCCTGCTCTTTTCTCTTTCACGTGTAGGATATAAAAAAAATCAAGTTTAATATTTTGATAACTTCATGTGTATTTCGAGTGCACCTGGAAAATGTGCAGAGCTGGTGGTCCTCCAGGAACGTGGTTGAGAAACACTGGATTAGACCGTTAGCATCTGGCTTTAAAATAACTTAACACTTTCAGTAATTGTTATCGTTGTAAGCTGATATGACTAAGAACTATACTCTCATTCTGGCGTAATGATCAAGGAATTTAGCTGATGTACCATGCCTGCAGAAGGGCTATGATATTATGAAATTATTATTAGAAATAGATCATCCAAAATAATAATAATAATAAAATGTCTACTTTATTTTCTCCTCCAGGACATCCAAGATGTTTACAACTTCCTTTATATAGCCGAATTTATATTAATGGAAGTAATTAATTGGAGCTCAGTAGACCATTTTTGATAATTCATATTACAAATTCCAACTCATTCAAACAAGCCCAGCTAACAAATAAGGGTCTCCTCTCATAAAAACTAAATGTATGTTCACACTTGGCAGGTTTTGTTTGTTAAAAAACAAAAAGAACTCTGTTACAGTGGCTGAGAAAGCTCAAACAAGGTGCAAATTAAGAAAACAAATTGCAAATAGTGAAACACTAATAAGGGCGTCACGGTGGCGCAGTGGGTAGCACAATCGCCTCACAGCAAGAAGGTCGCTGGTTCAAGCCTCGGCTGGGTCAGTTGGCATTTCTGTGTGGAGTTTGCATGTTCTCCCCGTGTTCGCGTGGGTTTCCTCCGGGTGCTCCAGTTTCCCCCCCAAGTCCAAAGACATGCAGTATAGGTGAATTGGGTAAACTAAATTGGCCGTAGTGTATGAGTGTGTATGGATGTTTCCCAGTGATGGGTTGCAGCTGGAAGGGCATCTGCTGCGTAAAACATATGCTGGATAAGTTGGCGGTTCATTCCGCTGTGGCGACCCCAGATTAATAAAGGGACTAAGCCGAAAAGAAAATGAATGAATGAATGAATGAAACACTAATAAACTGAGAAAACATCTTTATCAGTTGGATGACATACGGCCACTGCAAATGTGTACAGAAACAGCCTGCAAATATCACAGACCACAACAGAAATGTGTCAAGGGACCCCAGAAATGGACAAACCCGGCTGCTTCCTGTTCAGAGTCAGGGTTTGTCACTTTTTTTGGGTCCCCGAAAACATTTCCATTGTGGTCTGTGATATTTGCTGGCGGTTTCTGTATTTGTGTGTGTTGTGAGAATCTCTTGGTCACTGTAGATTGCTGCATTAAAATTGCTGGACCACTGAATAGATGGGTCTTGGACCACTGAATAGATGGGTCTTGGACCACTTCCAAACAAACACATGATGTCACAAAATGCCATAATGCTCAAACAAACCTGTTGCGTATTATTACAGTTAAATGCAGACATCAAAAATCACAAGTTTTTATATAAATATATGTGTATTTTTTATGTTTGTTTTTTTCTGAAAAGGTTTGATTGTTTTGCTAGAGAAGACAGCTGGTATTAGATGGATTACTTTGAAACTACCTAAAAATATATATTTTCCTCACAAATTAAGGTGCTGAGCCCTGAGCCCCAGTCACTTGCATTAGATGGAGAAAAAATGTTGAATGTTTTAACTAAAAGCTTAATTTCCCTTTGTTTGCAGAAAGAAAAATCCTGGCTGTCCTGAGAATGAGTGAATAATCATTACAGTTTCATATTTGGGTGAACTACCGCTTAATACAATAAATAAAGTCAAATGTCACTGCAGTTAGTACTTACTTTAGACTGCAGTGAAAACAAACTCATTGCAAGAGACACCAAAGCTGTTGCACCCACTGCCCAAAGCACCGCCTCTGCCGAATAGTACCTGTGAAAAGAAATGACAGATTCCTGTTTTAAGTATTGATGTCTAATAAAAAGTTTTTGTAGGATTTAATTGTAATTTCAAGTAACTTAAACTGAAATCAGTTTAAATGATCCTTTTTACTCACACTACCACTGATCCAAGGAGACAACCTTCTGCAATTGTCTGTGTGGGAGGACAGCACTTAGCATTTGAAGCAAAATATGACATTCAATGTTTATCATGACTAAACCAGATACTTACAAACAGTCCTAGGAAGATGAAGTTTAAAGGAACTTTCCTACGTATGTCACCACAACATACGAGCACAATAACCAAAGCAAATGTAACACCCCTGGTGAATTTAAAGCAAACACCAGAAGTCAGTGCAAAATATGAATGGATTCTGTTGAATATACAAATGTTTATCATTAAAGACACGTGGAACAAACATGGAGAAGTGCTCACATCATAGTGTAGGTAAACCAGTATGTGTCTTTCACCCAGTCGCTGAGTGTCTCCCTGTAAATTATAACAGTATAATAATAATTAAAAAAAACTTTCAAATAAGATGGATAGTTAGAATATACACTCACTTGCCACTTTATACACATTGCTAGAAGTGGGTTAAAACCAATTTTGCCTTCAGAACTGCCTTAGGGGCCGATCACACCGAACGCGCTTTTCGCGTTGAGAGGCACCCGCGAGCGTTTGTTCTGTTGACAAGAAAAAAAGCAGCGCGGTGCGCCTTTTATGTCACTAGGCAATGACTGAATCAGCTGGGTATTGTGCGAGAGTGTTGCCGTTGATATTGGTATATTTTTAATATTTAATAATATTGTGAAATTTAAAATTTGTGAGTCATACAGCACCGAATAACTCAAAACAGCAACCACAAGTCTCTCCTCCATCTTCAAAAGTCTCAGTAGCTGTCTTGACAACACAAACACTGCAGTCACGGAAACCCCGCCTCTGCTTTCATTTGATTGGAGAATGAAAAGACGCGAAGGACGTAACGCGCTTTTCCCGCTCAGAGTTGACTTTTTTCAACTGCGAGCGCGCAACGGCAAAACGAGAGGCGCGCAGGGCGCATAAGCAGCGCCCAAAACGCTCGCGGCCGTTAGTAAATCATTCAAAAAAGGTGCTTCTCAACGCAAAAAGCGCGTTCGGTGTGATAGGCCCCTAATTCTTCATGGCAGAGATTGAACAGTCTGCTGGAAACATTCCTCAGGGATTTTGCTCCATATTGACATGATAGCATCAGGCTTTTGTGCAGATTTGCCCATGATGAAAATCTCCTGTTTCAATGCTTTGTTGGAATGAGATCTGTTGACTGTGGAGGTCATTTGAGGATAGTGAACTCACTGACATGTTCAAGAAATGAGTTTTGTTTGTGGTGTGTTATCCAGCCTGAAAAAGGCATTACAAAATGGACACTGGTCGTGAAGATCAGATCAGATCAGATCAGAAAGAGCTTTATTGCCAGGTATGTTCACACATACGAGGAATTTGTTTTCGTGACAGAGCTTCTACAGTGCAACAGAATTACAGAGACAGGACAAAAAACAGATAATAAATATATTTAAAAAATGAAAGTTGTAGTGAATGCAAATATACAAATTGACAAGTGTATGTACAGGAATATTACTATATACAACAGCAGCTGTTATGTGCAAATTAGCATGTAAAATATGTTGTTAAATAAGTGTTTATGTGTATAAAAAGTGTATAGCAAGCAGTGATGTTTGTTTCATGATTACTATCATCAAGTGTTCATGAGATGGATTGCCTGAGGGAAGAAACTGTTTCTGTGTCGGGCTGTTCTGGTACACAGTGCTCTGTAGCGTCGACCAGAAGGTAAAAGTTCAAAGAGGCAGTGTGCTGGGTGTGAGGGGTCCAGAGTGATTTTGGCAGCCCTTCTGCTTGCTCTGGATAAGTACAGTTCTTGGAGAGTAGGGAGGATTGTACCAGTGATTCGCTCAGCAGTCCCAACTATTCGACATAGTCTTCGGAGGTCGGATTTGGTAGCTGAGCTAAACCAGACAGTTATTGAAGTGCAGAGGACTGACTCAATGATGGAAGTGTAGAACTGTTTCAGCAGCTCCTTTGGAAGGTTGAACTTCCTCAGCTGACGAAGGAAGTACAACCTCTGTTGAGCTTTTTTGACAATGGAGTCAATGTGAGTGTCCCACTTCAGATCCTGAGAGATGGTGGTGCCCAGGAACCTGAATGACTCCACTGCTGCCACAATGCTGTCCATGATGCTCAGTGGGGGGAGAGCAGGGGGGTTTCTCCTGAAGTCCACTATCATCTCCACTGTTTTGAGCGTGTTCAGCTCCAGGTTGTTGTGACTGCACCAGACAGCCAGCTCCTTAACCTCCTGTCTGTAAGCAGACTCGTCACCGTCCTGAATGAGGCCGATAAGTGTGGTGTCGTCTGCAAACTTCAAGATTTTGACAGAGGCGTCCTTTGAGGTGCAGTCATTTGTGTACAGTGAGAAGAGCAGAGGGGAGAGGACACACCCCTGGGGGGCGCCAGTGCTGATTGTGCGGGTACTGGATGAGAATTTTCCCAGCTTCACCAGCTGCTGCCTGTCCATTAGGAAGCTGTTGATCCACTGACAGACAGAGTTGGGCACGGAGAGCTGAGTTAATTTGGGCAGGAGAAGTTTTGGGATGATAGTGTTGAAAGCCGAGCTGAAGTCAACAAACAAGATCCTCACATAGGTCCCTGGTCTGTCTAGGTGTTGCAGAACATAATGCAGTCCCATATTGACTGCATCATCCACAGACCTGTTTGCTCTGTAGGCAAACTGAAGAGAGTCCAGTGAGGGTTCAGTGATGTCCTTCAGGTGGGCCAGCACCAGTTTTTCAAAAGACTTCATGACCACAGATGTTAGCGCCACCGGTCTGTAGTCATTAAGTCCTGTATGTTTGGGTTTCTTTGGGATGGGGATGATAGTGGAGCGTTTAAAGCAGGAGGGCACTTCACACAGCTCCAGTGATCTGTTGAAGATCAGGGTAAAGATGGGGGCCAGTTGGTCAGCACAGGATTTTAGACAGGCTGGTGTTACAAAATCTGGGCCTGGTGCTTTTTTCCTCTTCTGTTTTTGGAAGACCTGGCGCACATCATCTTCACTGAACTGAAGTGTTGGGGAGACGGGGTGTGGTGGAGGTGTTGATGGTGGTGTGAAGAGCAGTTCAGAGTGGGTGTGGGGTGGTTTCTCAAACCTGCAGTAAAACTCATTCAGGTCGTTTGCAAGTCGTTCGTTGTCTACAGTGCTGGGGGATGGTTTCTTGTAGTTTGTGATGTTTTTCAAACTTTTCCACACGGATGCTGAGTCGCTGGAAGAGAACTGACTCCTTAGTTTCTCAGAATAGTTCCTTTTTGCCACTCTGATCTCCTTTTCCAGTGTGTATTTGGCCTGTTTATACAAGGCCCTCTCCCCATTCCTGTAAGCAACCTCCTTGGCCTGACGTAGCTGTCTGAGTTTTACAGTGAACCACGGTTTGTCATTGTTGTAGGTGAGTTGAGTCCTGTTAGGAATGCACATGTCTTCACAGAAACTGATATAAGATGTTACAGTTTCTGTAAGCTCATCTAGATCGTTTGCAGCAGCTTCAAAAACACTCCAGTCAGTGAGGTCGAAACAGGATTGTAGATCCCGCTCTGTTTCGTAAGTCCATCTTTTCACAGATCTTAATACAGGTTTGGCTGTTTTCAGTTTCTGCCTGTAGGTTGGTATGAGATGAATCAAACAGTGGTCAGAGTGCCCCAAAGCTGCTCGTTGGACAGAGCGGTATGCATCCTTTATTGTGGTATAGCAGTGATCCAATATGTTACTGTCTCTTGTGGGACATGTAACATGCTGTCTATATTTTGGCAGTTCGCGGGATAGTTTTGCTTTGTTAAAATCCCCGAGAATTATTAAAACAGAGTCCGGGTGTTGTTGCTCGATTTCCGTGATCTGATCGGCTAGTTTCTGTATCGCCAGGCCCGCGTGCGCGTGCGGAGGAATGTAAACACTGACGAGAATGAACGAGCAGAACTCACGCGGCGAGTAGAAAGGCTTACAGTTAATAAACAGTGCTTCTAGGTCGGGACAGCACATCTTCTTTAAAACTGTTACATCTGTACACCACCTTTCATTGATGTAAAAGCAAAGAAAGTGAAGGGATGGACATGGTCAGCAACTATACTCAGGTTGGCTGTGGGGTTTAAAGAATGAGCAGTTGGCACTAAGAGGCCCAAAGTGTGCCAAGAAAAATCTCTCCTTCACCATTACACCAGCAGCGGCCTGAGTCATTGATGTAAGGCAGGACATGTCCATGCTTTCATGTTGTTTACACCACATTCTGACTCGGCCATAATTTTACATTTTCATTTACGTTTATTTTCATTACTCTTATAGTAGCAGATGCCTTCATCCAAAGCGACTTACAAGTGAGGATTAAAGAAGCTTTTCAAATCAGAATGTTGGAGCAGAAATAAAAGACCAGGCAACCATATTTTAGTCTTATGCTGTGAGCCTGTGTGAATTCAAGCCTCTGAGTGTAACCAGTTCTTCTGCTGCATCATCATGCAAAATCAACTTTTGGAAGCGGTTTGGCAAGATGTGTGTAATGTGTCCAGGGTTATATTGGAGTTATATAAACACAACAAGTCTCTTTTTTTGTAAAAATGTCCTGACATTTAAATAAATCCAAATGATAGAGAATTTGAGGCCCACCGCATTGTGATGTAGCCGTGCGGTTTTCCCTGCCCACTGATATTGATTGACAGGCACGTATTAGCATGTCTCAGTATTAATGCATAAAATCATGCCCACAAGACAGGATTTGCAAAGAAACTGGGATTAAAATATCTTTTCCAACTCTTTGTGGTCAAACTCAAGAAACAGTAAGTTTAACTTTAAGAGTTATATAATTAATAACTGCTGGAATCACCACAGCTGCATGGTGTACACAAATACAAACGAAGATGATTCAGTCACACAACAGGCGTTCCATGTGTACAGTAACTTAGCTACAATGGATCTCTGTACAACAGCATATTTACCAGTTTGGTGGGCATCCTGTCACATTTGATGCGAGTAGATGAGTCAAAAGAGCACAATGTGTTACACGTGCTGGTGTGTTCGTTTGTGCATGTGGACTAATTCATCTTACTGTGGTATATGTGACTGGGGGTCTCTGTTTCATCCTGTCTGAGTTATCATTTTGCTGTGTTTATGCTGACATCCAACCCTGGTTTTCCTTCTCTGAAACTAAACATTCTGAGAGCGGGGAGAACCAGCTCGTTTTCATGTAAAGGCCCAGGCACAAAAACACCTACAACTACTTCTGACTCAAAAATTTACATTTTCCACAGGGTATAATAAATGATCTGATGGATATTTTGACCTAAAACATATTTTGATAAGTTTGATGTAGTATGTTCAGAGATGCTCTTCTGCAGATTTCTTTGTAACAAGTTTTTATTTTTTTGAGGCACTGTTGCTTTAATCAGCTTAATCATTTAACCTTTCTGGCCACTGTCCTCTGACATTTGGCATCAAAAAAGCATTTTTGAACTGCTGAATATCGCAACAACCATATTAATATTGACTTAAATCACCTTGCTTCTTCATTCTGATGCTCAGTTTCAGCTTTCAGATCATCTAGACCAGGTCTACATGGCTAAATTAAGTTGCTGCCATGTGTTTGGCTATTATATTTGTCACAACAAGCAGTTTAACATGTTTGCCTAATAAAGAGGCAATTGTGTGTGTGTGTGTGTGTGTGTGTGTGTGTGTGTGTGTGTGTGTGTGTGTGTGTGTGTGTGTGTGTGTGTGTGTGTGTGTGTGTGTGTGTGTGTGTGTGTGTGTGTGTGTCTTAAGTCTCTAAGTCCATGTACACTCTATTATCTGTCTTTTGCAATTAATGAGTAGGTGTGGCAACGTAAATACCAGTCTACTTACCAATAAAGAAAAGCACAGATGATTCCAACAGTTATCAGTAGCTGAACCATAAGTGTCAAGTAGACTTTTCTTATGAAACCTACATGAGGCACATTTACACACAGTGAAACATATATCTATTTCATAACCAATACTTTTTTCTTCATATAAAAATATGGCCAAGTGATTGCAGTAATTTCATAAGATTTACCTCTTCTTATGGCAGCATCTGAGAAGCAGTTCTGGTTCTCAAAGCCCAGGGTGTATTCTGGAGGAGCGTCCCCTGGAATCCCCATATTGACATGTTCAGCAGTGGGGGGCATCATACTAGCAGGAGGCATCATGCCCGTGGGTGGATGCCCAGCATTACTTTGTGTTACATTTGGATATTGCAGATAGCCAGCATTACCTTGGGTTGTATTTGGATATTGTGGATACTCTGCATTACCTTGCGTTGCGTTTGGATATTGCGGAGGGTAATAGGGGTTGTATGGAGGTGGAGCCTGTTCCCTGTTCATCTTGTGTCTCAACAAACCTAAATATTAGTATACAGAAATTTAATTTAGAAAATCAAGAGTAAACAAACTCTAAAAGTGACTCTTTTATGAAACGTAATTCAAACAGACAAATTCTACTAATATATGCCAGCATTTTTTTTATCTTGAGTAGCCTGGTGATGATCTGATTTAACTTAGCAACTGAAACTTTCATAATGATAAATTGTTAAAGTTTTCAATTATATTGTTACATTTTTTCTCTCAATGGATCCGTCACTTACCTTTTGTCTGCTACACTTTGCTTTCTGTTATGAGCTGTGAAGGGCAAAGTCTGTTCTCGATCAGTTTGTCTCCAAAGGGGCAGGACTTTGCCTGGCCCATGAAATCAATACACATTCATGAGAGCCAAGCACACAGGTGGGATTTTGTTTCCCATTTGACAATGAATTTAAACTATTTTACAATGAAATTGACAATTTGCACATTTACAAGTGACAATATGTGTGTTTACCTCTACTGTTATTTGATAGTGATATTTATGTCAGAAATAACTTCAGATTATTTGACAAGGGATTTTGATCTTTAAAAAACTTAAAAAAAAAACATCCTTGTGCAAGGAAATCCCATTCTACAATATAAACACATTTATATAGTTTCTTATATAAAGAGTCAATTTATATTTTAAAAAGAGTATAAAAAATATATATAGTAAAAACTAAATTCTACCATTTGTAGTATTGCATTTATTTAATATATAATTAATATTAAACTTCACACGTTTTCAAGTCAGTTATATCTATATATCTTCGCAAGACAAGGGAAAGTAATCAAATGTTTTCAATAAGTCTACATTTCCTCCAGAAGCCTGAGATTTGATAAGTGTCACCTTGTAGTACCATTACAGAGAGGCACAAAATCACTTTTCAGAACCTTCTTGTTCACTGTTCTGCACTGGTGAAATGACCTTACCAATCCCATCTGAAGAACAAAATCCACATTGAAGAGACAGTTAAAAACTGCACTTAACTATATCCATTGAAGGAAAAACTTTTTTTAATCCCTCCCTGCTCTAGCATGTACTTTACTAAGCAATGTCTGAATCTTTGAATTTTGATTATTTCTTCATCAGATAACTAACTGTATGATGAATTACAGTTAATCTTCATAAAAAGACAAATATGCCTAGACCAAGAGTCAGTTCAGTCAGTTTACTGAAGAAACAATTCTCCACACTTCCACAAGCTATAGAAAATGGGTGAGAGCCAACTGACTTAGGACACAGAAAATTCATATTTATAGTAAGACAAAAAATCAGTTGATGTTTCTACATGTTCTGGTATGTTAACAGATAAAACATGGCATGCTGTTGCCTAGACAAATTAAAGACATCATTATTGAATACAACATATATATATATATATATATGGTTATTACTTCCAGACTTGATCTTACAGACCTACAGCAAGAACTAACCACAAATAATATATTTAACTTAAACATTACATCGCATATCCTGTAGATGGCGTTAAATATATTGATATCTGAAGGTGCAGGTGTGCTTACCTGAGTCATAAATAAAACATGTGCCCATAAGTTCATATGAACGACAAGCAAAAAAACAAAGATCAAGAAAATGTCTATTAATAATTCATTAACTGCTTATTTGTATGTAAATATATCCAAACACCGGCAGATCAGTCCTGTTTAATAAATAATTTATAAGATTCTGCAGCAGTTTTCACAACCACTGCCCATGCAGAGCAGCACGTTGGAATTTTCCAAGGAAATATTTGTTCACGTTACCCTTTTCCTAGTGTTTTCAGTTTCTTTACTGTGACAAACGTAGGTAAGAAAACATTTGTAAGGAGTAGGTTTCAATAGCGGCGTCTTTAATACTGCACAAGTTTGTAAGTTGCCTGTTTTGGTGCACAACCATAGCAAGTCTACAGGCTTGGGAGGGGAAGAGCAGAGGGAGGGCGAGAGGAAGAGAGAAGGGGACAAGAGGCGAAGATGGGAGGAGAGAAGAGAGAACCAGAGAGATCCACTGGCCTTCAGCGGAGTGCTTAATATTCAATGACCTATGATCCAAAATCACGCAGGGGACGTCAAAACAACAGTGGTTTAATCATCTCAAAGAAGGAAGCGCAGGGTGAAGTCAACTACTGCTCTTGCACTCGAAGCCAGCGCTTGCCGTCGGCGATTTCCAAACTTTGACGTTTAACAATTCATTTCCCAAGTCAGGATGGAACGGCGTCTTGTATCGTATGCAAATACGTCTGCTGACGTAGTTGATCATGTGGGTTTTGGCGTAGATCCCCCTGTGATCGCCAATTTTTTTCGGCTGTTGTCTTTAGGATTCGGCAGAATCATTACAATCGCACGCTTCGGTCGGCTGTACACGTGGAAAAGTACGCAATTTTGGACCCTAGCTGGCAATAACATCACATCCCTGCGTTTTCCGTTGGAGGTGGGCAGGTAAGAATGGCCGATTTATTTGTGTCGGTTGGAAAATTAGCAAACAAACCTTAAAGTTGCGGTCGTGTTTGTATACAGACAATAAGTAGTTGTTTCGGAAAGAGCTGTGAAGTGTTGCTCGTGTCACTTGTTTATTTCAGCTGAACTTTGTTTGCTGTATAGGTATATTGTAGAAAGTGAGCAGCAGAATAACCGCATCGACCTGACCCGATAACCTCAGTTTTAACGTTTCCAGTGCTGTGATTTGGTGTGGCTTGCGGAAAGTTTCGCGGAATGGTTCAAGTGTTAATGGGCGCGAGAACATGTCTACTTCTCTGATGTCGAAATAAGCAGCAAAATATGGCTACCAATGTCGACATGGCGTTACGTCGAACCAAGTGTTTTTTTAATTCGAGTCTGTTTTACCTTAGTAAAGCCCTCTTTTCAACTGTACGCCGAGATCGGAATTCTATTTCGAACTAAGAATGATTAATTCATGCACTTGTATGAAGTGAGCATGGCACGCAACTACTTTGATTTCGGCTTGGTGTCGTATGATGTAGGCAGTGGTGACGCCTTCCACGACCATACTGCATGGCACACGCATCAGACGCGAGCCACATTGCAGCACTGTTCACATCTGTTATAATTCCCGAAATCGTCGCATCTGCACTATTCAACGCAGTCCATGTAGTGCATTTGCATTTCTGAAAGCTGCATATGATGCTCGATAAGTGGCGATATGAGTTCTTAATTTAGCTTATCGCGAACAATCTCTGCGAATATTCCTAGGGCACTTCAGGTGATTGGAGAGTGTAGAGCGAGCACGTGATATTTGCTTCAGTGGGCAGTCAGATGTGATTTCAAAAGCATTCAAAGTAACTATACTCTGAATCTTCCATCTGTCAGACATCCTGAGCTCGTTTACTTACAGTATATGGCTAGCAGATCTTCTCTACTTTTTCAGGTAATTTGATGTTATTGTGAATTCAATCTTAAAATATTTGCCCCAAGGATGAATGCACAAATAGCAGTTTTGTAGGATTCTGAGGTTCTTGAAGTTGAGTAAAATCAAATTGAAGAGACACACGCGTCTGTGTGTTGTAGATTTCCCAGTGCTTTCTGTGATGCATTTTAAAATATTTCTTTTTCAAAATCGGGAGGAACTGTATTATGAGGAATTCGACTTGGTTATGAAGCTTTCAGTGTGCACATATAAATTAATACAACAAGAAGACACAGAACTTGAAATAAATGAATATGAAAAAATGATCAATAGAATTGGAGTATGTGTAATAGTAAATATATTAACTGAAAAAATATATATATATATATATATATATATATATATATATTTTGTGTTTATATGTTGTGGTTAGTCATACCTAGACATATTTCTCCTTTTTTGGAAACTAATATTACTCAGTGTAAAATGCAAAGTTAGATCAGAAGGCCAAGTGATTGAAAATCACATTGGTTGCTTTGATTAACTCAGTCCTAATAAAATGTTACAGTTAGTACAGTGTTTTATTTTGTTAATTAATATATGTAGGTATTTGACAATCTTAAAATTTTTTTATTTTTTCTTCTTTTGTTAACAGGCTTACTGTAGGAAATTGCTGTTTTTGAAGGTGTTTTCCCCCATTGGATAAAGCTTAATTGAAGTTTATTTAAGAACTTTTAGTAAAAGGCTTGTACAGATCCAAGCATCCATGAATGTGTACATGAACGGTCCCAAAACTTAAATAAAACAGCAGTCAGATTTAGAACTCCCACATTTACATATAAAACAAATTCTGTTAGACCCTTAAGAAAATACTGATTCTATATTATAGAATTCCGTCCAAGTATTCTGTATTTATGCATTTTAAAACAACTAAACATTCTCTCGCTGCCTGCAAACCTTTAGCGTTCACTTTGTGGGACGTTATATGGAAACATGTCTCATTACAAAGCTTTATTCATGGAACCGAGACTTAGACAACTTTTACAAAGTAGTGACGCCTTTCGTCAAAAGTACTACTCTGACTGAGTTGCTCTGGTGCAAAATGCGGTTTGTGTGAGGTGACTGGCTGGATTCAAAATGGCTGCCCGCGTTCGTGAAGAGCTGACGTCTTTGAGGAGGTGGTTGCTGCTGCCTCTGCCTCGTAGCTCGTGCTGTCGGTGACTAAGCCGACAGTCGCTGATGTCACAGCCGTGGGTTGGGCTCCCTTGAAAGCTGTGTGTTCTCTGTCAGTGCTGGTGGTCATGACTCCACTGAAAGCAGAGCCTCTTTGTGAGGGAGTCTGGCCTCACATTGAAGCCAGGTTATTTATTAGTCATCACTACCAAAGCTATTAATTTCCTCCTGTGTTCATGTCCTGGAAGAGCGAGTCAGAACTGATCTGCGCTACCAGCTGAAGTTGCAGTTCAAGGCAGCATACTATTCTGCTCTGTTTTCTGCATAATGAGTACAACAAGTCATGATTCATCACTGTGAATGTCATATATTTTGCAATCATACTCCAGTGATTATAATGCTAGAATGCTTTTGAGTGGCAGTGGAAACAGTTGGGCCTCGGTGGAGTAGATTCTTGCTTTAACAAAAGAAAATAAATAAACACAATCAGTTTGAGAGTGCTGTTTTCTTGATAGGAAACTTTTTCCAGTCGCTTGTGCTGAGCAGCCTCTCTGTTGCCAATTTTCTGCCCTACTTTTGCAGCCGTGACCCAGCTTTTTGGAGGTGTATTGGAGAGACTGGATATAACTACACTGACCATAATAATGAGCAGCAGAATGGAAATTTCTGAGAGATCATACTAGACTGTTGATTTATTTGCTCAGGTGTTGTTTAATTGAGGCAGCCACATTATGAAGGTTGTCAATCCTCAGGTGACTTGAGCTTAATTCATGTTGTGTCTCAGCTGTTGTATAATTTTTTAGAGAAGCTGAATTGTTATAGCAACTGTGAAAGATAAAGATGTTTATGATGGATATGAGATAAAAAAAAGATGTAGGGCCAAAGATGCTGACATTATGTCTTATCAGTCCACTGACCTGCAGCTTATAGTAATGTGAACAGGAAGAAACATTGGAGAAAAGAAAAATATGGGTTCGGCATGTGAGAAGTGTCACTTTGTCTGTTCATAGTCAGGAGAGAAGGTTTGTTGATTTTGAACTAGTGCCAGTATAAGAGCCAGTATGGCACTTGCACACACCATTAACAAGGCAATTTTATTATTATTTATTCATTCATTAATTTATTTTTTGTCGGAAGAAAAATCCTTTGTAGTAACATGTAAAGAATATGGATGAAAAGAATGAGCGCTTCCAGTTTTACATTTCTGTTCTATGGCAAATGGTAAACAAATAAAATAAAAAGCTGTCAATATGAACAGTCAATCCAGTCCTAGTGGACTCGGGCTGTAAAATATTCCTTGATTGGTGTTCACTCATCGTCCATACTCACTATACCACCAATCATACCCGAGATCCAGTTTATATTGGTTAAGCTTATCATAATCATCATCACATTGCCACTGACTGGCTTAAAATAGGCTTCTACAAGTCATATTTTGGCTAGTTTGAATTCAGAACACCTTCTCTAATAAGATATATAAGATTATGTAATATATTATGGTTTAGTTTATTAGTGTTTGGTGAAACTACAAAATAAAATGTGGCCCAAAAATCTCTATGCCATATACTATTTAGTAGGACTAGGTGATAAATTGAAATGAAATTGCAAACACAATTAAGAGAAGCTGCAATGGTCATGCACATCTTGTCAGGGAAGTCCAGAGGGCGCTCATGCGGGAAACTCTAAATACACACAGAGGAAATCCCCATAGCATTGCATTATAAACAGAAAATTTAACTGCTTCCATTGAACTATTAATCACGAATACGGAGTCATCTCATAGAAGGATTAATTTCAAACACTCAACTGAATTTAGTTTGGAAGACAAACACGTTATAAAATAAGGTATTATCAAATGCTATCAGAAGTAGCAGTATTTACTACACAGAACTGTAGTATACAAAGAAGCTACACAAACAGTTGGCATCACAGAAGGAGAATTTTGACATCATTAATGCTCAATTAAATCATCTGCAATTTTGAACGCAACTTTGCATAGCTTGTCAATGATCTATGGCTCTGTGTTGTAAACGCAGTAAAACGCATCTGAAACCATGTGCTGGAGAGTTAGTAGAACCGGCATTACTGACAACATGGGAATGAAAATTGCTTTCAATTAATTGCCTTGCCCTATTGTTTATATGTACTTAATATAGTTTGGTCTCCAAGTGAAACAGTTATGCATATTGCGTTGGGCCAGTTGAGACATTTTTTATATGACACAAAGCATTTTGTTTACGATGGGTATCCCAACATTTTATTTTCAGCTAAAACAAATTGATTTGGTTCATATTTTAGGCCTTTTTCTTTTTCAACCAAAAACAAGTGAGAGATTTTTAGCTGTCAGAATTTACATGGCTAATTTATCTTGTGTATGTACTGCAAAATACTGTAAATAAAAATAAATATGTAGATTTCACCAAGGTCCAATTACTTTAAAATTCTCTGAGACTTGATGGCATTTACATTTTGTATACAAGTAACAATTCAGATGTTCTTTTCTACTAGGGGAGAAACAGTTGGCTTAAAGAAGTGGCAGAGGAGGAAAACGTGCCTCATAAGACCTTACAGATCCTGTACTCTGAAGGGGGAGGTCATCATTGACAGGTGGGCCTCTAATTCAAACAGATCTGAGATGATTTCACAGTGAAATGTAGTATAAACTGACATAAGTAATGTTTGTACGGCAGAGACAGAGCATGTTTCTAGTGCCCTCATTCATGAGCTTGAATTATTCAGCCATACATGTAGTTAAAAAAGTTTTCATCCTGTAAAAGATTTCAGTCTCTGAGAGAGACAGATAATAGCTTATGATGTGCTTGTTCCAATGAAAAGATAAACAGTAGTCAGTGAAGACGGATCATTTTGATGCAAATTATAACTTCAAAGCTCATCTCAACTGCATGCCTGAGCTGAGTTGAAGAATTCAGCCGCTCTTCATGTCTCTTTCAGACGACTGACTTATTTTTCAGTTTTCTGCCTGAAGTATGTTTTTTTTTTTTTTTTTTTCCCCATGAAACTACTAACACTTCACTGTGCGAGTTAATATATTTACAAAGGATATTGAAATGACTTGGTTGAATGCAAATGAGCCAGGGATGCATCGTTATTAAAAGATGGCTAATACGGATAAATGCTCATTTATTTTCCTATGATATCTGGCAAGTGATGTTTTGTCTAATCAAATGTAAAATAAATTCTGCAACCTAAAATCTATCATTTTTAAATTATAATATACAACATGAAAAAGATATTAATTTTGACTAGATAACACCACAGTGTTATTAAATTAAAGAACCACTTCACTTCATTTTATTTTTAATTTTTTTGAAAATAGTCAAATTTTTTAGCTTGTCATAAATTACAGAATCAGAATAGACCATTAGCATCTCGTTCAAAAAAAATTCAAATAAGATTTTGAGCACCTGAAAATAGTCTCTAGTAGGGTAACAAGGTAATGCTGCGTTCACACCAGACGCAGAAGAAGCTTCAAGCGCGAGTGATTTACATGTTAATTCAATGCAAAGACGCGAATAGACATCCCGCGTTAACCAATCATGAGCTTTGTTTTGTATGGGCGTGATTATGACGTAGCACCTGTTGTTGGTGTCCTGAGGGGAAATCCTCTTGCCGACACCGGACAACAGTTCATCAAACTGGGCTCGGCTCAGTCGGAAGCACCGCTGAAAGCTTTCATCATCCAGGTATAGTTTCTGGAGGAGTTTATGAACTCACAGAGCTAGGTGCACCTCAGAATAGATCTAGTGGACTCAGGCGTGGCTCCAAACGAATCGACGCTGTTTTTCAGTTTTCCAAAAGCACATAAACACAGCTATTCTCTCAATAAAATCCATGTTAGCCATTTAGCAACGAAGCTAGAGGTAAAGTGATTTTCACGCGTCTATTTACGCGCGCGTTCCGCATCTGGTGTGAACACAACAGCTCTGTGCCTGCTTAAGCCATGCATAAAAATAGCAACTTTTTATTTACTGTCACTCATAGCACACAGTGTAACAACAGAAGAGTCCAGCTTTAAATAGGAATATTATCGATATTATTATTATTTATTTTTTTATTTTTTTTGAGCGAGATGCTATTGGTCTAATTCAATGATTTATGCTAAGCTAAGCTAAAAGTGCTCCCGCCAGACCCGGAGATTGGCTGAATGGATTAAAAAATGGCAAAACTCAACTGTTTAACTTTAAAGGACTCGTAAAATTAGCCTAATACCTCCCCAAAATAAATTTTTTTTATCAAAAAATGTAAAAAAGTATCAAGTACAAATAAATAATCAATATCGATTGACAAAGACCAGTTAAATCACCCTTTAATGGTAGCCAAAAAAGCTCCTAAAATAAACTTGGTTATGGCACCATTTCATGGGAAGACAATGGTGAATTATTTTCTTGTTCACCTTACCATGTTGGAGTGCTGATCAGATGAGGAAATATATAAACAACTAGAGAAGTGAGTTCATGCACAGTCAGTTTTTTCCTCATCCCTAAAATGGTTGTGCTGGTGTCAGTGTGGAGTCATGCCAAGCTTTAGATCTTAGTGGGATCTGTGTTATTCAGGCCTCTTGTGTTGTGACTCAAGCTCACAGATGGATGACAGCAGCGATGAGTGTCCAGTGCTATGAGTCTGATCTATTGAGCAAACCAGTTGTCCACCATTTCAGAGGCTTGGGTCTTGGGGTCTGTCAAAATGTTTATTTTTATTTAATTTCATAAGGACCATTTCAGACAGTGCAGAAAACACAGATGTCAACATTCGTGTCCGAGCTGGCTGTATGTTGTGTAATTGTGCTGTTGTGTAAACGTTAACCAAGTCATCATATCAATAGTGGCTCTTCAGAATTATTAAAACCTGTTCGGCATTGTTCGTTAAAAACATTTGCCGGTAAATGTAGATACACAGTCATGTTAACCAACCGGTGTTACCGGATTAGTGTTTTATTTAACAAAGTATTTCATCCGAGGCTCATAGACGCAGTGCTCAAACATGACCCTGATCTCTTTATCCTCATCGTGACCCTTTCCATCAGCATTTCATAAGTCTCTGGGACGGCTGCAGTCATGTAAGTTAGTGGTTGGCCACAGATTTGGATTCTTTTGAAGACGCTGTGCACTGCTGAGAGCGGACAGGCCTTTACAGATGGCTTTAGCTGGAACGTCATGCCCTCTGTATCTGGTTATTTTCTCAAGATTAACCATGGCTTTTCAAGCATAATAGAGCCCAGTTTCAAACTGATGCTCTGTTGTTTTTATTGGTAATTTATAACAGATGATATGTTCTTTTGAATAATGTTTTGTTTTTGTCCTTTTAGCTCACAGAAAGGGTCCCTGTGTAACTACGCAAGTCTTTTCACAGGAAAAGCATCCAGTTCGGTGTCCCATTACTTGTTCTCAAAGCATTAGAGAAACAGTTTTCTCGCTCTCTCTCTTTTTTTTTTTTTTTTTCTTTTCCCAACATCGAAAACTCAGGTAAATTGAGGCTAACTTGCTTACATACTGTTACATACCTCGTATATTGTTTTACCTGCATCTAATGTCCAAGGTAACATTTTATTTTATAGCGTTTGCAACTTTGTGACATGTTTCATTTAATTATTGCAGTAATCACTAGGGGTTTAATGGTATACAAAGAAAATGGTTCGGTTTCTATCAATACAGTCGCATGATGTCAAAAAGCATTAAATCAGCATTTATTGTTAAAGTTTCCTGATAAATTGGACAGAATCTAAAATATGAAACTATATAGTCTCTTTTCCAAAGTCACAAAACACAAATCTTCTTTCTATTATTGGATGGATGTGTGCTGTAATGTATTATGAAGTTTTATTTATGCATTGAAACTAAAGAATTGATCTTTGGATTTAACAACAAAAAAAGAGCCACTTTATTAACAATTCTGGTATAAATTATATGTATGACACTTCAAGTTGTACATTAGTAGTAGTAAATTGTGTATAATTAGATGCAAACCAATACATAATGCTAAAGTATGTTATTAATGTTACTCCGTACTTAAATGCGTAATTGCATGGTAAAAATAGTGTAACCATGTACAAATGTTAAAATAATACAATGGTGCCATAATCACAATATCTTTGTTGCAAAGCGGTTTTAATGAGTAAATAATTACCTAATTCATAAAAGCTTTATAATCCATCCCATATTTTGTGTAACTCTGTTACTCTGTGTAATTATTTTCTCTTTTTTTTCATTTTCATTTCATTTCATTCTTTTTTTTTTCATTTTCATTTTTTAATATATATATTATGAATATATATATATATATATATATATATATAGGAAATATATTAATGGAAAATTCAAGGACGTTAATTTGCAACTAGGTGTTTATTTTTTGCTTCTGTGCTATCGGTATCAAAAAGATACATACGTTTTGTTTTTTTTCTTTACTTTTGTTTTTACTTTCTAGCAAGCATAATTAATGCATCCACTCATACTGACTGATGACAAATGTATCCGAGTACACAAGTATATAAATCTAGAATTAATAGGATGAATGCAATCTCTTAGTGCGGGTTTCACCCCGAAAGAACAGGCTTGGCCAAAAATAGGAATGCAGAACGTTCCTCATCTGGATCTCTGTGGAGAAAATCCCTCCCACCTGCTGCTGGGCCGTTTCCATAGCGACGCATGAGTCCAGCTTTTTCAAGGCCCGTCCCTTGGCACCCCAAATCGCTGAAAGCCTGGACACTTACCCAGAGGACTCTGCTCTGAGCGCTGTGTCATTCCCTTACTGTAAAAAAATGCCCACATTCATCCTCATTTAGACAAACTAGTTCCTCTATTAAAAAAAGATTTATTTCTTCTTACTACACAGCCTTGAAATACAATTTGAATAGCTACCCTGTATTGATTCATATACTTTTGAGGAATAAGAGACCTAATATAAGACAGATGTGACTAAAGATGAGACTAAAATTGATAAAGTGGATCTATACCACTTGACACTTTTTGTCAGTATTGTCATAAAAAATAGCACTCAATGTACATCTGTGCAGCGCTGCAGGCTTCCAGAGCCCCATTTGATGAGATTTAAATTAATTCTGCCTCATTCCTAAATTCAGCCCCCCCTACTGTGCTTGACGGTATTAACAGAGCTCAGTCTCCACCCCTTCACAGCGGCTTTGCTGCAACATCCTCTCCTGAAAAAATATGCATGTGAATCCATACAGGCCGACAAAAATCTATTGTGTAATAAACAGTAGTGTTTTACAGAAACTGCTGTTTACGCTGTACTTGCCAAAAAACAAAAAACAAAAAAACTTTTGTACTGTAGCCCCTTAAGACTGCATATTGGTTTATTAAAGATGCATATTAGCATCTAAATGGAGCATATTCGGGACTTTAACACTGGGCCAGTGACTTGCAGATTTGAGTTTTAATTGCCTGTAACATTTTTGTTAATCTGAAGATTGATTGGCTCTTTCAGGTGAATTCTGTGATAAAGTGCAATGTGATAAAGTGAGGTAAGTCACCATTAAACAGGCTCTCACACCAAACACAAAACAATTGACTACAGCAAATTCATGCCTGTACATGAGGCGGCATTGCCTGTGCGCTATGGCATCCTAATCCTGACCTTTTTTTCTTACTTGCATGTATCTTGACCTTCTTTTCCATTTGAGTTTAACCTTGTCCAGAGCACAATATACTGCAGTAAGAAAGTGTAGTACTACACCAGTACCACAAACTGTCTATCATGCTTATGACTTGAATTTTTTATTCTTACAATCAAGTCCCATTTTCTCTGCAGTTGCTTGGCATAGTCATTTTAAGGGATGATTTAGGATGTTTTCGTAGTTACTGTGACTTTTATCAGAACATTCTTTGTTCTTAGACACCAAAGATATCAATCACTCAAAATCCATTCTCTTGATGAATACTTTTGTTTGCCTCTACTAGGGATGCTTCAATTGATTGGCCAGAGATTGGTATTGGCCAATAATCACAGTTTTGGTGTAGTGTGGGTACATCTGGGTAATACATCAGCAGTGTGACAACATGTGAGGATGTAAATAATGTGTGGGGATGTAAATGATTGAGATACTAGATGGGTAGAGTTTTGCTTGCGTCACAGTAGCTAAAAACTGTTCACAAATGTGGCACAGTCCATAACTAGCATCTACACTGTCTCAAACCAGTCTCAAATGTTTATGCATCTTTATCAGCTCCAGGGACATGACCTAGTAGCTGGATAACCATTTCATTGGAAAAAAATAAACGTCACACTGGGCAAAGTAAAAAAAAAACAACCTTCCTATGTCAAGCTGCAATTGATGTGAATAGCCATATAGGAATGTATTGTTTTGATTCAAGTGCATCATCGCATTGTACATTTCCCACCTTTTAATGAGTTTAAAGGCCTCTAGAGTTAAACTCTGCAGGACAGTGGCCCTCCAGGCACAGGTTTGGACATGCTTGCTATAACCCCTTTTTGGACATGTTTGCAGGCACTGAGAATATTGTAATAGCAATACCTTTGGGGGGAATAAATTAGAGTAGGTAACTCCAATAATGTTAATGATATTGTATCTGCAGTGCTGCGCTGTTTTCTGGTTTTGAGTATTTAGCACAGCAAGTTGTTGTTTTTTTTGTTTTTTTTAAGGATTTTTTTTGTTATCCTGTGCCACACTAACCAAATGACGTTATTGCCAACGTCAGCTTACATCACTTCAAAATTTCTCCAGATGGTACAAACGCCACCAGGAAATTGAACCTTGGGGAAAATTTGGTTCTCAGGGGACTGCCCTGGGTACTAGTTCCTGGAATACCTGGTACAAAAGCTCCTATTATTACCTAAATCGTACATTTAAAAATGTACCACCCCCGTGATGACCTTTTCTGAGAGTGTGCCAGCCTGAGATAGTGGGTTAGTAGTTAGTAGGCAGTGTAACATCTAAGGTTGTAAAAAAGTAGGTTCATTTTAGATTTTTTTTTTTTCATTTGCCTTAAGCACCATCTTAAAAGTAAGTACACATAACATAAAGAAATTATTTTCTTGTCAATAACTGCTATTAAGACTCAAAGGCAAGTAATATTTCTTTTTAATGTCTTTAGATTGAATTCTGTGTAGTTTTCTGCTGCTTTATTGGCTGCAAGCCCTTGGGAAACACTTAAAATTCAGCGTGTGCATGAGTGTTTTCCTTTTATTCTTTATGATTTTTTTCAAGAGGTAATAAATGTAATGGCTGGTTGATGCAATCATCCCCCCCCCTTCAGTGTAGTTGCATATGCTCTTATTTATTATTTAAAAGCAGAACTTTGTTTTTACCAAAGAAGAAAATAGTTATGCGTTTATCTGTATCGTTGCAAAAACTAAATTGTGATGAATTCAATCGTTTTTCTTCTCGATTAATATGAGGTTATAGAAGCAGTTATTGTAATTCAATGGTGTGTAAAAATAAGAGAAAACAATCTGTAAACTTTGGCTGTCCTTTTGTTGCCCTTAGTTTTTTGTTTTTTTTTTCAAGAAAGAAAAAAAATAATAGCCAGGGTTACATTTTATACCAGTGCTCTCACAGTGAGTTGAGGCTGTGATATGAGATGCTCAGGGTCCCATCCATATTTAATCAGTCTCTAAAGTACTGAGATCTGCTGAGGCCACCACAGGCCTGAGGAAGGCTATTATTGGACTGGACAAGTTCAGCCTAGCACAGGATGTTATTGCCCCTCCCAACTGGACTGACCACCATATTGCTGATGCCTCTAATACACTGCACTAGGACTAAAGGCTTTCATGCAGGAGCTGTAACACGTCAGCTTAATTTTTAATGAGGTTATTTAGTCCTGTGGTAATTTTCACAGCTGAGGTGACAATTAACTATGAATTTTAAAATGTTGATGCCCATTGTGTTGATGGCCATCCATATAATCAGATTGAAACAACAAACATAGCTGATCAATAAAGGTGTACAAGCCTTTGTTATTTCCTTTAGACAGAACACTGAAAAACTATGCATTTTCATATGAAGTGTCTAATTCAGACCCAGCATGCAACATCCTAAAACTGAAAGTTTTCATTTCAGATTTTAAACTGATTGGTTTTTTTTTTTTTTACATCTTTGCACACCACACATTATATTCAACATCCATGGATAGAATTTTATATACGGTTGAAATTGGGAAAACTTGAGTAGCCTTCAGTGTCATTTCAAAGTGCTGACAAAGGACATGCATATTGTAAGTTAGAGGACACCTTGTTTTTAGCCAGTCTTCTCCTGTAGCTGACCCATTTAAGCATGCCAGTGATTGCAATACATATGATTCATATATCATACCTCATTAACTTAACTGTAGTGAATGACAAACTATTATTGCAATATAAGTCAGTTATGCTTAATTTTGCTTAATTCTAAATATTCTTTCTTTTCTTTTTTTAAATAGACTGTGTGCTCTGGGATGAAGTCTCATGAAGTCTTTCATTGGAGCTGACGTTCACAGTCAGCGAAATCATCCTTTACCAATCCTCCAGCAGACAAAGACCTGCCCATTGCCCATCAACATAGTCCCACTGCACTGTACTGTTTTACTCCCGGACCATGGCTAGTCGAAGAAAGTCTACAACACCCTGCATGATCCGACTAGATGACTTGGTGCCTGCAGATGATCTAGAAGAAACTGATTCTTGTGTTGATGGTGCAGAAGAGAATGGATCATCACATGTATCTTCTAGTGAGGAATGGACAGATAGGAAGAGTTCTGTGAACTCTATGCAGGAAACAGCTGACCTGGAGAAACCTGAAGTGAAAACACGACCACAGAGAAAACTCCAGGGAGGTTACGAGTGCAAATACTGTCCCTTTTCCACACAAAACCTAAATGAGTTTAAAGATCATGTTGATTCCAACCACCCCAATGTTATACTCAACCCACTGTACTTGTGTGCGGTATGCAATTTCAACACAAAGAAGTTTGATTCTTTGACAGAACACAATGAGAAGTGTCATCCTGGGGAGAGCAACTTCAAGTTCAAGAAAATCAAACTCAACAGTCAGACCATTCTGGAACAGACAATCGAAGGTTCAAACTGTGCAGTCATTTATGATACAACCAGCCCTCAGTCAGGAGAGGACTTTGCTGCCTTTCCTCTGAGCAAATCCACTACTATTAAGCTGGGTAAGCCTAAAGCAGACAGTTTACGGTTGCAAGATGATAGTCCATTGGACAAACTTGCTCAAGATCTGCCAAAAAAGCAAATTACTGCAGTGAATGTGAATGGGACTGTCATCATCCCAGATGCAACACTTAAGGATGGGCTTTCTCATATAATGCCGTCCTTACAACGGCCACCTAACTACAACTTGGTACCAAAAATTGCTGTCCCCTTGAACACTTCAAAATACAACCCCTCACTGGATGATAACTTGACCCTTATCACCTCCTTCAATAAGTTTCCATACCCTACACAAGCAGAGCTCTCTTGGCTCACTGCAGCCTCAAAACATCCTGAAGAACAAATTAAAGTGTGGTTCACTACCCAACGGCTAAAACAAGGTATCAGTTGGTCTCCTGAGGAGGTTGAGGAAGCTCGAAAAAAGATGTTCAATGGAACGATTCAGCCTGTTCAACAAGCATTCACTGTCTTGCCTGCACAGTTAACTCAGTCCACTAAAGCTTCACAGTCCCTTATCCAAACCGTCCCTTGCCATGTTTTTGGACAATCTGGTCTAGTGTTGGCACCTGTTGCCAATGGCTCAACTGCAACCAGTGCTTCTCTCGCACTATCAGTTGCAAATCAAATAGCACAGGGTGTCAAGAGGCCCCACACAGCACCACTGGTTGCCCCAGAGATAAAGAGGCCTTCGATAATCCAGTCTGTTCAGAGTACTCCCAAGTCTGTTTCTCCAACACCAAGCTTTTCTTCAGATAGTGAGAAAACCCCAGATCAGATCAGAGAGCTGACCGCCAGCTATGCTCAGTGCCAGTTTCCTGATGACGAAGAAGTGTATCGTCTCATCGAGACAACTGGCCTCTCCTGGGGAGAGATCAAAAAATGGTTCAGTGATCAGCGCCATGGAAACCATAAGGCAGTGCAACAGATTAAAACAGACCTTTCTTCGAAGGACAGCCAACCGCATAAGCCTGTCGCCACACAATTTCCACTACTAGAGAGAGTCAAAGGCAAATCCTCTGAGCAAATGAAAAAGTTAGAAGAGAGTTTCCAAAGGACTAGCTTTCCAACCCAGGCTGAAATGGAGCACCTTGTGGCGGATACCAGGCTTTCCAAAAATGAAATTGATTGCTGGTTTACGGAGCGGCGTGCACTACGAGACAATCTGGAGCAAGCCTTGCTTAACTCAATGGGCTCAAAAAGGCTGGAACATCACCTTCTAAGGGGGTCATTGAATGGATTCCATGAGCTTGACAGCAGAGTCAGGGACTCGCCACTTCCCATTCTCGCATCCCCAACATGTCCAGAGGCCATTGATGGCAAGTCTCTCTGCCTTCTTAAAGACATGTTTGCACAAACCCAATGGCCCTCACCAGAGGAGTACAACCAACTAGAAGTCCAAACAGGGTTAGCTCGTACAGAAATTGTCCGCTGGTTTAAGGACAACAGATCTGCTCTGAAGAACGGAACGCTAGATTGGATGGAGCAATTTCGAAGTCTTAGCAGCAAGAGACCCAATGGACAAAACAGCTCGCTGACCTCGGAGCAGGCTCAGAGTGTCGTACAAAGGCACTTCCAAGATTCAAAGGTACAAAAGGGGGATGGTTTTGAGAAGCTTGCAGAGCAGTCAAAACTAACCAACCAGGACATAGTTGAATGGTTCACCAGTAAGCTGGGCCACAACATGCCTGATATCAGCAAGAGTAAGGACCAACATGGACAGGCAAACATAGATGGTAAGAAGTGGGTTTCCTTGGCAGCTGACATTGATGGTAAAGACTTTGATGCACAGAAGGTGGGCCGAGACCTTGAAGTGCTGTCGGCAGAGCACAGAGTGACTGGATGAAGTTATAAAGGTAATAACCCTGTTTTAAGTTCACTATATATGTGAATGGAGAAGGGATGAGAAAGTGATGCTTTTCCAGAGTAATAGCTGCTTCTTGTGATAATGTAGCAGATGTGGCTAGAAGACAGCCGGGATGAAAAAGTCTGAAATTTAGCCCTTAGAAAAAACAGCTTGGCAGCTAAAGAGAGGGCAGAGCCCAAATTCTGTATTAGGTGGGAGGAGGGCAGTGTGTCAATTTTGGATTTTCTTTCAAACCTTCATCCATAATTTATACGAGTCAAGTGGCATTTGTTGCTTCTTTTGTTGCAGAAGGAAACAGGCTGCTATGAATGATCTACATGGGCCTGGTGATTAAGGAATGACCTCGGTCATCGTGTATGGAACCAATGATCTCATATCTGGACTCTGAGATTATCAGATGTGAGATGGATGAGGAGCATCTGTGAAACACTGTCCATAGAGTGACCATGGAGTGCCAAAGTTTGACTGCTATGTTGTTAGAATTGTGTTTATTTTATAAAAGGGCCCTTGTAAATATTTTTTTCTGTACTTCAACAGATTTGTAAAATTTTTTGAAGATGAGACTTTTGTTACGTTTATAATAGGAGTCCCAAGACATTTCCCTTGACCCTTATAATGGAATGTTCAATCATTTTTGTGAGAGGACACAAAACCAACCCACCTGTTGGTGAAGCTGGTATAAAACACAATGTGGTTCATGATGGCACTTAATATTTCAAGTGGACACATACAAGCGGTGCTTCAGTAAAAACCATCTCATTCCAGAAAACGAGGTGATATATTATGGACTTTTTTTTTTTTTTTTTTGGACCATAAACACATTGCCTGCACTCTCATACTGTACCTTATCACCAAGGGGACAGAGCCACATGGTGGACATAATCATAATAAACTGAAATCAATACAGTACAGTGATGCACAGCACATGTTTATTTGTAGTTATAGGCTAATGTTTGGCAATATTACAGTAACTGCAAAATTATCCTTATCATGTTGGCTTTTCCTGATATCCAAGGCGTAGTTCCATTTTCACTACTCAGCTGTGAACTGCTTTCAGCTCGCTTAAGTGTATTTCTTTTTTTTTTTTTTTTTCTGCAGCTGCTTCTGTTCAGACATGTATCAGGAATACTGTACTGCTACCAAGAATCCTGCTTGCTCTTCATAAGAACCAGTCTGCTGTAATTTAATAAAACACAACTGATTAAAAGGCTGGTCCGAGTCTCACTGTTTACAGAGCACTGCCAAAGTAAAAATGCAAACTGCAAAGCTCAGATTCATTACAAGCTGCTAACTTTCTTACATTAAGTTGCAAAATTGAAATGCAATTTTTAAGGCGCCTGGATCCTGAGTGTGTCCCTCAAGACACTGAAATCAAAGTACTGAGCTGCTGTTTATTTGTTGCATCGATCGTCAAATATAAACTGAACGTTTTAGTAAAGCTTGTGGATAAAAACAGTATTAATCTTTATTTAACAAGGATTTTGGCAAGAGGTCACCGTGTTCAACTTTGATGTGACTTTCACACCATTACATAGCATATGAACATAAAGGTATCTGGATTTTATAAAGCACCTTTATCAAAACAATGTGTTGAGGGATGTAATATAATATTAAATCAATGTGTCACAGTGCATATTAAAATATGATAGCACTGAAAGGCCATAAATATAACTACAAAACTTAAGTATCTGGTTAAGTAAAATGTTTGGGAAAACTGACTGCATGTTTATGTATCACAAGGTAATTGTTAACTTAGTTTAATCATCACTAACATGTGAAAAGTGCATGGCAGTTTACTGTAAATTGACTGATAAACTGTACTCAACACAGGCATCTAAATGTATAAAACAAACCAACAGACATATGCATCGAAATGTATAAAACAGACTGAAATATGCACAGCATTTTCATCTGCATTTTCTGATTGGTAATTTTGTTAATTCACAAATGTAAAGCACAACCAATGCTTAAGACAAATTACATAAAATTTTACCTAATTAATTTAGACAAATGAGGCAATAAAAAAAACAAAATGCTAGATTCAAAATCAATAACCAATTCCTAAATAACCATGCTAACAAACAATCTACACTGAGCCATAAAGAAATAGATCAGCTACATCTGTGCAGGTAAAATGAAGCTTACGTACTCTGATTAATGGGGTCATATTATGGGAAAAACATCAAAGTCCCCTGAATTTCCTACCTACACCAACTCTGCTACAGCGCATATTTTTGCAGAGTTTCTGTACACACTGTGAAACTCAATAACAGTGTGATATGACATCAAGAATAAGAGGAAAATGTGTAAATGCTGAAACAGAGCCCTCGTCGCTTTTCCTTGTGGGTCAGAAGAAAAGCAACAAACATAAACGAACCCCCAAAACATATAAAAATCCATATTCTGCAGCATTGATGTTAGAAGTTTCTGTATTTATCCACTGATGCAAGAGTCAAAAGGCTTCAGTCGTCGCCCAGTCGAAAACCTTGACCCCAGTTATGGCGTCCACCACCTCCCCCTCCACCACCACCTCCTCCAGCCTGCTCCTGAGGCATGGGTCTCCTGCTTGGGGGAACGCCAAATCCAGACACTCCACCTCGTCGATTTGGAAACATCTGGTAGCTGAGAGGAAATATGAAATGACAGGTAGATTGTGATTTGTGACAATAGAGCAGAAAAAAGAGCCAGTCACAGAGTAAATCTGTCAATTGTCACACAGAAGTCACTTTTAAATAATGATATTACGTTTTGCACTTAAAAATAAAAATCTAAATAAAGCATTGTATTAATTCATTTTTGCCTATGACATCTGAGACATTGTTCACATGGAGAGCTTTAAATTGCTTTAGTACTTGATTAAAAACAAATGAAGTCTAAGTGCAGTTTTCCTGATTCAAATACTTTTCCCAACATCATCGTTTTTATATGAAGCCTAAATTACCATTGCCAATAAAATAAATGTATAGTCATAGACACATAAATGTATTTAAGCTGGATTGAATCATTTTTTTCCATTCAGCTATGGGTTAAAAAAAAAAGAAAAATCACAATTAATTAATTCTCAGACACATAAAAGAGCACTTAAACTCACAGGAACTGTGGGGTGGAGAGAAAGGAGCGACCACCCAGATCCATGGGATATTTGAACATCAGAAAGAAGTACAGATGGCCAACCAAGTTTCCGATCAGCTCATTGACAACACTGAACAGAGAAATGATTTTGTGACTGTGAGGACTCCTTATTGTGCAACATTTACACCAAATGACTGAAAATGAATCTGTGGGTTCTTACGAGCCACCGATGATATAGTTGAATCCCAGGATGACCCAAGGGAGATAACAAGCCTGTGTTAGTGTGAACAATAACAGGATTCAGCGTGAAGCATTAAAACACGTTGGTATAACATATTAAAAACATACTGGAATCAACTTAACACCTTGAATCTGGTCCCGAACCAGAACGATACGATCGTGTCACGATTCAGCTGAGCCCAGACATACAGAACAGACATGATCAAAGGGATCATCAGGAGCTGCAAAAGACAAATAAAGGAAAAAATTAATTATGTAAAAAGCATAATAGAACGTCTCACACAATTAAGACATTTAATGGTCCTTTAAACAACTAATGGTCACATCACAAAAAGCTTGATTAACAAGTAGAATGCTTATAAATGTCATCGGATAAAGTAGCACAAAGATTCAGACGTTTTGTTTTTTTAAATAAAGTGCTTCTAAATCATTAACCAAAATGCTATTTAATGATTTAAGTGATATAAGGGTTTAATTTGTTTAATTTATTGACTGATGATATATTGAGGTTGTAAGGTTTTGTTTTTTAAACTGATCATCAGAAATGTTTTTTTGAACAGCAGGATCAGCATATTATATTCAATTCTGAAAGATGATGTGACACTGAAGAATAAAGGAATGGCTGTTGAAAATTGTCATTATAAAATACATTCAAATAAAGAAACAGTTCTGTCAATTTGTAATAATATATCACAATGTTTTTTTTGTTTTTTACTGTATTTTCTGATCACACAACACTAACGAAAACACACCTCTTTTGCAAAAAGAAAAACAACAACATTAAGCCCAAATATTTGAACATTCTACATTAAATCTTTTTGTGTGTCTATTTTAAATACTAGCATAATAATTGCCTTGTGGGCACAGCTAAAACACAGTGGAGGATTTAAAGTGGATATGTAAAGATAAAAATAAAAACATACCTGCATGTCCATCATTAAGCCCGTTATCTGAATCATAAATATTAAGGCCAGATAAAAGCTGTAAAATGAATGTGACTCGTAGAAAATCTTTTGCTTGTTCAATAGAACGTCTATACCATGAAAAGCACATCCTCAGGGGATAATATGTCTTTAATGCAATATACGAAAATGCTGAATTCAGCACATCTCATTCACAGTTAATGTAGGCATTCACCGCATCATTTGATGACACTTGTTTGCTCTGCACTGAATGACACAAGTATATATAATGTTGTGTGTGCAGGGCAGAAAGGATACAACAATGCAAATCCAGTTGAACAAAAGCATGAACATGTAATCTGCAGGTCTTCCATCAAAAGCCCCTGTGAAAGAGAGGAGAAAGGATGAAAGTCACATCCCAAGCTAATTATTTCACTTGCTCTTATTAAAGAAACTGTATACTGTGGTAAATGTTAAAAGGGAATTAAATAAATAAATAAAACAAGAATCCAATCCCCAGAAGACCAATAAAAGCTATTTAATTTCACACGAAGTGGGTTTGCATTTTGAAAATCACATGACAAGCTGAATATTTTATTTTGATAATCCTCTTATTACTGGACATTTTCACTCATGGAATTAATCATGACTGTGATTATGGCTTTTTTTTTTTACAACAGCATCAGTGAAAAGTTACATCAGTGTGTCAGGTTATTTACACCAAAAACAGTAACTGTAATGTTATCTATATTACCATTCACTCCATAACTCCATTATACATTAATTATTTTGAGCATATTGCTTGCTGCTTTAAAGGGATAGTTCACCAAAAAAAGAAAAGTCTGTCATTTACTCACGCTTCAGTTGTTAAAAAGCTGTTTGAGTTTCTTTCTCCTGTTGAACACAAAATAAGTTATTCTGAAAAAAATGTTGGTCACCGTTGACTTCCATAGGTTTTGTTTTTCATACTGTGGAAGTCAACGGTTACTGGTTTGTAACATTCTTCAAAATCTCTTTTTTTGTGTTCAATAGAAAAAAAACCCTCAAAGTTGTGAACCACTTGAGGGTGAAAAAAAAGTTGTACATTTTTATTTATGGGTGAACTATTTCTTTAAATGCTCAGGCACTTTAATGTCAAGTGGATTCTGTTTGTGTTAACTGTTTATTGCAAAAATATTATTCCAATTATCTATATAGTTGTGGAGTGGACTTTTGAAACAATGTACCATCATCGCTATGCATTGACCATAACTAGAACTATGAAGGTTTAATGCTTATTCTAATTCTATGAGAAGGTTCACAGCACAGCTATTAGGATAATGACACAGAAATGACTTGCAGAACTATCTTTACAGCATTTTTTGCTCTTTATTTGAAAAAAAGATAGAAGTCATTTAACTGCACCACTTTATTGATGTCGTTATTATTTTAAGACAAAGAAATTACCCGTTTCAAGCCTCGATGAGTACTGGTAGAGGAAATACAAATTAACCAAGTAGAGAAAACCTGTCCCTGGGCCAACTGGAAAATACAACGTTGCAGTAATCGGTCTCCATATCTGTTGAAAGAGCACAGGAAAATGATTAATGACTTGACCCTACTGAAAGTACTGAAGTATTAAAGTAGATATTGATGTAGGATAAGAAATCTGTGTTTTTAAAACTAATGAAGACAGCAGAAGTCAAGGATTTATTTGAATTATATAGCCAGACATGTTTACTCTTCCAAAATATTTTCAATGTTTCTCAAAATAAAATGTATTGTGTTCAAATGGGAAAAAGTTGTTTTTTACCCAGACATTTAAGAAGCCGTGATTTTTTTAACCAAGGTTATCATACCGTCAGAATCTTATACGGGCCCATGCCTACATACAGCCATCTCATGCACTTTTAATTATTTTTGACTACTTGGAAATGCTGCTCTGAAACATACATACATATATATATATACACACATATACATTACATATATACACATAACATTTTACATTTGTAAATTGGTGCAATATGCTAGATTCACAAATTATTATTTTTTGTTTTTTTAAACATGGGCTGCATGTGATGTCTTAGAAAGATCAGGCTGTAATGATCAGAACCATTTGCAGAGGCTGTGGATTTAAATGAATAAAGATGCAAATAATGTTCAGTTTCTTGCACAGAACATTTAGCTTCATAAGTGTATCATCAGAAGTCTGGTTTTGCCTCTGTTTTTTTGACTCTAAAAGTGGCAGTTGACTTGCATTTTATAAATCACCAAGGAGTTTCAGTTTCAGCTAAAACCCTTCTTCAACGCTCTACTTAAGAAAAAAAAAGTCGCCTATATCTTACATAGCCTGAGGATGAGTTAAATTAACAGCAAATTTTCACATTGAGGTGAACTCAATCCCTTGAAGTAGAAATACAAACAGCCACTGAAAATATACTCGAGCCAGCACGATTTGTATGCAATCACCAGCACTGCCTGAAAGTTCCGATAAAATGGAGTGGCTTCCATGCTTGCACTGCTGATTTGATTCCCCACACATTCTGAAGTCATTATTACCCATATGCCCGAGCACACCAGACACAAACTGACACTCATCTGGCCTGTTATCCAGATTTGCTCTGTAATTCCCAGACTAGAAAAAAAAAAATCTAGGTCAGTAAACAACAAACACACAACCCTGCATACTTTTTTTTTTTCAAACTCTCCAGTGTTTAATTTGCCCACAGCACAATGACTGCACATGCACACATTATCCCTCTCTGTATTCTCCGTCTGTCTCGTCCTCCTCCCTCACTTCTAGTTCTTTCTCTCCTCCCTCTTCTGAGCTAGCAGGGATTTTGGGTCGGTCTAGAGGACTGTGAATCCGCTGAGCAGCAATGCTTTGATGTTGACGTCTGAAGCGGCTCTGCGGTAGTCAGGCAGTCCAGCGCAGCGGCCTCTGCAGCAGAAAGCACGCAGACTCGCTAGTGTGTGGAGAGAGAGAGGTGACCTCTGTGGACTGCAGTGCACAGAGAAGTGGGTTAAAAAGCACAGCAGGGTTGGTATGCCGTGAGAGGACGGAGAGAGCTTTATTTCGAGAGCTTCTCGCCAGCTAAATGATTCTGCACTGTAAAACAGAAGAAGCTTGTATACTGACAGGATAGAGGTCATCAATTGTTAGCCACTAGCCAGCAGACGGGAGTCGTGTCTTCAATAACAGCACGAGTGGATAAATCACAGAAAAACTGTATGAAAAAGAGCTCAATCTTTAAATGGCTAAATTACAACCAAAATTGCAGCTACCAACAAAAAAGGAAAGAAAAAAGAAGAAGAAGAATCACTGGTTAATTAGCCATTAGCAGAGGTCAAATGCTCGGTGTCTTAATTTTCGGTGCATCATTTAGAAAAATGTGTCATGGAAACAGAATAAAAGCTTTAATGATGCCATTTGCAATATATCAGCCAATAAATGTCAGTAAAAACTCGCTGTTTAGGACATAGTGACATTTGATAAATGTTAAACACCACAAACGTTACCAGATAGTGTGAAGTGGGTTTGCAGATGCATTGTAAAATTAATTTTAGAGGCTTTTCTTCTTCAGGAATGGTGTATTAATCCACTTATATGGCGGTTGTTTAAGAGAGTGACTATTAATATTTTAGATCAGTGGTTCTTTAAGCCCCCCATTTCCAGCACAATATTCAGTGCTTGACTTCATACATGCCAAGATATTTCTGCTGTAATTATTTCAAAGTTTTCAATTTTGCAGTGATACAATTTATTCACATCATTAATTAATTAAATTCAATAAAAAATGAATGAACCGCCTTTTTGGTATTCCGTTTTATTCTGTATTGCAAAATTATGCAAACTTGAAACCAATGTGAGGAAAACTAAAAAGAAAAATGCTTTCAAGTTCTTGATTTGAACTTAATTGATTTCAGTTCATTGTTTATTCTTACAGTTTGACTTATGTAATCATACTTATAATGTATAGAAGTCTAATTGTATACAGTTGGGGATGGAGAGGGGGGATAGGATTGCATATGCATAAAATATTATGCAAAAAATATCTTAATTATTATTTTTTGTAATGAACAATTAGTAAGGATGCATTATGTAATCATATCACCATTAACAATTTCATTCAAAAATAAACAGAATTTATTTGATCTTTTTTCCAATTATATTTTCCACAGGTTTTCCTAACTTTTTCACAGACTACATTTTGAAACCTTTTCAGAAGAAAGTTACCTATAAGCTATATAATATTTGATATTAACACATTCTAAAAAAAATGTTTGCTGCAATAGTGATGGAAATAATGGATACAAATGTTTCTAACAAAGTTTCATAACGCCGTTACCCCACAAACAAATAGCTTTGCGCCACCTGGTGGAAACTGCTGAAACTGAAAACACTAAATATCAGATTTCTGATTATTAATAAATGTGACCACCTTAATCACAGTTTTGCCATATTTAAACTTTCCATATTTAAATCAAACTTTGTCACAATTAGGCATCATGTTTCTATTATTTTCTAGGTCGCAGCACGCAAATATATTCCAATTTGGTATAATAAATAAGGTTAGAAAATTGTAATATTCTAATATCTGAATATTCGAAAGCATCTCACTGCAGCGAAAGCAGTGCTTGTGAACTGAAAATTCAATCAGGCAGCCTATGAAAAGCATATTGTCCCGGAAGTAGCCTAGTAGACGCGTATTTGACTGTCATTGGTTGAGCACAAACCAGGCGGGGCGCGTTTAATATTCTGTATTTTTGTCTTATTTCGCTACTTTTGATTCAAGCTGCGTTTTCAACATAATAATTTACCTCAAGCATAAACATTTTAATAATGAGGAACAGATATAAGCGGGTTTAAGCACGAACACCACAGCCCACTCTCACAAACTATTCTGCGCAGTGCACAAAAAAAAGATTTTAAACTAAAACCGGACTGTTGACTTTCTAGACAGCATTACCAACAGTTCACTATGTATACAGCACCGTTCTGAACGCAGTGCTTGTGTGGGCATCAGTGTAGCGTTACTGCAGTGTGGGGCCTACAAGGCCTTGTCATCGCTGCTGTTGTATTAACTTTCTGTGTCGCTTAATATAATTTCAACCTACCTGAAATTTATGAAAGAATGCTTCTGGCCATAACACGAGGTACATAGGACCGATTAATCCCAGCTTTCCTATTAGCGGCACAGCAATGGAGCCAGCAAACCAGTATCGAGTGATGAAAGGAATGTTTTTAAACCAGTCCCCGATATCCGACATCTTGCCATATGACTGGAGACCCTGGAGATTCTCTGTCGTTTCTCCGCAGATGCTACTTTACAAAACGAACAGGTGCAACACACGAATCTGTGGTCACAACGCAGAAATGCTGTTTCAGTCCTCTTCTATTTTGGTTACGCACTCCTTCCCGTTTAGTTTACATGACGTGGCCGCGCACGAACGCGTCCTCGTTGCGATTTTCCGTTAAATTTGACCGTCAAATTAACAGTCGTGCAAAAAAATCGAAAGTTATTATTATTATCTAAACTTAAACATTTGAAAATATATGTGTTATCACCTTAATACGTTTTTATTCACAAAATCTTTAACAGTCATATGAATGCAGTGTCCATTTTAAGAAATCGAGGTCTTTTATGTTGACGTCGTATTTGATGCGTTTTGAAACCGGAAACAGCTTCTTTGTGGCGCTACTTTTGGCGAAGGAAGGGTTTGCATGTTTTATTTTATTTATTTATTTTTGTATAATGACAGATAATTACTTTTTCTGAAACTAGTTCTTTATCAAAAACTGAATAACACATATGTCATTAAGTTGTTGCGTTTTGTAAGAGACAGGTAAAAAACCTTTGAGTCTTTATTTACTCATTGTTTTTAATCTGCATGGTTAAAAAAGACTGTTAGTGTCACCATTTACTTTTTATTGAATAATTTCCCCCATACAATACACGTGAGTGGTAAATAAGGCTGTTATGTTGAATTTGTGTTTGTCTGTGTTCAGTCGTGCAGAGATGTCTCTCAGTTCAGTGAACTCCACCTTGTCCAATCTCAAGTCCTGTCAAGCAGATGTTGGAGATTATATGGATATGGTGTCCGACGTTGCGCTGGGAATAGTCGAAGCACAAGGTGAGAAACCAGTGTTTAGCTAACTATATCTTACAAAAGTAGAGACTAATACAGTTTTTTATAGATACATAAAACACAAACAAAACATTTTGATAGCTAAAGGTACTCAATTCATGCAAACCCCTGATCATGAAACGTTTATATATATATATATAAAATTTCTTTACAAAAACACTTCTTTCAGAACATTGTACTGACCCCAGACTGTTGAACAGTAGTGTATAGTTTATATTATTTAAAAGACTGAAGGAATATGGTCTGTTTTGAGAATGTTTTTTTGGTAACAATTCAGGGAACTTTGCTGTCTGTGTAGGATGAGGAAGCTCTCAGATTTCACCTAAAATATCTTAAAAATATATCTTTTTCCGAAGACTGAGTAATTAATAACATAATTATCATTTTTGGGTCAACTAACCCTTCAAGGTTTTTCATTTCAGGTATGACAAATAGTCCGTCTCTGAAGAAACTGGAGGAGATGATTATGGAGTGCTCCAGACTGGACAGTGAAATCAACTGTTTAGTGGAGTCTGTTAATGAAATGACTGCTCAGGTTTGTCTTATCCACTGTTTTGCTTCATTTTGACTAAAAGCCTTCCACATTCACCAGCCAAGCCACAGGGATGACTGTCTCTCACATATTCTGTAGGTCAGACATGAACCTCCAGAGGCCATGGTTAATCTGAGAAGCTCTGTAAAGAACCGCTTTACTGAGCTGATTGCTGGAGTTTCAGATTCAGACCTGCAAAGGCACTGCAAGGTGGTTGCTTTCAAAGAGAGTGTCAGGAAATATGCCATGCAAGGTGGGAAACCCATCTCTTCTTGCAGCACAGCATTCACAAATGACCCTGTATTTTTTCACATCATACTAAGTCGAGTCTCAAAGTTTTGTGTGTGTTTGCATATGCAGCAGGTCAGAATCCTGCTGAGAACGAAGAGGAAGAGCTGGATGAGGACATTGCTGTAACACAGAGTCAGACCAACTTTATCTGCCCTCTCACGCAGGTACACACCAGAAGCATTTTACATGATTAAAGAAACGGGAATGCTATGTTATTTGAATGTATTTGTTTATTTCACTGTATCTTGTTCTGACAGGTTGAGATGGTCAATCCAGTGAAAAACAAGAAATGCAATCATTACTATGACCAAGAGGCGGTGCTTGAAATGATTAGGAACAAGCACAAAAATAGGAAGAAATTTCGGTATGTAACCACTGCACACTTCTGTCTTCATGGCATCCTAAATGAGTATACAAACGCATGCAGTTTCTTTCGATATTAAAAAACAAAGCAGCGCTCCAGGACATGGACAAATTTAACATTTAGGAGGTATACGCATTCGCAACTTGCAGTTTCTCAATTCTAATGTCACACTATCTGCCTATTTTGATCGGCCAAAAAGACAATATTGAGTCTAAAATCTAATTAACTTTTTTGTCAAGCTAATATAGTTTTTTAGGAAAACAGCACTTTTGCTTATGTGATATTACTTTTTATAACTTCTAAAACCACATTTTTTGCTTTCATATGCTGAATTATAAAGACATTCATTCAGGCTTCATGCAGTCAATGCTTGTGGAGTTTCAAGTCTTTTTTTTTTTTTTTTTTGCAAAGTGTGACCGTGTCAGCTCACAGTGCACATTATTAAAAACAACAATACAATATTACTGTAGAGAAGAAAAATCACACTTTTAATTGAATTTAATTTCTTTAAAATTAAGAATTAATTTGTAAAATGTATACTTGCCACAAACTTTTGAACAGTAACGTGTACAACAATGCCACTTTCCTGTATTTCTTCACAGTTGTCCAAAGGTTGGCTGTGGAAACTCAGATGTTCAGGAGTCGGATCTTGAGCTGGACCTGGCTATGAAGAGAATGATCCAGAACCAGAAGAGACAGAGCGGAAAAACTTAAGACTAAATAAATCCTGCAGATGTTATGGTTGTTCTCTCTGAAATGAGGGCATAGTGTTTGTTCTAGGAAAAAAAACTAAAAACTAAAAGCTAGAACTGAATGCAAAATTTGGTTCATGTTATTGTTTATATACATATACAGTTTATGTTTGTAATACAAATATTAATTGCACTGTTTGTCAGTTATGACTTTTTCTAAAATAATATTTTAATCATTCACTTATCTTGTATTTTCTCCTACAACCCATCATCAAACAGAGGATAGTAACTATAATATAGTTCTAAAAATAAAAAATAAAAAAAGTTAAAGCAGTTCTTAATTTTTCCCCCAGCTAATAAATGACAAATAGACACCCAGTAAGAATGTTTTCAGAAGCTTCAATACTAAGCATCAGACTACAACCTGCAGCAAGCACTTACTATAAACCAGGGCTGCCCAGTCTCAGTCCTGGAGGCCCGGTGTCCTGCAGAGTTTAGCTCCAACTTGCTTCAACATACCTACAAGGAAGTTTCTAGTATGCTTGTTAGAGCTGGTTCAGGTGTGTCTAATTGGGGTTAGAATTAAACTCTGCCGGACACTGGCCCAGGACCAAGTTTGGGCACCTCTGTTACAAACAATGTCATTCTTCATGGGAATGAGCCCTAAGACTTTAATGTATAGCGATGACAATGCGATCCTTCAAAACTCAATTCACAACTGAATGTTTATTTAACATAATTGCACTGTAAAATAATCCATTAGAATCAGGCCAAAAGCCTGTTTTATAGTACTCCACCATGTCACAATGACATGAAATCAGCATGAGACATGAAAAAACTCCTCTGGGCATTAAAACCAGCTTAAATTGTACAGGTTTATTACAGTACATCTGCATCGACCCTTCGACTGCTCCCCTAAAGAACCTTTTAACTGTGTACAACTAATTAAAATACAAACTTTGGAAATTCTTCCATGTGGAAAATTCAGAGTGACGCATTTCATGTCAATACACATAAAAAGGACAGCCTGATTGGTTAGGCCCGGTCATTATGAAACCAGCATCCAAATCTGGGCCTAAGACCCGAAAAGACAAATACAGGAAAACGACCCCATAGTCTGAAGTCTCAGACACTTCTGTGTGACTAGTTAATAATCGTGAGACAAAGGGACTTAAACAACCCATCACTCAAACCCAGAGCTTCCCATGCATTGGATTTTCAACATTTTTGACAAACAGCAGTTTGACGAGCGAATTACTGAAAATTAAATCCTTTCAATTGTCAAATAAAAAACATTAAAAACAAACAAACAAAAAAACGCACACAAGCAGAAACTACCTGACCACATTTATATAGACCAAAACAAATTGTTTGTTTACAGACCCAAAAAATCATTTGCCCTTAAACAGAAAAAACAAAAAGGCATCACCACATTTGCTAACTGTTTTCAAAAGAATCAGTGTGATTACAGATACTACTTTCTTCCAAAACACCTTTAATGTTGCACATATTAGACATACTTCTTTCGCATGCTATTTAAAATCAAACCTTATGTGACTGTCTGAACGTTAAGATTGAAGAGAGCTCTCTTGGACAGTCCTGTGAGCTCTTTGTCCTGGTCCACCTTTGTGAAGGTTTAACGCGCTAATACTGGGAGTCTCTGAGTCTGTTTCGGTGTTGGTCCATGTCCCCGTGTCTCTCTGCACCAGTCCAAGCATGGCGGAGGGTTGTATCTGTTGAGAATCTGTAATGGCCATGGCCATTTTATCCGATGGTGATGCCGAAGCCACACTGAAACTTGTTCTTGCGGTGGTTAAGGAAAGCTCCTAGAGCTAACGATAGAGGAAGGGGTAATAGCTTCTTTTCCAGCGTCGCTCCCACCACCCAGTTGCTGTCCAAAGAACCTGAGGGAAAAAGAGGAGAGAGAAGCTCAACACTAGAACAAGCCTGAATGTACGGCTGCAAACAAAACCAGTATGTGATTACCAAAATGCAAATGTCAGACCAGTTCATTCTCAGATTTCTAATTAATATCAAGGACGTTAAGGGATTCGTTTTTGTGCAGCATCAGATTTAAATTGATTCTCCATTTACTGTTTGTGGCTGCTTTTGTCCCATGCATTCATGATTGTTAGTGGTTTCCCCTGTTGGAAAGAGGTCAAATTTGTCATTTATATTTTTACTGTTGATCATCAGGTGGCACCATTGACCCTTTGGGATAGGAAAGTTTAAAAAGTGTAGTTTCTGGCTTTTATATGGAGTTCTATTGAGTATAACAGCAAATTATAATCTGCGTGCATAAATACACTTACACTGTTTTTTTGTAAGCCATGCAAGTCTGATTTTGATCTTATTTTGATTTTCTCAGTTGTATGAAGGTATGTGCACAATGGTCTCTCAAACACACACACACACACACACACGCTATACAATAAAATAGCTATAGTATCAAATTTATGGCACTGGAACTGATGATCAACAGTAAAAATTACAAATTGTACCTCTTTTAAACAGGGAAAACCACCAACAATCAAGAATGCATAATTAAATGGTCTCATAGCTTTGCATTAAAAAAAAAAAGTCATTATAGTAAAAAGTCAACGGGGCAAAAACATCCATGAACATAATGAAAGGGCAGTAAATTTGCCCAGTGTATTGTTGAGTTTTTGAAAAAATTCAAAGCATTTTCCCAAAATAGGTCAAAATAAGATTTGTCACTAAAAATCATTCCATTTGTTACATTGCATTTTTAGAAAGTTGTGGCCAAATTAAGACTCAAAGGTGCTCCAGGGAGGGATGAAGACATCCCCAACATAACATAATAGTTAGGTTTTCTAAAAATAAAATAAGAATATTATTAAATAAATCCCTACAAGCAAGCACAACAAACCTGCAATAGCTTTTATAATAAAAATTGCAATTAAGATTTTACCCCAAATCACCCCCCCCAGTAAAGTATCCAAGTAATCTGATTCCATCTCAAATAGTTAAAAAAATTATTTTATTACCTTTAAAAAGCAGATTTGCTTTGGGTACATCCAACTGATAACCTAACGACACGCTTGTTTCCTGCATCCGTGTGCTGGCCTCAAACTCCACCCCAACCTGGAGCTGTGGAGGTGTTCACGTTCAAAATGTAAGTTTAACAGATCATGGGCCTTATTAGAAGTAACAGATCCATCATTGCATTCATTTAAATGAAGTACCTGGTCATTGGCTTTGTGGTAGTATGATGCATGTGCTCCAGCTCCTCCAACCGTCAATGTGGCGACATAGTTACTACCTAAGAATAATACATATAAAAAAGGTCAAATCAGTACCTTATGATTTTTGCCAAACCTTAAATAAAATTTTATTTTAAAAAAATATGTACTGCAAATGATGACCTGTGTATCTGCCCACTAATGATGTGACGGTGCCCTCCTCTCCTGGCCTTTTGTGGTAAACCAGCTCGCCACCCAATACCAAGGAGGGAGACAACGACTGGAGGTAGTGAGCCACTAGGATACCTATTAAATTGAATTAAAGACTCAGTAAATAACAACCATCTGTTGCCCACATCAAAATATAAGAGAAAAAAAAAATTAGTTGTAACATTTCTTTTTATAAAGGAATGAAAAACTGTATTAATAATGTTACTTGAGCACAAAACCAGCATATTACAGTTGAAAGACTGCAGTAATGGTATTTTAAATACAACATAAAAATAATAATAAATTTTTGGAGCCTGACAGTCATGGTCAATAACAAATGCAAAGCATGTTACCAGATCCGACAAGAACATCTGGGTTGCCAAGGGTAACGGCAGCTGTGAAGTCATCGCCACGATACTCTCCATCACACTGCCAGTTTACAAACTTGTGTTGCTGTGTCTGTAATACATCATTCAGACAGGCCATTATTAACAGTACACTAATACAGCGTTGTGCATCATTCACTACAATTCAATGATTCAATGCTGTATTTTATAAAAATAATCAAACCATCAAAACTCAAGTTCAGAAAGGGATGCAATTCTAATCAAATTTTAGGAATCTCATAAGAAATGGCTTGCCAGTTGCCATGTGCAAAATGGTAAGATTTTACTGGATTGTAATTTATTAAAATTGATACTTCAACTGGTAAACATGACTGTAAAGCTGTTTTTACCTGTATGGCAATTTTAGAGCGAACGCGGTTGGTAAGCTGATGTATGACCTGTGCGTTTAGACTGCCTGTGTTGTCCATGTCACCTACCATGACTGGAAAAGACTGAGGGAAAAGAGAAAATAAATAATTATATACGTAAAAAAAGGAGATTGAATCAGAGAGAATGGCAACATTCTAATGATATTTTCATTCGGAAACAATATTAGTTGACACAAACACAAAGTTCAGTTATTTCATTCAGCTTGTCAATAAAAAAAAAAGCAACTACGGTGCTCACCTCTGCAGGTCCTGTTTGCTTGCTTCCTACATACGTGGATCCAAATCTGTAACCTGAGTCCCCCAATGTGCTCAGAGTAATTGTGTGACTAACCTGAGGAAGCAGATCAAGATTTCATACTTTACAAATCTGAAGTTTGGAGAAATTAAGATGTTTTTTCATAAAGTCTCTTTATGTGATGCTGCAACGTGACTAAGGGAACTTTTCATCATGTTAATCAAAGCTGTTTTTAAAATCCAAGATGGGATTCTATTTTAGAAACAGTTTCTAAAATTGAACAACAGCATCCAAAGTGAGTCTAACACTTATCTCACACTTGAGACACTTATTTTGAACTTTATATAAAGATGCAATAGGCGATTGTTTTCAGAAACTATTTTTGTTATGCTGCTTGTTTCTCATTTTATCCTGATAGCAATCATGTATTTATATGTATTTTTATATTCTGTGGACCAAGAAAAGTTTGTTCAATCAAAACTGTCAGTTCGAACATCACGATAGGCTGTCCTACCTGCTTGTCAAAATATGTAATTGCGTACCGCTGTGTACCTTGTTCACGCAGAATGAAGTACGTCATCAGCACGTTCACGGATGTGTTCAGACAGAAAATGGCAGGCAAATTACTAACTGTACAATTGACCTTATTCTTCAATGCGGGAAGTGTGCTCGTTTTTGCGATTCTTTTAGAACTTCCGATTCAGTCACCTATGGGAGAAATGACTAGGAATACTGAACGGCAGAAAACAGTCAAACAAGTTGCTCTACAAACAAGTGTTTGCATGACTATACAGACAAAGTAGAATAATATAATAACTGAAATGAAAATATCAGTTTGCAACATCAAGCAGCAGAACGATCCGTTTTTAACGTCTAAAAATGAATGGAAGTGAATGAGACCAGAAGTCTTGAGCCAAAAAGATTCAAATGGCTGCGCCCACTCGTACGTGAAGAATAAGGTGAATAAAGTTTTCTCTTTTGTGAAGGTTACTTGATGTATTGTAGCAATGTTTTCTAGTGCACGTGCATGCGCTCAGGAGGCGTGGCTTTGGATGTCGACTTTCAGTGCTATCAAAATCTCCTATTAAACCTTTAATGTCAAGAAATTCTCACTTGAGTCATAATACACGTTCGCATTACCATTATGGCAAAACCGAAAGCAACAATTTATATTTCACCTCAGATCTTGGAAAATAAAAGGAAACATGAACACAAAAATGATAAACTTTATGTAAACAGTGAGTTACAGAACAAAGCTTGCATCAGTCACACACTATGTATTTTTTATTTATTATAAAAGTATAATATCGATCACAGAAAGAAACCGCCAAAAAAAGTCTTCTCATTAAATGTTGTTTTGGATTGGTTTTATCACAGCTTTTTCTCTAATTAATAGATTTTAGATCTATACTCTATACTAGGGCATCGATATTGCAATGTGCGCATCCGCAACAGTCATATAGCATGTGCAATGTTGAGATGGATTAATTTTCCAGAAGCCACAGTTCAGAACAGAGTATAAGTGTTTCAAGAGAGTTTAAAGTATTCGAGCATAAGAAACCGTTTACTTTACTTTTATTTTTGCTCAAATTCATCCCAATCAATCTAAATGAACGAAATCTTTCCAAATAGAGATATTCAAGTCATCTGGTGAAATTGTGTTAATGTCACTATATATAGTAGAAAAACAAAACATTGCAATGTCTAAATTTTTACAATATCCCAATCATACTATGATAACTAACCTGGAAGTGATTACTCAAGCCCTTGTTGACAACCAAGCGAACCCCCTCCATCTGCACAGGGAAGACCTCTGTGAAAAAGACAGAAAGACTGTAAGTAAACAGAGCACACATCATCAAACCATGTCATGTGAGGTGCATCAGGCAAACCTTTGCATTTGCGATGACACTCTTCAAATGTGCCAGGGTTGGGAAGGGAGGATTCTCCGTCTGTCCCAGGCTGCCCCTGTGTGCCCAAGGACGGTGGCACACCAGACACCGGGGGCATAGTAAAACCTGGAGGCACCGTCACCAAACCTGCACCAGCCGGGGCACTGCCACCCCCTGAGGCTGGTGGTGGGTTTGGGGAGCTGGCAGCCAATACACTGCCCATGCTGATGAAAAAAATTAAACATAACAACAACAACATATGGTTAAATAATCATAATCTTAAAAATGATGGACTGACAACAATTATAAGGCTAAAGGTCAAGTTCCTACAGTCCTGCAAATGACACATTTCTGCTACAACTGGCAACTACCAAAGCCCAAATGAAAAGCTCTTTCCTCCAGGTGTAGACAGCTGACAAGAAGTTAACACGCGGCGCCCTAGTCATGAACGTTAGTTATGTGTGGACAACAACTACTAGAATCTTGCTCACGTGAGAAAACTAGTGCACCAGCATGTGGAGCTTGATTCACGCCTCATTGGCTAAATAGCAGGTACGCTAAGGTTAATGCAAGCTAACTGGCTAACATGCTCTGCTGTGAAATAAAAAGCACATATCTGAATGAGAAGCGAGATAGACGCCGTTTTATATACTAGCTGGACATCCGCTTGTATTAATATATGACGTAGTAATTAATAGTATATGTGTGAATACAATTTATGTAACTATTAGCAGGCCTCGTGCTATACTCACGTTTAGCAATGCAGTCCAGTTATACGGCTGAGAGGCACCGGTAGGATGTGAGGGGCATCTACGTAACTGACGTCTCGGCCCGCCCATTCCGGCTGTATTAGTAGATGATTGGGTGAAAGACATTACTACTGTGTTACGATTGGATACTGAGTGTGGCGTCCACGTGAGGTCATCGGGGAAGGAAATACGACGGTTCGTGACGCGTTTTCTCTCCACTCCTTCAAAGTTAGCCTTCAAGGGTATGAGCTCAGATGTGCATTTGTGCTCTGTATTCAAGCGTGTTTTTGACAGTATGATACTTTAGAATTACAAAAAGACGACAGGATATCATTTATCAAAAAGTTGTCTTTAATAAATGCCCTTTAGATTTTTTTTTAAAAAAAGCTTAAATTACAAGTAAATGTTAAAACAATCTAGATGCATTTTTTTTAATGCAAAAGTTTTTTTAATTATTATTTTTAATTTACTCTTTACTCTTATTTCAATTTAGTTATCAGTTTTTCCTGAAATTCTCTTGAAAAAAGCAACTAAAAAGGGTAAAACAATAAAGGGGGTGTATCCTTTATTTGTAAATAAAAATCATATATATATATATATATATATACACACACACACACCTATATATACATATACACACACACACATATATATATACCTTCCTTTTCGATTCAAGTTTATTTCTGAATATTTTAAGCAAGAACTTTAATTCCTTATATATATATATATATATATATATAGTCAGCATAAATACATCCCTCACAGATCTCTTTTAAATTATTATTAAAATAAATATTACAACTATTTAATATTTTCTCTGTTTGTGCATATACAGTAGAATCACTACCAGCCAAAACTGTAACTAATCTAACAAAAAAATAAATAATAAGATCAGTTCAAAACTTAGTACACCCAAATTCATTTAGAAGAAAATCAGGAGAAAAATAAAAGATAAAATTTAGTTGATTTTTTTTGCAACTTGAATTTAAATGTATTACCATTTAACAAATTTATTTCTTGCTGTACCTAGATTTGATTCAAAATTCTCTTCTGAAAATTTCCACATTGTTTCATGATGTCAGACAGGAGTTAATATTGACCTTTCTCAGAAGTGGCTTTCTTTTAGCCTCCTAAAGAGGCTGAAGTGCTTAAGAGATTGATGTCTGCAAGTTACATTGCTTCACTTCAGCCAAAGAGCCCCACAGAACTGATTTTGTTGCATCTGGCATTTCATTTTTCTAAAACTTCCACTTCTTGCGCCGTTGCTTTTTTGGGTCTTATTTTCCATTTCATGCAATGTTTATAACTTTGTGAAACTACACTAATCTCTACCTTAATTGGAAGTTTAGTGTGACCACAATATATATATCTCTACCTTGATTGGAAGTTTAGTGTGACCACAATATATATATCTCTACCTTGATTGGAAGTTTAGTGTGACCACAATATATATATATAAATAATAATAATAAAAAGCAATACTTTACAGGAAAACTCTAGTCTGGAAAACTACTGTACATAGTATAATCTGCTGGTAAATATACATAAATATCGAAATAAGTGAAAAACTATACAATCTATATTACGGCAAGGAAAAATGACATGCAGATGTATTCAAACTACTTCAGATTAGTTTGCCAGGGTATTGCAAGCAAAACAGCCAAATGCTACCGATTTCCTGAAATACATAATAGGATAATCTCACACAGCTCTTTGATAAGGAGGTGAACTTCCCTTCATCAGTGCAATTTAAGGATTGAATGAACAGTTTCCTCTTTCATTACTTTTTTTTTTTCCTTAGGAAAAAGAGAGAACAAAAGCATCACTGCTTGAATTGACTCAGTATTGTTTGCAAATGTCACTCTAGTGCTAAAACAAGACACTCAGAAGAGAACACAGACATTTGGAGAATATGCTGGACTTTATTTTGTTTAAAAGAGAAGGGACAGTATAGGCTGGCATTAACATTTGGAGCAAAAAAAAAAAAAAAAAAAAAAAAGCTTTGGCCATTCTCCCATGAATCCTCGCAGTAAAACATACAGCGTCTATTCAATACAACACATGGCAAAGAGAGCACAATTCAACACATACAACAGGGAACACAAAACTTTACACTTTGAGAGCTACCAACTTTAATACAGCTGCCATTTCATCACAGCATTTGTGCTGATATGTTGTAAAAGACTGTCTCTTTCTGTGCATTATACACCACCAGGGAAAGATCGAAACTGATCAATTGAAGCTTTTTTTTTATTATTATTTATTAAAATTAACAACATGGGGAAAAAGTAGTACTATGAACCTGAATGGTCAACCAGTTTTCAAAACATCCAGGCTGACTGAATTACTGGAAAAAAAACCCCACTCTAATCAGCCTAGGTACCTGGTTGTCAGAAACAGCACATCTATTGCTCACCCAGCCAATGGGAATGCAAGTACTGTTCACTACCAACAGACATGTGGGTCAAATAGAGAATGAATGAGGTATCAAAGTGGCCAATCTAAACTTCTTTTATTGACAATCCAGACCAAAACAGAGTTTTATTTTTTGCACCACGCACCTACAGTGCTCCCAGAGGAAGTAGTTAATAGATTAAGGCACTTATTGAAACAAAGACAGCCGAAATGAGAAAGAAAATGCTTGGGCCGTTTAAAAATGGGTCTTAGGATTTCAAGATCATTTGGGAAAGATGACATGGTGGCGAGTCAGAAGTTAGCCAAAGAAAAAGCTGAAGTTGAAAGGACAGACACACGGCTGTAAACAACCAAAAGAAGACCATTATGAGCGTTGAACCAACTCCCTGGTTTTCCCTGATTAACTGTAAAGCTCTGAGTAAAAATTATATAACATGCAAAAACTATTCACATTAGGTGATGGATAGGGAGCACCAAAAGGTACTCCTAATAAAGCTTGGGCATTTGTGTTTTTTTGGCACCCTCTCCTGCCAGTATTTTCTATTTTCATTGTCCTGATATATAAAAGAGGGAAAAGAATCTTTGTGAACAGCAGTTATGGACGGTGAATGGTCTTTGCCAATGCTCTGGGTCCAAAGAACAGTGGCTTATTGTGCTCCAAATGGAAAAAGGGGTAAAGCTGCCTTGGTGAGTCCATAGAGAACAACAAGCCTAATGATTTATACTGGCCCTGAAAAACTTGCGGCAGCCGATCACATTTTACAAATGGCAGTTCCAAACTCCTGAAGCATATGGTGAGAAAATAAAACTACAGCAAACAAACAAAAATGGAAAAAAGGGGGGAAATAAAAGAAAGAAAAATATGCATCTGTCTTCAGTAGAAATTGTGCAGAATGCCAAGCATTGGTCCCTTTATTCTCCTGAAAGAGAGGGAGATATTGTTTTACAGCTGATTTTAGGATGCGTTCACACAATTAATTTCAGTTCTCGAGTGTTTGTCTGCATCAAAAATGAAAATTATGCATTTTGTTATGGTTCCTTCACACTATTACTTTTAATTCAAAACCTCAAGAAATACACACAAAATGTAGACTTTACTCAATATATCAGCAACCATATCAGTACTGGCTGATAAATGCTTAATGTTGTCATTATCTGCCCCATAAAGACAATAAGACAAGCCAAAACATTAAGGATAAATGTTGCCAGTAAATCTACTTTAGGACTCTTTGTTTCTGGAGAAAAGATTTAGATATTTTCTCAGTCCCTTATTTTCCACAAAAATCAGTAGTCAATTTTATTGGTCTGCAACTTGTTTTTGTAACTAGGTACATAATTTCATATCAAGATTTGTATTTATCAGTCTAAATAGCTATTAATAAATAGTTATTGCCATTCAAAATATTGATTACTCACTATTTCATGCTATACATTTTGCTACAGATCTTACCAAACATCTAAAACATCTGCTTATGTGTTGGCATTTTTAATAACTTAAACTAAGAAAGCTTATAAATTTCAAAACAGCACTACAAATTCCTCTATTATACACAATGAAGATCTACGGTATTGAACTGTAATAAGCAACATTGATTATAAAAATTAAGAGATGTTTAAACATCCGGTCCTAGTGGCATGTTGTTTTGATGGCATGTGATTGGTGCACACAAAGTTTCAGATAGTGGCATTTACACTTATTCAAATAAACCAAACTACCAACATTTGTGCCAGAGTTCATTTTACTCAAACCAAATCTGCTAAGGGTGAACAAACCTCACAGTCATGTCAATAAAAACAAGTTAAAGTGATTTAGATCAAGTGATTCAGGATGTGGCCTTCTTACCAGTAAGGGTTAATTAAGCTCGCCTGCTTTGTGCGCAGCCTCCTCCTCGTCAGGGTTCATAGAGTGAAACTCTGCCACATACAGGCTCTTGTCAATGCTGCTGGGTATGGGCTTTATGTCAGTCATCAGCTGGTCCTCGATGCCTTTTAGATTGAAACGATCTTCTGAGGTGATCAGGTTAATGGCCAGACCCAGGTGACCGTACCTTCCTGAGAATAAGGAAAAAAACCGCTGATATAAACTACATGTAGACCAAATCACAATTTAATAATTTGACTCAAAAGTATTTCTAAAAAAAAAAAGGAATGGAAAGTCTGCAAGCCTGAGCTGATGGTTACCTGAACGGCCAATGCGATGCAAGTATGTCTCCGCATTTTTGGGGAAGTCAAAGTTGATGACGACATTGACAGCCTGGATATCAATTCCTCTTGTGAAAAGATCAGAAAAAAAAAAAAAAAAAAAAAAAAAAGTTTCAAAAAAAAAAAAGAAAAAAAAAAAAAAAAAAAAAAAAAAAAGGAATAGTTCTACAAATGTGGCCATCCATACCTGTGCAGACCAGGTTCCTACACAGTCCATTTCTGAAGTCATGGAACACACGGTTTCTGTATTCCTGTGATAACATTAAAGTGATTTAGAAAAAAATGCCACTGGTCAATAAGATACATCTAACCAATATCAATACTGTGAAATGTTATTCACTTCTATCTGAAAAGCTTTTTTTAATTTCTTATGATGACAGTTACATTTACAGCAGCCTTTACTCCAGTTTTCAGTGTCACATGATCCTTCAGAAATCATTCTTGTAAGGCGATTTGGTGCCCAGCATTGATTTCTTAATATCAATGTTGAAAACAGAGCTGCGTAATATTTTTATGGAAACAGTGTCAACATTATAGGATTCCTTGATAAACAAAACTCTAAACAAAACACTTAATGGTCATTTTTTGGTCAATTTAGCGTGTTCTTGGTGAAGTCATGTATTAATTTTAGTGAAAAAAATGAAGAGTAATTGCAGCATCTGACCTGCATCATCTTGGCATGGATGTAAAAGCAGGAATAGCCAAGTTGTGTTATCTTCTTGGCGAGGAGTTCAACCCTTTGAGTGGAGTTACAGAAGATGATTGACTGGTTGATTTGGAGCTAGGAATGGAAAAAAAAAAAAAAAAAAGAAATTAGCTGATTATTTTCCTAGAAGGTAAATAATCCCCAAAGGGTTTAAGATTATGGTTACTCCATCTGTATTCTACCAAAGCTTCTTTGGCATTCTACATTGAAACACTTGCAAAATACCGGTCAACGTAGAGCAGATCTGTAGAAGAAAAAACAGCCTACCCTGGAGAACAGTGTGTTGAGACAGTGCACTTTCTGTCTTTCCGTCACATAGGCATAGTACTGAGTGATGCCTTTCAGTGTCAGTTCATCCATCAGATTGATTTCATATGGCTTCTGAAGATGTTTGGTCTACATAAATGGACAGAATAATTAGGTAAACGGAAACATTGATAAGAGAAATAATCCTGAAAAAAATAAAAAATAATTGGTTTTGGAGACATTTTACCATAAACTTCTGCACACTGCTGGGGAAAGTGGCAGAATAGAGAAGAATCTGGCGTTTTTTGGGAAGGAAGCTGATGATGTCTTCAATGAGCACCACAAAGTCTTGAGAAAGCAACTTGTCAGCCTGTGAAGTATTGGTTAGATTTTAGAACTATAACCTCTGCAATTAGCAATCCATTAAGAGAAGATTCCTAGTTGGAAATAAGCTCTGTTAACGTTATTTTTCTCACCTCATCCATCACAGCCATCTGAACTTTGTCAACCTTGGCCACTCCTTTCTTTATCAAGTCCAGGATCCTTCCAGGGGTAGCTATTATGACATGAACTAAAGAGAAAAGTAAAAAAAAAAAAAGGTTTATATTGCTGCTTATGCAGGATGATCGAGATGAGAGTTAATCTAAAATATCTTCAGTTGTATTCTCAAGATGAACAAGTATACAATATAAGGGTGAGTAATTCATAAAAGAACTTTCATTTTTGTGTAAACTAAGCCTTTAACTTCATATTCTATAACAACTTGCTTTATATGTTAAAGCCAAAACAATGAAGTGCACATAATTCTGGCACATAATCCAACATCATTGCTCTTTCATGAACAAGGAAGCACAATTTCAGAATTGCTTAAATGACTGGTCTGACAAAAGGTCAAGACTTCACAAATACAGGTGTAACATCCAGTCAAAAAACACTGCCTTTGGGCAAATTTACCACTTATGCTGAAGATCTTACAACACGTTGATAATATGGTTGCCTTCTGCAAGGTTTTCATTTGACATGTTAATATGAATGCTTCTACAATTTTATAAATCAACTTTTGTTTTTAGGTCACTTCAATCTGTTTCATTCATGGAAAACTATCAAGGATAGTAGTAAAACAAAACAATTACCAATCTCATCAAGACGCATGATGTCATCCCTCAGGTTGGTGCCACCTGTTGTAGCCATAACCTTGACGCCACCAAGATGTTTGCTCATGTTGATGCTTATTTGGCTCACCTGCAGAGCCAACTCACGTGTTGGTACCAACACTATGGCTGTAAAAGTAGAAAAAAAACATTTAGAAACACTAATTTAAGTCCGATGTTCCAGGAAGATTCAGCTAAAACAGTTTAAACAGATCAAAAGAGAAAGTGACAGAACATGGACAAAAGGCTGACGCTGACACACACACACACACACACACACACACACACACACACACACACACACACACACACACACACACACACACATATATATATATATATATAAAAAAAATGTCCACCTACATATTTACCATATTTTACAGAAGACACCCACTAAATGAAAGTAGTTTTACTTTTAGTATGCTCACTAAATCTTTTATACCACTCAAGTGCAGGTCAGAATAAGTAGTTTTATTTTACATTAAAAAAAAAAAAAAAACATTACAACATGGGTGAAAATGTTTTGCCATTTTAAAAATTGAAACAATAAAAACAACACTTAAATTGCATTTAATACACTTCTAAGGCATAAAAATCACTTTTGATCATTTAATTTGATGCAGGCACCAAAAAAAAAATCTTTGGCCCATTCAAAAATACATTCATTACACAATTCATTCAGTAATTCAGTGCATTTTATAATGCATTCAAACCTTGAACAAAGTCCTTCTTCAGATCAATCCTTTCCAAGAGGGGGATGAGGTAGGCTCCACTTTTACCTGTGCCATTTTTAGCTCTGGCAAGAATGTCCCTGCCTGACAATGCAATAGGAATACTTTCCTCCTACAGAGAAAAAAAAAGAAATAAAAATGGGACATAAAAAAATAATAATAATCAAGACGCGTCCACTTGACACCAATTTAAAAAATTCTAAGATTACAAAAGACCCGTTTCAATAAAAACATAAGTGGATGATGCCAAAAAAGTACAAATTGTGTAAAACTTTGAGTACACTTTCGACATCTACAAAAGGTAACTGAAAAATCATTACTTCATACTGTAAACAATGTGGTGAAAAGTGTCGCTACATTCTGATCCTTTGCTTGGTTTTTCTTCAGCCTTGTTAACGTGGACTCATTCATTTAACAGTACTTGTTGCAGTGAGTGCTCCTGTGAAAGGACAATAGAGTCTTGACAAAACCCACACAAGTGATTAGGGCCGGTACACACCAAGCCAACGGTCAGCCGTTGGGCTTCGTCTGTCTAGCTAGTTGGTTTGGTGCATCACACATCGCCTTTTGTCAGGTTATTGTCAGAACTCGTTAGCCCAATTCAGCATGTTTAATTGCTGTCGGCCATCGGCTGAAGAGAGACCTCTGACTTATTATTCAGCAACAAATCAGAGCACAAGACTGCGTGCGCACCTCACAAAACGGACGAGGCTTTTATATGTGACGCGTTCACCGTTGTGATATTCTTTAAAGCGCCAGGGGGCGGTCAAAAGAAAGCAACCGTAAAATCAAACGGATAAACATAGAAGTAGGAAGTTTCCAGAACTACGTCATATCATTAGCATATTATCATTCAAGATTTTTAAACTAATTATTTTTATACATTATTTTAATGATTATAAAGATTTTTAGAACTATTCAAGATTTTTTTTTAAATCAAACTTTGATGCATCACTTGCTTTTGTTCATCTCTCGGAAAGTTTATTAAAACATTAAATGACAACAGAACATGGGTTGCTATACAAATATATATTTTTATTATGGAAAGAATAAAAGCAACAAAAAAAAAAAAAAAAAAAAAAAAAAATACACATACTAAAAAATCCTGACGGTTGTTTTATTTAGCCCACTCCACAATTCACACATTACTGTCTGGCTAGTTTGTGTTCTCTACTTATATGCTAAAAAGGCAATAATGGTCCAACATTCCTGACCATTATCACCAATAAAACCTAGAAAAATAGGGCATCAGTATATTGTAAACCAATAGGTTTAAATATTCTTTTCCAGTTATCAAAGAAATAATTTGTAACTTCAATTTAGTTTTGTAACTATTAAATTGTTTTAAATTCAAAGCTGTAATATATAAATCAGTGTAAAACCTATGAATGGTGGAAAAACATTCTGTAATTGTGTATTATAACCACCTGGGTCTCCACTTTTGCCACGGCCTCTCTTTTTGGATTTAACAAACTTATCCCTCAAGTTTTTCTAAACCTTTTTATAATAACTTGCCATTTCTAGCCAAGAATTATTGGCCATCTGGTTATCTCTATAATCATGCATGGATGGATCATAAAGATGTCTGTACAGGTGTACCAAAATCTCTTCAAAGTGATTCATATTCAACTCAAATGAAACGTGGTGCCGCGGGAACTGTTCGCTCGAGTCTCAAAATAAAATTGTACGCTTCACCAGCCGAAAGCATGTCGCATTCACCCAAAGCAAACACCGCAATGACGTCACAATCGCCGCACACACTCAAGCGAACTAGCGGACACGTAGAGTATAAATCAGCCTTCAGAATTCTTCTGATGGTCTACGGTTTTGAAACTGACACTGAGCAGTGGTATTGCAAGTGAAAGTTAAAGTTCTTTTAACTTGACAGCACCTAAACGCAGATTAAATGATACTATTCAAAAGACAAAAATGTAACGGTCATGCACATCCGTTTAACATCTAAAAAGTAAAAGTAGCGCATTGGAATGAAAAAACATGTACTGCATGAATGAGCACTAACACAAGAAAAACCAAACACACTACTGTTTAATGTTTTCAAAATTTTCATATCGATACTGGAATATTTAAAACGATACTAACCAAAAGCAAGATCGCATTGATTACAGCTTTACTTACTCTCACCAGCAGCAGTTGACACTTGCACTGCATGTGAGGGTACTACAGTACACAGCCCCAACTTCTCGGTCTCCAGTGGCTAGATGGCAAGTGCTGAACCCTAATGCAATTTAGCGAATATGAATGAATGAATGTGTGTGCATGCGTTTATATATATATATATACACATATACACATATATACATATACACATATACACATATATACATATACACATATATACATATATACATATACACATATATATACACATATATATAAATATACATATATATACACATATATA
>CAIGQV010001633.1:10507777-10568248 GCA_903798115.1 Danio jaintianensis
ATATATATATATATATATATATATATATATATATATATATATATATAATAAATAAACACACACACACACACACACACACACACACACATATTATATGTATATAGGACCCTTTATTTTGTATGCAATTAATCATGATTAGGGCGACGCGGTGGCGCAGTGGGTAGCACGTTCGCCTCACAGCAAGAAGGTCGCTGGTTCGAGCCTCGGCTGGGTCAGTTGGCATTTCTGTGTGGAGTTTGCATGTTCTCCCCGTGTTCGCGTGGGTTTCCTCCGGGTGCTCCGGTTTCCCCCACAAGTCCAAAGACATGTGGTATAGGTGAATTGGGTAAGCTAAAATTGTCCGTAGTGTATGTGTGTGAATGGGTGTGTATGGATGTTTCCCAGAGATGGGTTGCGGCTGGAAGGGCATCCGCTGCGTAAAACATATGCTGGATAAGTTGGCGGTTCATCCCGCTGTGGCGACCCCAGATTAATAAAGGGACTAAGCCGAAAAGAAAATGAATGAATGAATGAATAATCATGATTAATCTTTGCCCAGTACTAAAAATAAAACATAAAAAATACAATTCTTATTTAATAATATGCAAAATACTAAACTAGAGGCCACTATACCTTTCCCTTAGTGATAAGAAACAAAAATTTCAAAACATAATCATACATTGATGCTTAAACATGACTAGAGTCTCACTACTGCCCCCCAGTGGAATACAGCATGTAGAAAACCAGTTCTGCACTTTGTTAAAAGGGAAAGTTCACCCAAAGCTAAAAATTTTGTCATCATCTACTCACCTTTCACTTGTTTTTAACCTGTTTGACTTATTTTCTTCTGTTGAACACACACACACACATTTTTTAAAACATTTTGAAGAAAGCTGCAAACCTGCAACCACTGACTTTCATGGTATTTGTTTTTCTATTATGAAAGTCAATGGTTACTGGTTTGCAGCTTTTTTTCAAAATATTTTCATGTTCAACAGAAAAAAGAAACTCATAATGGCTTGGAACCACTTGAAGGTGAGTTAACAGTGTAAATGTTCATTTTTGGGTGAACTATTCCTTTCATTACCAACATGCAACATCATGACCAGCACTTACCCTCATAGTTCCTGATCTCCACGTGGGACGGGGTGTTGTGTGAGTAGTGTCTGAGGATGATGGAGAGACATTCAGCCTCTCCATGCTCACAGCACAAATGCAGTGCCGTCTGTCCATTACGATCCAGAGCTCCAGGGTCTGATCCTGCATCCAGGAGAGTCTTTACCACAGCAGGCTGATGCGTGATTACAGCCAAGTGCAAAGGAGTCTGAGAGAGAGAAATAAAGTTTAATGAATTAACATATGAACATATTAAACAGACACTTTTTTTCAGGGGTCAGTTATAATGATCAAAAATTCACAGGACTCTTATTGCAGGTCAATATTTAAGCGATGTACCACAGGAATCTACCACTCTGATGTCTGATAAGGTGTTCAGGTTTATTTGGGCTGATAGGTTGAGTCACATCCTGGTGTGGATTCCTGTAACCATAGCTGTTAACCTAGAACCCGTCTAGCAGGTTAAAGGTCAGTTCCACAGATCTGATCATAGTGAGATAAAACTGGGCTAACGCCCCATAGTAAACAGCCCTCGGGTGATTTATTCAACACACACAAACAAACATGTAAAACCAAAGCCAAATATGCTCAAAACAGATTTCTTGACTTGTCGCATTCAGTTATGGAATGTCCTTGATCAATATTCCCCTGTGCACTACTAACGGAAGTAGAAAGTATTAATAATGAGTCAATGGGTCAATTAAATCTGAGCACAAACTAGTAGTTAATATTGGTTAACCTACAAAAATCTGTAAAAGAAAAAAATAATGTACTGGTAGCTCATTACTTGGTTTTTTGGTACCACAATTTACATGTCAAACTTAAACAATATATATGATTTTAAAACTGTAATATTCTGTAAATAAAAGTAACTTTGTTAAACTGCACTGAAAAAAAAAAAGATTAACTGGATTTACTAAATTTTTTTAAGCTAAGTGGTTACAAACAATTTATATCGGCTGCATTTAAACAAACAAAATAAACTTAGTAATATTCAACTTAATTTGTTTGTTTAAATTTATCCCAAACTAACTTTTTGCAACCACTTACCTTAAAAAAAAGTAAATCCAATGAATCATTTTTTCAGTGTGCAGAGTTTAATATTCAGCATCGACAAATAAAGCAAAGATTAACTTTGATCAATTTATAAATGTAAATAAGCACTAGAACCGGTTTTAACCTTTCCACTGTAAAGTATCAGATTTAAAAAAAATCTTCTGACAATTTCTCATTTTTGGTCATGAACACTCCTGCAAAGTTTTGACGTTCTGTTATCTTAATTACAACAAAAATAAGCTTGTGTTATTAATTTAATTTAATGTTTGTGAGTCAATTTGACCTGCAGTTTCATGGTGAATTGGAACTTCACAACCCAAAAGAGAAAAAAATAGATCAGGTTCTCAGACACACTGTATTACATTTTTCCATTATGCTAAATCTTTTATTCTAAGAAATGCATACGTATATTTTAGTTGGTTCATGCATGGTAATTTTCAAGCATTATCATGGCATTGGATCATATAAATAATTAAAAAATAAATAAAACAATAAAGAATTTCAATAAAAAACAGATATACCAATTGTTTTTTAAAAACTTTAATAAATAGTTACATACTATTATTATTTTTGCTTGTCTGAAGTATGTAAGGGATAATCAACAGATTGGTGTGCGTTAAAGGATATTAAATACACAACGCTGAGGCAAAGATCCACTCAACATGAAGATGAGGATCTCCTAGTTAGATCTTGATAGTCCACACTATTAATCAGTCACAGGCAGACAGAAAGTGAGCGTGTGTGAGAAAGAGCTTGTGTGTGCATGTAAATGACAGAGGGATATAGCTTATAGTAACACACATTAGCTACCTCTTCGCAAATACCTATTAAATAAATCTATGAGCATAATTGAGTCAGTATTCTCCAGATTAGACAAATAAAAAATCTCCTGCAACTGTCACTGTTGCTATGGTTACTACTAATGTTTTAGGGAAACACATTTATTTCGAACAGTGGAACTTCCTGTGCATTAAACGATTTTATTGCACACCTTCCAGCCAATCAGAATCAAGAAATTTAAGAGGATAAGTAATAATTGTAAAGGATCCCTGATTTATGTTTATGTTTTCTTCATTGTGTTATTTCATATTGTGACTAATGAATTGCACTAATCGCACTTTGTGTCTATGCACGTGTGAATTGTTTGGTAATCTTGGTCTAACTAGTCTTTTTTTTTCATTCACCTGAGGTAGATTTTTATGCTGAAAAACTTACATTGTTGACAGGAAAACCACTAAGCCTCACAGACAAAAACTGAGAGTCAAGATGACAAAACACACTAGTTTCTTAAATGAAAGCATTCACCTCAGCCAAAGAAAACAAGTACACAAATCACCTGACTGCTCTTGAAAGCTAAAAGCTCCATATTGCATTCAGACAAAAAAATGTACATCACAAACAAGCTGGAAGTTAGCAGTTTTGCTAATATAACCATCTAATCCTGCAGATAAGCCCAGTAATCTACTGGGTATTATATGTTTTTTGTTGACAGAAAAGAAGATTGAGAGATAGGGAAAGGTTTGTAGTTTTTAATGATGCCTGCTAAAGATTAGTATCAGTTCAGGCCTGCTAGCAGGTGAAGCTGATGGTAGGCCATAACACACAGAGGAGGTTGGTTTGACACGGGAGGGAGGATGTTCCAGTAAGGCACAATAAAAAAAAAAGAAAAGAAAAAGTACCGCGAGATGAAGACAGGAATTCCTCTGGTGTCACAATGCCTTTGGCCCTCCCTTCCTATGAAAACAATGCTCTTATTTCCCTGAATCCTGTCTGACTCACCAAGCATCACTCATCTGATTTTTGTGTGTATGTGCTGAAAGACATGTTACCACACATATAACATTTGATGGGTTTTTCTTTGTGCTCTAATCAGTTTAATTCTGTGCGCAGTTACAAATCTAACTTAGAATTTAACTTAGGTATGGTGATGGATAAAACACACTCACATCCTCTTTAGGCAAGCCCTGAAACAGGAAATTATATAAGAAACACGTCACATAGTAGAGAGAAATTGTAGTGCACTTGTACTATTCCAGTGAACTGGCTGATAAACAACTAATAACAGTTTAAAGAGAAACTGCTTGGAAGAGGATGAGGGAGAGATATGCGAGAGAAACAGAGAAAGGGAAAGGAGGAGTCGGAAATGAATAAGCAGAGGGAGCGATGAAGGGAAGAGATAGATCAGAGAGGGAAAATCCCTTTCCTCTCCCTTGCAGTGTGTCTTTATATTTCACATTCCTACGTGTAAACAGAAAAAAAGAAAAAAGAGGGGAATGATGGATGAATAAGGAAAGCAATTGAGGGGAAGGCTCATGACACATGCATGAGCCAAAAACACTTTCAAGTGAACTGAAACTACGTGCTGATGCACTGATGACTGAGTTGAAACAAAAACTTAAGAGCAAGAAAATAAAATAAAATAAACAGTGCACTCAATGCATGCAACAGAGTTAGAACTAATAGTTATTTTATGCAGTTATGTTTCACTTCTGTAATTCCATTTTCTTAATTCCATAATGGATTTTAAGCAGGAAATGTAATGCGAATAACATGTTCAGAAAAATGCCAGATCTAAGAGAAATTTTTCTTTGGATTTGGAAACGTTTTGCATGCAGATGTTGTCAAATGTATCCCTTTTTACACTGATCTAAAGACATCTAAAATGTAAGTTTACTAAGAAATGTACCAGTTTGACCAGGCCGAGAGATTGGTTACGACCAGAAAAGCAATTCTACTGTTATTATCTGGTTTAAGTTGGTATCCCAGTCTCACTGTCTCTTTTAACTGGTTCTAATTTGGTCTCCCATCAGGTCACCCAGCCAGATAATTTTAAAGGCATAAAAAATCTCATCTAAAACTGGTCAACAGACCAGTCTGACCAAGCTGGGAAACACTATTGGTTGATTTTTGCTAACATCCACCAATAGCCAATAATTTTTTAAATACTAAAAAGGTAATAAAAATATTGCTGAATACTTTAACATTAAGTGGCATTTACACTTATGCAATTTTGTTTTAGGGCGACGCGGTGGCGCAGTGGGTAGCACGTTCGCCTCACAGCAAGAAGGTTGCTGGTTCGAGCCTCAGCTGGGTCAGTTGGCATTTCTGTGTGGAGTTTGCATGTTCTCCCCGTGTTCGCGTGGGTTTCCTCCGGGTGCTCCGGTTTCCCCCACAAGTCCAAAGACATGCGGTATAGGTGAATTGGGTAAGCTAAAAATTGTCCGTAGTGTATGTGTGTGAATGAGTGTGTGTGAATGTTTCCCAGTGATGGGTTGCAGCTGGAAGGGCATCCGCTGCGTAAAACATATGCTGGATAAGTTGGCGGTTCATCCCGCTGTGGCGACCCCAGATTAATAAAGGGACTAAGCCAAAAAGAAAATGAATGAATGAATGAATGAATTTTGTTTTAAAACAGCATTTTAGAGGAAACGTTCCTCTTTCAGACAGGCATTTTTATTATTTTTTTGTCTCCGAAAAGTTTGTCTCCATCAACACTATACAGTTTAAAATGCACAATACATGACCATTCATGCTCACTGGGCATGCACATATTTTCCGAGCATCCATAGTGGTCTAGCAATTGTGTAATGGTCATATAAGAGTACAGAAGACCAGTCAGAGAGTGATAGTGGATAGCACACCTCCATATGTAAAAGTTTGTATTTCAGTTTGTCTAAACTATAAAGGAACACCAGTGTTTCCAAACTAAAATGTTTAAAAATGCTCTGATTTTGTGACTCAAAGATGCTAAAGTAGTTTGGATGGCAGGTGTAACTGTAACAAAACTTATGATTGATGACAAAGCTGAAAAACCAGCAAACCACTTTGGTTTTGATTTTTCACCCCAGCAAGGTATTTGGCAATTTGCTAACATTAGCAAGACTTAAACTGTGGGTAAAATTAAAATATTGCTAAAAAACATAAATAAATCCATCTTAAACAAAGATGGTTTGTTGATCTTATCTGGTTCAAGATGGTCTCCCAGGCTGATTTAGGTTGAAGGTTTAGTTTTTTTTGTTTTTTCCAGCAAGGCAGCTGTTTGGTTAATATTAACACAATAACACATATAGTCAAATATACTTAAGATTATAAATCACTGTTTATTTTTGTCAAGATTATCATGCACCAGCTGTTCACAATAAGACCAGGAACATGCATTAAGGAAGTAAAAAGTCACTATTTGAATTGTCCGTTTACTTGAAATGAATCCTAATATAGCCACACCAAGTTACAATTTGTGTTGTAAGTCATGCAATGAATACATCTACATGTCTCTGACACACAGTAAGAGCATTTTCATCATTTAGAATAAAAAGATAAGCATGTTAGCAAAGTGCAGAACAGAGAGAGAGAGAGAGAGAAAGAGAGAGAGAGAGAGAGCGAGCGAAAGGGAAAGTCCCTTTTAATACCCTGCAAACTTCAACACAAGGTATGTTGAGAAACAACCCATGGTGTGAGGAGGTCATGTGACTTCTCGGAATGAGGATACTTGAGTTCAAACGTATGCACCAGCTGCTTTTACAGTGTTTGCACATACGCTTATTCTAGTATATGAAAAAAATACACACTCCTATACACTATACATTCACAGAGAAGCCATGCAAACAACCCATCGGCTGCAGTCTTGCTTGACTGGCAATACGCAACTCCTATCATGAAAACATATTAGCTATGCACACACTCCTGCACTTCAAACGTCATTATTAGTGTGTCATGAAAAGATGTGGGAGGACAAGATTAACAAAAGAGTCGCAGAGACAGAGAAGTCATTCTGGCACATACAATGTTCTAGTTGTAGTAATAGTGACAGCTGTAGTAACACTTTCCTCAGAACGGTACCAGTCAGTCGTGCCAGCCATTTTTATTTCACATCAATCACTAGGTTTAATCTCAGATTTGGAATCACCAAAACATTCATTTTCAGCCATAGCTGCGACAAAAAGTTACTCAGAACTCCAACAAAAGCGTTTGAAGGCATGCTAATGCACAGTTTACATTTCTGGGGAAATAAGAATTGAGTACAGGATATAACACAAGAGTTAACCTCAACAATCTGACAGAAACAAGTTTCAGCCGGCAGCGAAGACATGCGCGCAGCTTCTGGTAACTGCCGGCTGCCTGTGAATCTACGAGCGTTCGTGTTTGTGTGTGTGAAAAAAGTGCGTCTGCACGTCAAGTGAAACCTTAACACGAATTTGAGGTGATTTCTGAGGTCTGCCTAGACATGCAATGGCGGTAATTGATAATGCGGCCAGTGGCAGTATGGGTTAACGCTACCAGAAGAGGAAGTGAAAGCCTGGGAACAGTCCAACAGGTTTGCTGACACATGGGAGTGAGATGAAGCAGAGGATACAGGTTTGAGTGTGTTGTGGTGGCCACACACTAGCGGCCAGGAGAACAACTCAAATAACCATGAGCATTACCATGGCTCCTACTTAGAAAAACAGTGCACTAGCAGTAATTTCCTACTGTGTTCAAAAGTATCATGTGACAGGTAATAAGACATTTGTGGAAAGTACAGCAAACTAACATGTGCCCCACAGGGACAAGAATTCACGTTCGCCTGGTGTTCATTGTGCATTAAATTCTCTAATCCACCAACCACCAGCATTAATTCACTTCTTTTCTACTATATAAATACGTTTAGGGAGCAACTGGTGAACTGTAGAAAATGCATGAATTAACACAAACTAATATAAATTAATAAAATTTAATAATTAGATTAAAAAAATATATTATTTTGATTATATATTATGAAATTCCAAAAACATATTTAGTCTAATAAAATTTATCTAAAAATAATTTTATAATAACCACAATAATTATATAATTGTAATAATTATCATCATACAACAATTATTATGAAATGGTTATATATGTAAATAATAATATTTTAAAAGAAAATATTGATATGATAATAATAATAACAATTATTATTATTAATATAATAATAACTACTACTAATAATCATTATTGTTATTAAGAATAATATTTATTAATAATAATATGTATTAATAATAAATATAATGTATGTTATTTATTTGTTTGTTCACAATACATTAATTGATTATAATATTAATTAGTCAGTGTTAGTTATTGTGAAACACGCCAATAGATTTACATTAATAAATAATAGGATTTATTTTATTTAATAAATTATTGATATTAAATGATAATGCATTAATAATTTGCTAATCTGAATGATTTCAGTTACCCTGAGGCCCACATACAAGTTCACTGATTGATCTAGATTAATAAATACTATAAAAGTCATGTTTCTGATGCCTAATGCATTACTTAATTACCTTTAATGCCACCCTCAAAGTTTGCTTATATTGCATATACTTTACCTGTCGTAGGTTATTGTAAATGTCTAGGTCTTTGTGGGCCCATCGAAATATTTCAATCAGCCAAACAACCAACGACCTGTTCTCCTGGACCACGGCAATGTGAAGAGGCCTGCAAATGCAAACACATGCATTATTTACCAAGACACTCACAAACAAACACACACAGCAAAATCAACATGCATAATGGTAAAAATGCACCGACATCCAACCTGCACAGGTCAGTCAACTAGTTCAAAAGGTAACTGAATGACCGTTCACCTGAGGTTTGCAAACAGTGGTGTGTATGACTCATCTTTACACTGTTGGTGAGTACAGGGAAATGCTTATCTCCCTATCGTTTCACAGAAAGTGTCTCTGAGGTGAGAGCGTTGAAGTCAAAGTTTGGGAACAGGAAGAAAACAGTGTGTGAGAAAGAGACAGGGACTCTTCATGAAATGTTTTATACGATGTGTTTTTTTTCTTTCTAAATCTGCTTCCAGTAACAGCTACTTTGGTTTGAAGTCACTTCCTGCCCTCAGGGACAATGGCACCGTTCTTTCTGTTTTGAATACTAATTATCATTATATTTACAGTTGCATTAGGGGCTTTCTGTGCTTTGCAGACTCCTCTAGCAGAACTTCCCATGAAACCCAAAGAAAATTACAAAGAACATTTTTGCTGACATCAAATACAAGCAGAACGTTTACAACCTATTTGAAGAAAGCAACATTTGCTTAGAAGCTGATCCTTACAATATGCAAAATCATATAAAAAAATGTGCCATGTGCTGAAAGGTCAAGGAATGATTAAAGTTATATAAACAAAATGTCTGATTTGTGAGCATGCAGAAGCCATCAAGATAATATTTTTATGAAAAAATATTTATAAAATAAATAAAAATATATATTACAAAAATTGGGCGTCACGGTGGCGCAGTGGGTAGCATGATCGCCTCACAGCAAGAAGGTCGCTGGTTCAAGCCCCGGCTAGGTCAGTTGGCATTTCTGTGTGGAGTTTGCATTATCTCCCCGTGTTCGCGTGGGTTTCCCCCACAGTCCAAAGACATGCGCTATACGTGAATTGGGTAAGCTAAAATTGGCTGTAGTGTATGTGTGTGAATGCAAGAGTGTATGGGTGTTTCCCACTGTTGGGTTGTGGCTGGAAGTGCATCCGCTGCGTAAAACATATGCTGGATAAGTTGTTAATTCATTCCGCTGTGGCGACCCCTGAATAGTAAAGGGACTAAAAAAGAAAAGAAATGAAATGAATGAATAAATTACAAAAATGAAATGTATTTGGATCAATAAGGCATGCATAAGTATTACGCAAGTATGAAATATGAAATGTTTCACACACATACACACAGATATATATGTGTATGTGTGTGCACATAAATAATTCAATTACATCTCATTTAGCATTTAGTAAGCTCATTTAAATTTTCATTGTTTTCATCAAAATCGATTAAATTCTAACATGGGCTATTTCAACAGACAACCTATTTTTTTTATATAAAATGGTGAATTTTACTGAACATCCCTATTGGTCAGCTAGATCTGCCAGACTCAGACCACTGACTGAATATAGCCTGCTGGACATGATCATGCATTGATAATGGTATGTACCATTGTAGGGGCATGCACAATTTTTCTTTTTATTAACTTACTATTTTCATTATTATTTTTTTTATTATTTAAAATACAGATCAGTGCAAACTATTTTACACCATTTAAAGGCAGACCCCCACACACATCTTGTTTTGACGTTCTTCAGGGGGGGATCAAGTGTTAATTCGCACCATGAGCAGGACTAACATTTATGGTTGCTATTAATGCAGGCATCAATGTTGTGTGTTCATATGTTCACAAATGCTGACTTGTTTCATCCCACACTCTCAGAAATACAAAAGCTGCCACTTGAGTGCACATTTTTACCTGAAGAGCACATATCGGTACATTACAGGTACATATTAGTACCAAAGTGTACTTATTAGTACCTAAAAAGGTGTATACAAAACGTACTATCCTAGTGACACCTTTTGTACATTTATTTCTGACACAAATGTAGGGTTCAAAATGTAATTGAGGTTTCATTTCATTTCATTGACTTTCCCCTTATTTGACCCTAATTTTTGTGTTTTTTTAGCGCACAGAAATGTGGCAAGAATGTCAACAGGGCCTGATGGGAAGTCACACTATAACAGCAGGACAAATGAAAGAGGGAAAGAGAAAAAAGGGAACAGAGAAGAACATTGTTTATATCCTCTTTTGACTCGTATATTGAGTCATTGTGGGAAGAAAGAAGCCGGAACAGACAGAGGAGAGCAAATAATTTTGAATGATGGTGCTGGAATCATATTCCAAGTGATATAAATGTAAATATTGTCCTACTATGGGCCATTGCAATTGCCTCATGTTGGTTATTCCATTGTGACAAGATTAATAAATTAAGCAGAGAGGAAAAAAAGTCAAATAGTGCATTCAGCTCAGGATTTTTATTATAAGTTTTCTGGATTTGCCATTAATACATAAGTCTTTGTATTTTATTTTATAGTGATTTTGGAAAAAATGATATGTCAAAATAAAATAATAAATGTTTTCATTTATATATAGAGCGAGCTTTGGAAAAAAATACTTAATATGCCAATTGAAAATTCTCAATTTTAGATTTCTTCTGTAAAATAATTATGCCAATTCTTGTCAATTTAAAATCAGCTACTGTCACAAAAAAAAAAAGTTCAAAACTAAAAAAGTTCAAAAATAACAAAAGTCAATTCGGACACGCCCTTAATGTTTTTGCGCCATGCGCTTTAGAAATCGTGCTTGGCTCATTAAAAGAGAGCCCTGGGGGACTTGAATGCCCTAGGGGACTAAAGTGTGCCTATTTTCAAAATAAAACTGGAATGTTCCTTTACCTTCAGGGACTCTATTTTAACGATCTAGGCATTAAGGGCATGTCCGAATCCACTTTTGCTATTTTAAGGACGGAAAAACACGCTATACATCACGGCACATGGTCTAACAGGGTTGTGCTTATTCTCTTGATGAGTTATGAGTGTGTTTTGAGCATAACGTGCATTAAACCAATCAGAGACTCGTCTCCCACTCCCTTCAAGAGTCAGTTGCGTCGCACCATGGCGCATTTGCTATTTACATGGCGGACTTTGTAAGTGAAAAAACTGAATGCTTCACTAGCGTTTACTTTACTTTACTTTTACTTTATTCCTTTACTTTCGTGGATAAGGAAACGGTGTTGTACGCACTCCACTGAAGACATCCATTAGCCTACATATTTAATTTAGTTTGTTAAGCGCAAATATTTGTTTTGTAACTATTTCTAAATTCAGTTTGAAATTTCAGCAAACGAATAAATGAACAATAATAACGAAGTGAGGTCAAAAAACAGAGTTACATCCAAACACACATCCTATTCTCATGCCCGATATGGTGATGCATACGTCTCCAAAACCCGACAGGTGGACAAATCTAAACTAGTTTTTATTAAAACAAATATAAATATGCATATAATAAATAATACTACTACTAATAATAACAACATTATACAAAAGCAAACTGTTATGAATAAACTGAAAAAGTCCCCTCGAGATGAAGAAGGGATGGAGTTAGTGTTTTTTATATTTATGTAGAAAATAATAATTTTTGTAACATATTAATCGTAAAAAAATTTTTTTTTCATATGTAAAGATATTTGTGTATTGCTGTACATCCTGTGTGTATTAAGCAATGTGTAAAGCGTTTGGACGCATAGGTGCACAACTAACGCGCTCTGCGCTAAACTTTAGACCTGCTTTCAGTTGGTCAACAGCCCGGTCGATTTCAGTTCCTCAAAATAGCAACGCACCAACAATGCGCCTTAACACACCTCCTTTTTAGACCGACACACCCATGAGTCCACAAAAGCGCAAATGGGTTTGCTATTTAGACAAAGTGGCACAAAACGTGAAAATTTGGGTTGCGCTGGTCTCAAAATAGCAACAAATTGCGTAAAACACGTCTTGCGCCTTATTGCGCCGGGTGTATGATAGGGCCCCAGAAGTGTTATGGTCAAATGGGGGAAAAAAACATGATTTTCAGTCACAACAAATAAAAATGTTAAAAGGCCTTTAGAATTTTTTTGTCCAATTTTTTTTCCAGTGGCATATATAGAATAATATTTTAATTACATCCATACACCACACCGCTTGACTTTCTGAAATATGACTTTCTGTTTGTATTTGGAGTCACCATGAATACAATGTTCTCCAAGAAGCATCAGACCAAAAGAGGAAGAGAAAAGCCATTTACTCAAAACGAACATGAGCTGGCCAAACTCCAGCTATGACCTGCCCCAATGAACTGCCAAATCAGTTTCTCTCTTCCTTGGTTCTGATAAAAAAAAGCAGAAGAGTTTTTTAGTAGCTTAATTCTTTCATTTTTTGCCTCCTTTCCTGTAAGTGAGGTCAGCATCAGTGTACTTCAGGAAATCTCATGCGTTTTTCAGTTCTGCCATCAGGGCCATGTGTTCAGCCCTACTAAGACTCTGTTTTGTTAATCAAGAAGTCTTTATCAAGTCTGAAGATTGCAAGATTACACAGAACAGAGCTAAGGCCACACTAAAGGATAACGGGCAACAGAATTTTCTTACGTTGCATTTCAGCATCAAAACTAAAACTGCAAAATGAACAGATCTTTACTTGCGTGTACGTTAATATAGTACAAAGATCTTTAAAGTCAGCATAGATCAGAAATTACAGTCATCCTCAATATAAGGTGCTGCAGCTGTGATGTCAAATCTTTGAGTAATTTGCCAAGTGGCTTTGAGGTTTCTAAGTGTTATTATTATTATTATTATTGGTGCTTACAGTAAATAATGTCAACTCCACAGTCCTGCACCCTGATGTTCTTATAGTTTCTTATTAGAAACATAAACTTTATAAAATAAACCAAACTTTTCATACGTTTTTCAGAATCAGGTCCATCATGAATTGACTGAACCAGTGGGTCTCATTCACTAAGCATGCATATGAACGTGAATCTGTTAATGCTTCATAGATTAAAGATAGATATTCAATTATGACTACAAAAAATGTAAACAAAATATATAATAAATTTACACCCATTTACAATTCTCCAAATTCACTAACATCAGAACAATATTGAAAAACAAGCACATCTGTGTATGTGCATGTTGTCAGTTAGTCTAATTTTTTTTATAGGTTCTCTTGTGCATACAAATATATGATCATTTACACAAAACTTTATGTAAAAACTATTTAATAAAATATGTAAAAGGCATTCCCACATATATCTTTAAAAAAACTTGTCAAAAAGGTGTAACATTTTATTTAGTCTGCAAAGAGATATATAAATAAATATAACAATATAAAAATTTAAAACAAACAAAGCAAAAAAAGTGCTTTGAGTAAACAGTCCAATCATAAAAAAATATATTACAAATAATAATGATTAAACATTTTTTTTCCCCTGGGCATTTATCATATAATCTCATCATCACACATCTGATCACTGAATTTGCTGTCACTTACACTGCCGGTCAGAATAGTTTCTCTCTCTGTTTTCAACACTTGAAACTCTCTTGGTTCCTGGAAGTGACTGAGAGTTAGTTAGACCACAGCCCCAGATAAGGCCTAAGCTGAGACTGACGTAAGAACCTGAACATCATCAGAATGAGATGAAGGGCTCATGGCGGTGCAGTGGCGCATGTGTGGCATCCTGTACAGCCCAGAAACACAAACCTCTAACATCCCCTGTCACACAGGCCTGCTTCTGTAGCAAACAAACTCAGAGACGTAAACAGCCTGAGCCCACATGACATGCAACCACTTTTATAAAAACTCTCACAGGTACAGAAAAGATAAAACCCCTGCATCCAAGGTCAGTAACCCAATGTAAAGGCACTACGTTTCTCGGTAATAGTTATGAGAACTGAAAACAGCCTTCAGATCACACGTTTAACCTTAAAGTCTACCTTTGGCAGACTCGTTTATCCAAAGTGACTTACACTGCACTGAATATGATCACTAACACTATGAAGTGCTTGAGTAAGAGAATGAATACAGGTATGCGTCATTACAAGCCTATGTGACTTTCGTTCTTATGCAAAGCACAAATGAAGAAATTTTGAAGAGCTGTTTTGTGCATAGGATGAAACTCATTCAAACACAAATCATGACAGCAACCACTTCAACAGCCACAAACTTTTGTTTGAAAAATTTAGTTTGAACAATGAGGTCACTGTCATTTTTTGGAGATTTTCCTTTTGGAGAAAATGACCATAGTAGACCAGTGCAAATGGACATTGCATTATTAAAATGGAAGATGGCCGCTGAGTCAAATTACTTGCCTCAAATTGACTTTCGCATAAATGCAGCATCAGGTATATAACCTTTCAAAGCATACTCCATCTGATAGCATGCACAAACAAAGGCGGTTGAAACATCCACACCAGAAGTAATCTTTCTTATCCAACATCTGCACATTTTCTCTCCACACTTTATGAGCAATAAAATATCATCGCACTCTTTTAAACTTGAGTTGCTAGCATATTTGAATCCCCTCACACATGCACTCTTTTAATGTTGCCGTCTACTATTTTGCCATCTTCAGTAGTTTGTTGTTGTTCTGTCGCTTTTTTTGTCCACAGAGTGTCATCAGTTGAGTGTTGACACCTTGTGGACAAATAAAGTACTGCAAAATAGATCACAAACACAGTTAGAAAGAAATTGGCTTATGTGCACAGTTTACTGATGTCAACATTTATATTGTGCACTTAGTAGATGTTTAGGTTAGGGTTAAGATTAGGTTTGGAAGCATAAGTTTATATGTATTTCCAAAGTTAATTACAGGTTATGCTGAGTATTAGTGCTGCCAAAAAGTAATAGTTTATTTAACTCTAGTATTTCATTTGTTTTGTAAGTGGTCATCTTAAATAAATCATTAAATCTACAGCACTGAAACCTGTCAGTGGGAAAATTATGGCTTATATGATTCTCTCAAGATGCAGCACTTTGATTGTAGGACTTCTATTTCTGCTGCAAAAGATGCGAACAATTAACTTTTTTCCGCAAGAAAGAGTCTGATTTTACTTACTGATAAACATTTGCTCTGTCTGGATGTGATAAAATCCACAGTAATGACATGTTCTTGGCATATATCACAAATGTGCACTTCAATAAACTTACAGAAAGCACATTAACATGTTTACATGCTGGGCGAAAAAAGTGCAAGTGACAAAAATCAAACTAATCACTATCGTCTTTTGCTTAAGCCATTCAAACATTACTCTGGTAAAGGAAAATGGGTTAACACATTAACATGATTTTGTAATTTGTTGACTTATTAAGCATAATTGGGTTGAGAATTTGCATAAAAACCACATAGTATGATACACATAAATTGGACCCCATTGACTTTGACTGTAATGGCGAAAAAATACAGAGACATATTTCAAACTTTCTTCATTTTTGTTCCACAAAGTAAAGTGATACAGGTTTGCAATGACACAAAGTAAAAAAAAAGGATTAACTATCCTTTTAAAGCATGAACATGACCTGTCGTAATTAAAAAACAAAGAACAGAAATGGCACAGGGATGTAAGCTTACAGTACAGAGTGAAAGAGAGAGAGAGTGACTGATAAGTGACAGAGAAAAAGCGGTAAAGGAGGAAGTGAGGAACGGATGTTTGGGTTTTTGAGCCCATTCATTTTCAAACACACAAAGCAATGAAAAAAAGATGAAAGAGAGAGAGAGAGAGAGAGAGAGAAAGGCACCTGAAAAAACCGCAGTCGCACAACAGACTCGCACTAACATCAGGCTTTCCCGAAAATGAGGGTCTGTGAAGTGCTGAGAAGAAAACAAGGTGAGAGCACGAGACGCCCATTGACGTAAGAGCCAAGACAGAAAACAGACAAGAGGCGAAGGAGACTGTGTGAGAGAGAAATAAAGTAAGAGAATGTTGCCTTTCTATTTGTGTTTGTGCAAATGCAGTTTACTGCATAGCATGCCTGACAGATATACATGCAAACAATAGACAGAAATCAGGAAATAGGAATCTACTGGAAACCAAAACATAGGGAACAAACATATCAATTCAGGGAAGAAATGTGGTTAAAAATGCGGTCGAAAAATCTCACCAAACAGAAAGCCACCAAAAAAGTCTACAAAACTAAACATTGTATTATATCAGGGGAAAAAACACAAACAAGCTCACCTCATCCTTTGCATGGTATTTTGAGCTTACACTTGAATTACTTATTTCTCTGGAAAATAAAAGGAGAAATTCTGCAGAACTGCACCGGCCACTTTTTTTCTGCAAGCAAATGTTGCACCTGTAACTCCTTTAGATTTATGCATTTGACTTTTATCCAAAGTGACTTTTAATGCAATCAGACTGTGGCACAAAAATGCCATTTAACTGTCTTCACACAGATTAAATTTTTAATGTAGCTCAGAGATGGCATGAATGTATTTATAAACAATTACAAAATTATGCAGTGATAATAATGCACAGAACAGCTGCAAAGTAATGTTTGAGCCATGAGTAAAGTTAAAAGCCATAAAGTAAAAATTGAGACATAAGTTTCCCACTGAGAAGTTGCTGTTCTTTCTTTTTAATGATTTATAAACATAACAACCTAGCTAGATATAAAAATTATTACATTTTGGTGTCATGACCGGGAAATAAATTTAATTTATTACAAGGCTGTCTGGAATACTTGATTCGACGTTCCAAGGTTGCTGAAATTAAAAACACAGGCTCATCCAGGTATTTCAAATCATCTTGACCATCTGTGAATATGTTCACATTCATATTTATAGGCTTATCTGTCAGCTGTCATGACTGTTTGGCGTTATCTTGTGACTTAGTAATACGTAGTTTAGTGTATGCATTCAGCTGTTTTTGTTTCTGTCAGCTTTGCCTTCAATTAAAGAATTAATAAACTATTATGGCTCAGAACAATGTTTTGTGTCTAATTTTTACGTTTTGTGGCAAGTAGCTGCATGTGCAATAAGCAGGGTAAAGTACATCCAGGTGGTTGTTATCGCAGAGTAAAGACAACAGGCTGTTGTATATACTGAAGGGATTTATTCTGCAAAAACAACCAGCTGGATGTACTTTATCCTGGTTATTACACATGCAGCTACTTGTTATCCCTTTTTAATTTAATGTCATTTATTAATGACATCCTGTAAATGCGGTTTACTTGCAGTGCTGGGTGATTGGCTTGCATGAAAATGTGTTATTACAATAAGCATACAGTATATTGGTGTGTATGGAAATGTGCTTAATGAGAGTTATTGGTAAATAAACAATTTAAGATTACAAAATTTTGGTCGGTTTCTCATAATAAGTCCATAAGGGTTATATCTAACAAATTATGTGAACCACTTTTACAATATATTTGGGGATTGTGAAATCATTTTGATGCTTGAGGTGCCTCTTCATTCAATTTAATGGAAAAGAGCATGAGCATTTTAAGAAAACATATACTTTTTTTACATTATATTATATTAGGTAACACTTTAAAACAATGGTCCATTAGTTAATGTATTTACTAACATAAATAAACTATTAGTAATACATTTATTATGGTATTTATTCATGTTTGTTAATGTTAGTTAATGTGATTTAAGTTAAATAGCGTTAGTGTTAGATTTAAGTTAAATAGCGTTATGTTAGCTCACAGTGCATTAACTAATGTTCATAAGCACAATTTTGGATTTTAATAATGCATTAGTTAATGTTGAACTATGATTTATAAATGCTTTACAAGATTTTTCATACTTAGTTAATATTAGTAAATACATTAACAATAACTAATGGACCATTATTCTAAAGTGTTACCTTATAATATATATATATATATATATTTTTTTTTTTTTTACATTATATTTTTTAAATACATTTATTGAAAAGACTTTATGTAGAATTCAAAAACCGTTGTTATTAGCGACACCAGTGGTTATTAAGTGAACTACAGCCAGCAACTAATCACTATTACTCATGCTATACAATAACTTTACACAGTAAAGTTCTTTTTTATTCTTTGTTTAGCAGTATTATAATACTCGTCCAGATGCTGTACACACTGCTAAGAGCAAGCTTCAGACCAATATGTTGACATGTGCTGCACGCTCTATTCTCAATAACAAAATAAACATGCAACAAAAACAATGATGAGGAGAAAACAGTGGCTAAGAAGGAATCTGATCTTAGTGAAGTGTTTGTGCTTGCACAAGCTCTGCAATCCACTGGTATCATGTTGATAGATGATGTCATTAAAATTACACCGTAAAGTTAGTCTGTTTGTAGTAGGCCTATATTTGAGACTACACGTTGAACAGATCCTGCAAGTGGAACCATAGTTTGAATGAATCCCTTTTCTTTGCATGACATTTCCATTACAGTGTAAAATAGATCCTTTAGAATTATGCTGAACATTATAATAAGTCATTTTATGTGTCACTGAACGGAAGTGAGAATATCAGGAACAAACATAAAAGTCACACCCTTTTAAAATTTCTTGACAAAATGCTTTAAATCTTTCAATTAAAAAAAACCTTTTAAAAACAACCATGAAATTGGGTAAGGTCTTCTTTTTTTAGGTTTCATCACAGATTGTTCACACAAAATTCCTACTGTAAATATATCAAAACTCAATTTTTGATTAGTAATATGCAATCTTATTATTTACAATTTTTTTGAACCCTCGGATTCTAGATTTCCAAATAGTTTTATCTCGGACAAATATTGCCCTATCTTCAATGGAAAGCTAATTTATTCAGCATAAATCTCAATTTCAAACAATTGACACTTATGACTGGTTTTGCGGTCCATGGTCACATATATTAATAAAAGGCTAGATTAAATCTGTTCATCATCATCATCATGTCACTTCAAAAGGCCTGATTCATATGGACTGCTTTTATGCTATCAATCTATTATACTAATTGAAAACACTGACGTCATAGACATTTTTCTTTTCTGATTAGAAACTAACAAAAGTTTAAAAATTTCAAAAAGATCTGAAATTAACAAAAGTCTAAAATTTCATATTTCTCAGTGAAATGTCAAGGGTCTTTCATTAGGAATCTACACAATCATGAATTCAGTGAAGGTGAAAGATTTTCCCATGAAGGTTTTGCAATGGGACAAAGTTAGTCACAAGGATTCACCACATTAACCAACAAAAACCTGCTTGGTGTTCAGTGAGCTTTCTGTGCTTAATGCATTGCTACTTCATTAACAATAGACAACGGACCTTTTTTTACCTGAGAACTTTTGCTAAAATTTCACTACTATGACCTTGAAGGACAAGAGGCTGAGTAAATCATGAGTAAAGCATTTCTTTTTTTGGGTGTGTTATCTCTTCAAGTAAACAAATGAGACGGTTTCTATAAAACTGGGTGGGATGAGTCAAATAAATATCTAGTCAGTAAAAAAATACACATCCATATCATCGCATCTCTCAAACACAGAATCAGCTTTGTTTGCTTACTAAGCATTACACACTTCCAGCAATGTTTTCGACTGCTGCTGACTAAACCGGGATATTAATATTGCGTGACACCAGGTGTCACTTTTGGAGAAGTTTCACTCATATGAGAAATTATATTTTCATACTGAGTGATGCTTCAGATATTACAGTAACACAGTACATGTGCCTGTGTTGGTGCCAAAGCCTTAGAGAGACAAAAATGCTCATTTCTGGCATCTTCATGACCCGCCACACTCATACACCAACCCCTGTAACAGCAGCACGTGAAATAGCAAAAACCAGTGTCTCTCAATTTGTCTTACTCATACCCATACCCTCCTCCAGAAGCAATCTCCCCTTTCTCTCTTGCTCTCTCAGAGAGAAAAGAGGATCTTTTTCTTTGGTGTGGATCATCAGATAACATGATTCTGGTGGGCTCTGTAATCTTGTTGAACAGGAAGTCTAACAACATTGATGAAATGTAGGGGTTACAGAGGTCACAATGACTCCCTACTAACATCTTGACTCTTGTGATTCAACCACAGACAGAAGACACGTCCACATTTTTTTAAAACATACTAGATCTATGACTTAGGAATATTTTTAGACTTCTTTTTGTTCTGGATGACTAAGCAAGAGCCAGAGTTACATATTTAGGAACATTTTTGGAATTTCCAAAAAGCAGAAAGTACATGTCAGCTGTACTAATACTTAACCATGAATCAGACCAAGTTTTTACACATTAATACTAAGAATACTACAATACATTACTGCTATGCCCTATGAAAATTTTGAGGGAAGATGATTTATCATAATTAGTTACATAATAATTGAGGCCTCAAAAAAAAGGACTCACGTGTCACCGTCTTCATCTTGATGTGTCGCTGCAGCAATATCTGCCAGCAGCCGTTCTGTGCTCTCCAGTGGTGAAAGAGGTGAAAAAGTTGGAACTGGCATGCGCATGGGTTTCTGTGGACTGTCGTGCTTCTGAGGCCATGGGATACATGGATAACCTGGTTTTAATCCAGTAGAAGAGAAATTTTACTAGTCACAAACCAAACAACACCATGCATCTCAAACCAATATAAATCAAATAGAGTTCATAGGCCTCCAAACCCCCCCCCCCTTGCCTTCTGTGGAAAGTATAGTTTCTTGTAATACTACTTCCTTATGTCTTACCAACTAAGAACAGTTATGAACAGAAATGTTTGCTAATTGGGTTCAATCTTTGGACATATGACAAAATAAGATTGTTCCGCATAGCACATTTTCATGAAGACCAAGAAATCAGAATGTATTATTACCAATGTATGATGGCGTTTAGCAGGGAGATTATTGGAAAATTAGTAGACTAGAAATTAGTAAATGAGCAGAAGTGTATTTAGTGCTTGGGGGCCCCAGGCAAATGGCGTACAAGGGGAGCCCTTTAAAAAATGCTGCAAATGGTTTATCAAATGGCCACAACCCTCCACCATCTAGCTTTTAAATTGATTAATCTAATACATTTTTGGTTTGATTGATATCTGTGGCTGGTTGAATATACATAGCCACTATATTAAGTACTACTTTCATCAGCTAACAGTTACACAAGGGGTAATCTGTCTTATTTTTTGGGTTAAAGTTAGCCCAATCTATCTATTGGTAACTTTTTAGTCTAAACACTTTATGCGACGGGCCCCTGGTATTATTTAGATGAGCAGATTTTGTTTTTCAGTTTGATATCACCCACACAAGCTTTTAGACAACTTGGAAAGAAAATGTGACTAACAACATATGGATGGGTGCAGGTGGGATATTTGATTAGATTTCATGCACAGTTTATAATGTGCATGCTTCAAACCCAGTACATTTTTTCCCTGCTTTCATTTCATAAGTAATATGTGGTGGATATTATATTACAATATTGGATACATAGTCCAAAAACCTATATTACAACCATCCCCAGTTTCACCTACGTCTGTTAACCCACTGACACGTTTTGTACGCTGCTGAATCAAACATCCTGCTGATCAGCTCAGTGGTTTCGCGTTGACTGTAATGTGCGCTGACTGGACTGACCATGACTGCGCAATCCTACTGCAGACGCACGCGCACCACATGAATGGACACACACAGGCTACTTTCAATATGAACAAGCCGACTTACACTTGGCTTTAAATAGCCTATAAATGAGTGGTTATTAAAAATAAACATCAATAATCATTTAACAAATAACTTACGATATTGTGGACAAGGTGTGTTTAATATTAGCCGTGCATCTGCGTCTCTGTGAGTCCCCTCGGGAATCAGCACTTTTGGACTCTGGTTATGTGAAACTCTTGGATCAGGATCCACGTCCACAGGGAAAGGACGTTTCCTGATCGGAAGTTTGGAAAATGAGGAATCCTTGCCCGCAGCGTCCGTCTGATTGTTGCACTTCGCGCTTGGGGTCACAGGTCTGGTTTGTGCGGGACCCTCGCGCGTCCTGTTTCCCCTGTTACCCACATCATCAGTTTGGGTAGTCTTTGAAACAGAGCCAATACAAGTGTCCCGTGATTCATTAGGATGAACTCCGTGCCCATTGTACTTGTGCGCCGACCTCACCTGTGTTTCTGGGGTTTGTCTTGGGCGACGTTGGTCCCCAGTCTGCGCGCAGATCCCACGCTCTCTGGGTTTGTTGGTAAGATCCAGTGGTGATCCAGATTGCGCAGTGTGATTACTGTGACTCATGGTCATTGTCCTCAGGTAGGCGATATGTGGGTCCTAGACGAATCCTTTTAGCAGCATTATGGCAGATGATTCCGTTGACTTGATCCCAGGTTGAAATTCACCTCATGTTGCCTACAGTAGCTAAACAAGAAGATCGTTTAGAACAGCTACTTGAATGACTTAAATTCATAGTCTAATTGTAAAGTTTAAAATAAAAAAATGAGCTGAATGAACATTCTAAATAATAACTCATGCAATTAGTATAATAGGACAATGACAGTTGGCTATGTCATGTGCATTAATAGTAGCCTATTAGCCTATTATTATTAGTGATCACGCGGATAACCTCTGCGCTGTGCTGCTGTCTCTATGATCTGAACCAAATTCACAGAGTCTCCTTCTCTCATTCACTCTAATTAGGAAGTAGGTGGGTAAGTGAACTGCGGGGTTTTCCCTTTTCTGCAAGCCACCATTTGCGACACGACTACAACGCGCTGCTGAAGGTCTGTGCAGCTGAGATCAAACATTTAGCATTTGATACCAAGCTACTTTGCATTTAGCAATTATCAGCCTATACACGTCTTATATGACGAAATGTTTCGTTTTGGATGATTATTGTCGGACGGGAACGTGGAATCGGTTTCGATTTTACTTTAGTTGTCCTGTTTTTTCTTCTTCAGAACTGACCGTTAAGTCTATCTTATGCCAACGTTTGCAATCATCTGTCAGTGCAACTGAATGTGTCGCGAGCTGTTGAATAACAGGTGTGTAGTTTTGCTTTCCTTTCTTTTTTTTCTTCTTCACCCTGGTGCCTGGTAGGAAGCGGGCTGGATCTCAGGCGGGGATCTCCCTCAGCTGTTGTCGGGAAACCTGCCAGGCCCAGCCTCCTGACTTCCTGTATTTGACCACATTTACATCGGGTCAGCGGATCATTAATGGCTGATGGAACTGATAAGATAGTGTCCTTTTTGCATTGGAGATTAGATTTATGACTCATATTGGTGATGAGAACAACAACATTACTGACTTTTCACTATCTCAGCATCTTATCTGGAAAGCACCACCATTTTGATTAGAATCCTTACAGATACACAACCCATTTAGTTTCTGGTTCCTAGAACCAAACCAAGAACAAAATAAAGCCTAAAAAGAGCTTTAAGAGAATTGAAATGAACATAAAAAAATAAAAAAAACTATTAAAACGTTGGGATGTGTACAGGCTGACATCTAAAATTGAACTGTCTGAGTATACTATACTGAATGTAAACTTACTTCATGAGTGATAAAATAAGTCTATATTATAAATATGGGTAGTATAAATAGAATTTGGACGATATCTGGCATATCATCACATGACCTACCTGATGGGATTGCCTCATGGGATAGTAAAGTGTCGATATAGACTTCAAAATCTTACCTACCTGATGGGATTGCCTCATTGGATAGTAAAGTGTCGATATAGACTTCAAAATCTTAGGTCATCTGGGTACTTGAATTCGGGTGTACTACTTGGCTCACATGGGGCTCATGTATGTGTTTTGGACGCACAGAGCGAGTTTATTATCATTAGTGCCAGCCAAAAAAATTATTTCCAACAGTCAGTGTAAAGTGAGCATGAAAATTAATTGTCATAAGATTATTATGTGCATAGTGTACTCACACCAGCAGATTTTCTTTTACAAAGTAAGCGCAGTGCTGTATAAAGACCTTTAAAAATCGCTCAATGCACAGCTTACTAATGTGCTTTGAATTGTTTTTGCACCACTTAGTTTGTCCACTAGATGTTGACACATAACAGTAAGGTAGAGGTCTTCACAAGTCCACTTGGATCTGAAAACCTGAGCTCCGACCAGAGACCCAAGCCGATATGTGTCCAAAACTTTTGCATATCATTCATTCATTCATTTTCTTTTCGGCTTAGTCCCTTTATTAATCTGGGGTCGCCACAACGGGATGAACCGCCAACTTATCCAGCATATGTTTTACGCAGCAGATGCCCTTCCAGCTGCAACCCATCACTGGGAAACTTTTGCATATAGTCTAAGGTAATTTAAAATAAATGTGCTTTTCCAAATGGACCCAATCTGACCTGAACCCTTTCCATAGAATGTATTGAGGCTTCAGTGATCATCACTGCTGACTGATGAGTGATTGACATTTAAGACATTGAGCGTGTACTTGCAAGTTGGTGTTAAAGATGCCATAATGAAAATCTGGATATGGCTAGACATATCTTAATAATGAGTGCAGTATATAAAATGGCCGTACAGTAAGCCTGAAACGCCATTGTTCCCTCATTCTCATGTAAATCCTGTGAGTTTAAAATGCCTATAAAAAACATGACAATTGCAACAAAACGCCCCAGGCTACATATTACAGATAAAACAATGGTCAATGGGTAAGCTAAATTGTCTGTAGTGTATGTGTGTGAATGAGAGTGTATGAGCATCCGCTGCGTAAAACTATGCTGGATAAGTTGGCGGTTCATTCCGCTGTGGTGACCCCTGATTAATAAAGGGACTAAGCCGAAAAAAAAAAAGAATGAATGAATAAGAGGCAGGGAGACTAAAGCCAGACATGCCACATCTTTACATGATGTGAGTGAGTAAATTTGAGCACTGAGTGCACTGGAAGGGTTGCTTTGCTGGTTGATAAATTCCTCAGACGGATTCAATTTTAAAGGTCTTGAGCAGACCCTGTGATAGTTATTTAAAACCTAGCAAGCTGTCTATTAGTAATGAAACAAAGTATTTTGGTGTCTGCCATGTATACAAATATTAATGTTAAATTAATAATCTATTCATAAAACATCAACAGAATTCTGCTCTGGATGCCATCTTGTGGTCAGATGCGGAAATTCATTTGGCGTATAAACTCTTGCGGTGGAGCAGTTCTCAGCTAGCCATCTGTTCACAGGGCATCAGAATGCCAAATGCGGGATATACAGATTATTAATTTATTCAGCACCACCCGAAGATGCATAAGGTCTGTTAAAGGTATCTTTTGTTAGTTTAAGGTGTACATTTGTGAAACTGGCCAAATATGTTTGTAATGTGGCATCAAACACATCTAGATTGCTGAGTATAAGTGTTCAATGCACTTTTATATGTTAAACAAGTAAATATGTAAAATATATAATAAAATAATAAATAAATTAATTAAAATATTGTATAAAAAAATAAATATAGTGTTTTGTTTCATTTTTTCCCTTTTCTGCAAATGTTGACAAACATCCTAATTATATTGTGAAATATCTGTTATTCCAACTCTAAGATGTGTGTGAACATTCATTTATTCATTTTCTTTTCGGCTTAGTCCCTTTATTAATCTGGGGTCGCCACAGATGAACCGCCAACTTATCCAGCATATGTTTTACGGAGCGGATGGCCTTCCAGCTGCAACCCATCACTGGAAAACATTCAAACACACTCATTCACACACATACACTACGGACAATTTTAGCTTACCCAATTCACCTATACCGCATGTCTTTGGACTTGTGAGGAAAACCGGAGCACCCGGAGGAAACCCACGCGAACACCGGGAGAACATGCAAACTCCACACAGAAACGCCAACTGACCCAGCCGAGGCTTGAACCAGCGACCTTCTTGCTGTGAGGCGATTGTGCTACCCACATGTGTGTGAACATGTATTTTGTAATTTAAATGGCTTAATAATTATCATATTATTTGATTTATGATGGATAATGGGCACACCATGTTAGTCTACACTGCAGGAGATATTAGAGCTGCAGGATTTACAACATGATAATTAATCATTTTTTTACCAAATACATGAAAGTGGCTGTTTAACTGGAAGAGGAATAGAGTAAACATTCTAGTAACATAACCAGTATGTTTCCTACATGAAAAAAGGACAATGTCCAATTATATTTGAAAAAACAATTATTATTGCCATCTCTATAAACATCATCGTGTATTTTACAAACCATAAATGTTGTTTTGCTAGTACTTATGTATATCTGAATGTCTGAAACATAAAATAAATGTTATTTCTTTAAAAACACTGATAAACTGATTTATGAAGCACTGCATGTCTCTTTCTATGTTAAGTGAGGAGATTTGAGTTTAGCAGCTGATGATGTGCACTCTGAACATTTTAATTACATCAGTGTGATCATACACTTCAGGGGACGCACTTTATGTGAGGGGATTGAAAGATATTCATAAATTTTAGAGATTTTTTTTTGACCCAATACAAGAAAGAATCTATCTTGTGTAGATGTGACAAATGCCCATGTTTGTGCAAGCCATCAAATATAGTATACCTTGAAAAGCTGTACTCCAAACTCGCTTTAGTTCCACCCCACGTCAGGGGTTTGGAGTTACCTGGGTCAGTTTGGGACTTTCCTTCATCGTTGGGTTGAGTGGGTATGGAAAAACAAACAGAAAAAAAATCATAGGTGTTTAAAGTACCTAAAACACCCAGAAGAGTTCTTGGTGGGCCTCAACTTGTCAGTTGGGGATATATGATACAGTCCAAATACTGAATCACGGCCAATTTAGTTCCCTTGGGCCTGAAGATCTAAAATCGATAATCTGCCAGTTAACTTTGAGTACACAATTTAGCAATTTAGTTAACTGGGGTGCTGCAATATACATTTTACTATAAATGTATGGATATGTTTACATGGTGGCTACAAAGTGTTTTAGAGAGAGAAAAGGACAATAGTGTAAATATCGTCTGTGGTATGACTGCCATGTTTGTAAAGGAAGAAGTACCTGAAATGTGTGATCTCAGACCTCAGATCTCTTTTTGTTAGACATCTCATCACAATTTTTGTTACATCGTTTAAAACCACATTAACCTTCAGACATAAATCTATTATGAAAAATGATAGATTATTTTGCTACCTACGCGATTACGTGAATATATTCCATAGTGATGAAATGTTGTTATATGACATTTCATTTAGTAAATCTACATTATCACAATGCAGGCGGTATAAAGCCCTTTAGAAATTAAGGCGACATGAATGAAAAAGACAATTTCAACTACATACCCCATTCGCGGTTAATGAAGATGATAAACTATAAAATAAAACTACAAGATGGACGTGGTTTGTTGAGGGGGCATAGTCGCCAAGCTACACATGAGTTCCATCAGAACACTACTAACTGTAGTTAGTACTGTACTGGTTTGATGATGGGGAAATGCTGTGACGCTGCGCCCACTGCTGGCCACTCTTGTCCCTGCAGTATAAAGCAATTATTTTTAAAACGTTACATTGCAGAGAAAATATTAATTAATATGCCCTTCCAGCTGCAACCCATCACTATGAAACACCTATGCACTCTCATTCACACACATACACTACGGACAATTTAGCTTACCCAAATCACCTACCGCATGTCTTTCGACTGTGGGGGAGCACCCGGAGGAAACCCACACAAACATGGGGAGAACATGCAAACTCCACACAGAAATGCCAATTGACCCAGCCAAGGCTCGAACCAGCGACCTTCTTGCTGTGAGGCGACAGCGATACCACGAAGGCGGCATTTATTAAATGTAAAAAAAAGTTAAATTGTTAAATATTTATTAAAATTTTAAATTACTGCTTTCTTATTGTATGTAGTTTCAAATGAAATGATTACTCCAGTCATTACTGCTTTTATTACTATTACCATTAATAATAATAATTGGTGAGCAGGATGGGCATCACGGTGGCGCAGTGGGTAGCACAATCACCTCACAGCAAGAAGGTCGCTGGTTCGAGCCTCGGCAGGGTCAGTTGGCATTTCTATGTGGAGTTTGCATGTTCTTCCCGTGTTCGCGTTGGTTTCCTCTGCGTGCTCTGGTTTCCCCCACAAGTCCAAAGACATGCGGTATAGGTGAATTGGTTAAGCTAAATTGACCATACTGTATGTGTGTGAATGAGTGTGTATGAATGTTTCCAGTGATGGGTTGCAGCTGGAAGGACATCCCCTGCATAGAACATGTGCTGGATAAGTTGCTGGTTCGTTCCGCTGTGGCGACCCCAGATTGATAAAGGGACTAAGCCAAAAAGAAAATGAATGAATGAATGAATGGTGAGCAGGACAAGCTTATTTTAAAACATTTAAAAATCCTACTGACCCCAAACTTTTGACCGGTAGTATACTTAAACACTTTGTTCTACAATGTCAGCTTGCAGACACTTGCACCTCAATCATTCTTGTCTACTTAATATAGTGTTGGGCTACAAGCTTCTCATAAGTTAAAGTAGCCTAGTTAAACTGTCAAACTACCTTTCTATTAGATAGATACACTGCAATTTACTATCAAAAAGTAGCTATAACATAGAAACTATCATACAGCATATTACAAAAAAGTGCAAAACTGCAACACATTTAGCATTTCAATCAAAATGTAATTAACTAAATTAAACAAACAGTAGCTTTTTCTCAAAAAGAAAAAAAAGTGACTAATAAATGTATTTTGGAAAGAAATTATATTATAAGCCCTTGCACAATGTTCTTCATGCTTTTCGAGGCTTTTGCATGTCCATTGATGTCTGAAAGCGGTTGTAGTTGATCTTTAAAAGATGAGGTTTTTTTTGTTTATTTTAACATCCTGATTACACAATTCCCTTGTCTTTTGTATACTATTAGATTAAATATCCATAACCTAAATAGCCGGGTCCATTAAGTCTTTGGGTCCCCTTGAAACATTTCCATTGTGTTGTGAGAAATTGCAGCACGTTTTCTTAATTTGTTTGCATTGTAAAAATTTGCAGTGCGTTTTCCTAAGGTTATTGCATTGTGACTATTTGCAACATGTTTGCTGTCAAACCGATAATGATCTTTTCTTAATTTGCTGGTGTTTTTTGTAATTGCTTGTGTTTTCATAAATTGCAGCAAGTTAAGCTCTCCCGGCCACCAAAGGATGTTTAAACATTGAACCTGTTTTGAACCTACACCAGAGACTTTAGGAACTGCTGGAAGCTATACAGACATGATATGAATGACTCCCTAATGTCACATGTTTGAGAGGGGTCTGGATGCAGACTTGGTGCAGTTGCAATCTGAGCTGCATGCAATGCTTTTTAATTCCCACACCTAACCCCACCCCTAACCCTACACCTCCCAGTGACGTCACTAGATCCACTGAGTGCATTGTGTCTGACATTGCATCTCTGAAATATGCAGTCTCAGCTTGCAAATCCAAGTATGCGTCCAGATATTATTGGAGAGTTTAGACTCTATACTGACTGTCAATATGAAATTATTATCAGTGTTTCTAAACTAGTTTGTGAAGATTTTATTTGATTAATTTGTTATTTGTTTATATTTTTATGTATATGCATTTACATGTTTGTTTTTTTGTTAAGAATAATATTAATTTAAAATAAGTAGTAGTTTTGAAACTGATGAATATAATGTTTCTATTCTTAAATATTTTGATTGAAATTTAGAACATCTTTAAGTATATTTAAAATATATCCATTTATTAGTCAAATACCAATTTCTTTTTGTGAAAAAATAAAAAAATAATTCGGTTTAGACCGAATTAACTGTTGGAATTTTAGGAATTCAATTAGTTTTTATATGTCAATCAATCATCTACGTGAAATTCCGAGATATTTTTAAGGTTGCATTTACAAAGTAAATGTAATAATCTTTAGAGCAGGGACTCTTAACCACGGCATCCACTAGGGGGCATCATGGGGTACCAGGATTATTTCCAATTATTCAAAATAAGACATAACGTGTACAAAAGTTGAAACAACTAAAAATCGTATTATTTGTCATGCATTAATGAATGAATGAATGAATGAATGAATTTATTTATTTATTTATTTATTCATTTATACATTTATTCCCTAGTGTTCCGCTGTTTTGAAAATCCTGGATATATAAAGAAGACTAATTTTGAGATTTACAAAATGATATAATGTAAAATGAAAAAAATATAATAAAAAAAATCCATGGGCATTTTTATAATTAAGATACAATTATATTTGAGCCATTTATTTTACATTTATTTCATTTTTTTTCAAACAATGAAAAAAAATCCTTATCAGTATCCCTTTTATCATTTTAAAAGGCTGCAGGAAATGTAGTTTCAATGTTTAATCATACCATACCATTATGTCATCATACCATGAAAATTGTTCCATACATCAATCAAGATATTATCCATTTTATTGTTAACATAACTTAAAGAACATAACTTAAAACTTAAGAAACGCTTTCCCTCTCTTTTACAGTCTTTTGTTTTGTATTCAGGAAGTTGTTCACACATGGTCTGTCCAATACACCACAATTCAAACAGCGTCCCAACTGCACACAGCCCCTGCTGCTCTCTCTCTCTTTCTCACATACACATGGACACACACAAAAGAAAACAAACCTGTTTGTCTGCTTTTAGCTACCCGGAAACTGATCACAGAAAGAGAGTGAGTGAGAGAGAGAGAGAGAAAAGAAAGAGGTGAATGTCTTCAGTTCCTGTCCTCAATGTGAGAAAGTAAGTGTAAGAGTGTCTCAAATTTAGGACACTGAGCTACAATCACACCACATGGATGAGAGCGATAATGGCTGAGCGAGAGCACTGGATATCTGCATGTCTGGAGTGACAGAGTGGCTGGAGGATGGTGAATCTCAGAGCACAACAGCAGTATCTCAAGAATTTGTTGTATTTTCTGTGTCTAGTTTTAAGGTTTGCAACTTTGTAATGAAGACATGGCAAAAGGACATATAAACTTAAAACCTAATGGAGCAATACCACATTTTAGGACATCTGGAACCAAAGTTTCTGTAAGGTTTACACCTGTCATTTGGATAAGTGATAAGATTTTTTTTTGCTGTGCTTGTGAGGAATGTATGTGAGGATTACTTCTTCTGACCCGTGGAGCTTAATATGAACAGCACAAGATGTTTAACTGGATTGTTGCTGTGGTAAGATCACTATTCTTTTTAAAATCATCACCTTTACAGCTGCTTTTGAGCAGCTCTTATATCATAATACCATCATCAGTGATAAAAAGTCAAAGAGTTACTGTGGAAGTGGTTTCAGATCCATCATGTTACCTAAAAATATCTTTTCTCAGAATAATGGAGACTCACATTGACCACATGTTCTTGTTTTTGACTGTTTGATAAGTTTTAGCCTTTGGTGTTTCCTTTTTTTTCTTGCTAAAATGACATTCATTGTCGACTTGATACTGATTATCAGTTGTTGCATGCATATAGTAAACACACTTCTACATTGACTACACCTTAATTTTGTGAAGGAAGTGAGTTATTTCAACACTATCTCAGAGGACTGTTGATGCAGACACACGTAAGATCATTAAAATAAGTTGACTAGCACTCCACGTGTGGCTCATCTATGATGGCCATGGCTAGACGTTCAGGACCTAGAAGTCAGATTCCTGACACTTCTGAAATACCGTCTCAACCCCCGACCAGCTCTGACCGTAAACTTTTTGAGAAAGTGCTCAAGAAACTGGACAAACTGCATAAATTGAGCATCGACCCCAGGCTGGCCCTCAAAAACAGTCCTCCGTACCTCCCCGAGCTGCTGTCGGAGACGGCCATCCACCTGACGGAGGTCTGGGCTCCTTACAGGGGGCCCACCATGGCTGTGCCACGATGGGACGAAGGAGATTACATGAGGATCCATATTAGACACTTACTGGACAAGACAGACAGAGCTGTGCTGCTGTTCAAGGAAGGCAAGGAGAAGATGTTTGAAGAGACATCAAACTACAGGTAAGACAAGTCTGCAGTCTTTTAGGCATCAGTGGAATCTGTTAACATCTATGGACCAATTAATTACACAAAACATTCTTTATAGTACAAAAAGGTTTGCTAGATTTTTCAAACCTATGGAATAAATGGTTCAGACAATATGAACTGCTGATTGAAAGATTCTTTGGGGAACCAGAAGTGGTTCTTCTGTGGCGTTGCTGTGAAAAACCCTCTTTTGAAAGCTTTATTTTAGAGAGTGAACTGGTCACATTATGTGTTCTTCAGGTGTCCACATTTAAACAAAATTTAGGTACACTGTAAAAAATATCTTTTAATTGACAGTTTCTGTATTTTGTGATTGTCAAGTGTTTTTCTGTTTATTTACGGTTGTGAATTGCATTATGGGATCTTGATCTCTGCTCTGTTGACTTTTGATGTTGAAAACTCTACAGGTTACCAAAGTGACTTTTATTGACATTTTATTAGTTTAAAATAATAGTATGTATAAGAAATAATATACAGAGGAATAAGTGTGTAAAATAACAGAAAATGTACTAGCAGTTTATTGCAATGTTTTTGTAGCGTAATATACAACACCAACACAGGCAATATATCACTTTAAACTATTAAAAATGTTAATAAAAAAGTCACTTTTTCAAGGTTAAAAATTGTTGGAAGAAAGAACAAGATCCCATAATGCAATCCAAAACCATAAATGGGGAAAAATAAAAAAAATAAAAACATGAATCACAAAATACAAAAAACTGCTAATTTACAGATATTTTTTTAAACTGTAGGTAAAGTTAGGTATGTAGATATGTAAATCAAAACATTTTTGTTGAGCAAAAAAAAGTATATATATATATTTTTTTATTATCATGATTTAGAAGATCCACAAAAATGTCATTCAGTGTATAAGAAATATCATTAAAGTAGATGCTATTTCGACATCAGTGTCATCTTTAATTTGAAAAAATATGACAAAATTTTGTATGATGACTAATTCTGTTATGTAATATAATAGTTTTACAAAAAAGTTTAGCCAGGCTTTCATATTTAAGCAGCATTTATAAAAATGCTAAATTACTGGTGTGCATCTTGACACTAATAAATGGCACTGATGTATTTAAGATATATCACTGCAAGCTATTTTCAGTTAAGACACGTCAAAAGAAATGAGTACAGGTCAGAATGTGTATGTTATGGCATTTTTGCCTAAATATATATTTTACGCCAAATAACGATGGCACATTATTCCACCAATATTTTGGCCTTTTATTTTCACAGAAATTATTTGAACAATAAACGAGGCACTTTACCCACATACATTTTTTTAAGTCACACCAATCATTGAAACTTTCTACAATATTAGTGTCTACATGTTCACACGCATTCAGAGAGAGCATCATGATAATCAGTTTTGCGAGGGAAGAAACCAAGTTCCTAGAATACTTCACTAACTAAATTTTCAGATAGCTGTTCCTGTTTAGACTTTGTTGAGAGGCTTGACCAAGTTTCTGGTCTGCTGTGACTACTAATGACCAGTGTAGCAATGCGGCATTATCATGGAAATGGAGGAAGTTCCCTCCAGCAGTGAAGGCCAGCAGTTTAATGTTATGTTTCAGCAGAGCAGTGGTCGATCTGTTTACTTCATCATCACAAAAAAGCACAACTTTATTTATTTATTTATTATTAATTTATGGCTAGTACATATGAAATATATTCCTCAAATACATATACAGTAAAAATCCCTGAAACCCAATTAGGCAATTGGCAATATTCAATAATAGAATATATTGTGATAATGAACATGCATGATATTGCTATCATGGACAATTTTATAATACCGCTTAAAGGCACAGTATGTCATTTTCTCCAATAGATATTTCACAACAAATAAAGGTTAAGGCCCTGTCCACACAAACACGTGTATTTTCAAAAATGCACTTTTTTCTATGCGGTTTCACTGTTTGTACACACGAAAGCACAGTATCATGTGACTGAAACCGAATCTTTCTGAAAACACCGGCCAGGGTGAATATTTTCCAAAACCTTTGGATGCTACAACTGGAGTTTTTGCCTCATGATGTCAGCGTGCATGCTGTTTTCTTCCTTCTGATTGGCCAAGACGGCTGGGTTCACACCAAATGCGGAAAACATGAAGGAGGCAAAATTCCACACATTTGCGGCAAACGCATTGCATAATTCGAGTGGTTCGCCCGCAGGATGGTAATCCGCCTCTGTTCTCATGTTTCCATTGATTTGTATGCAATTTACTCATGCAAATACTTAATTTCCCATTTGGTGTAAACCCAGCATAAAAGTGTCACTATCGTCGCCTGTTGGTTTGGCATGTCCTTAACATGCGTTTTTGCATTTTCATGTGGATGGAGATTTTTTTTTTAACGAAAGCGAGGAAAACACCGTTTATAAAAAAACCTGTGTATGTGTGGACATGACCTGAGTTTGATAATGCCATGACTGAGTGTGGAATCATGAGAGTTGTCATCTTCATTATATCCTACCGGACACAGAAATCATGTTCAAGATTGAGCTACAGAATTCAAAACTTCTGGTAGAAGTTCAAAATGATCCTGGTAGTAGTATGAAGCAAAGTAAAGGCCTGGACACACCAAGCCGATGGTCTATCATTGGTCAGTGTCACGCTGTCAGTGAGCGTCTGTCAGGCTAGTTTGATGTTTTTGAGTTCCACACGTCGCCTCTCGGGTGAGCATCGAAGAGAGTTGGCCCGATTCAGCATGTTGAATCGCAGATTGGTTGTTCAGCAACGAATCAGAGCGAGAGTACAAAAACTGAAGGGACAAAACCAAGCAAGCGATTCAAAGAAAACACAAAGAAGCTGCCTGTAATTTTGCTGCATTTCTCAAATATTTGCAAACAATATGGATTATTAGATAATCAGAAAATCCCTCCGTGATGAGTAACAAGAACTGTGAAAATGGTACTAAACACTGCTTTGTTTAAGGTTTGTATGTGTGCATCATATGTTCTGGTTTTCCTTTGTGGAATGAGAATACAGATTACTGGCACACGCGTGTGAGGACAGAAACATCCTCTCACGCAGACACAGAATGTATGCTCTTCTTTAGTTGCCTTTTGTCTATTTGGTGTGTTGACGGGTGGCATTTTGGTCCAGATGGAACCAGACGCGGCCGATGTGAGCTGACAACACAGTTGGTTTTTGTCGCCGCTAGTTCTTTGCCATTGACTTGGTGTGTCCTGGCCTGAAAGTCAGAAAGCCGTCAAAGCGATTTTAGGCCACTGAAGCAGTTGCTGATGAGAGGCAAGCGTGACATGGTACAAAAGTAGCATAGGCAATAAGCATAGCTTTTATATCATACTAAGTACATTTTAGGGTTCTGTTATATTGCTGCTCTGTGCAATCTAATAAAACACATGACATATTAAAACATCTTTGGTGTGTGGTGACATTAGGATGGTGACACGGTCCCTGTCACTAGTTAAAATTGCCTATTCTAATGTACGTACATAAGTCAGCAAAATATGCTCTAGTGGTTTTTGGATATTTTGGTTTTTGGATATCTTACATATTGTATTTTTAAGAATATTAAATTGGTTGTATTCACAGAAGTGTTCAACACAGCAATAAATGACTGAAGACTCAATAAACTATTTTTTGTCAAACATAAACATATTCAGATGATAATCTGAGGATAATCCACTACATGCCTGAAATATTGATTTCTTCATAGGCCTGTTTGTTAACACTTTACAATCTGATTCACTATTTGTTGACGATCAAAACAACTTGTAAAGCATTCATTGATCTTAGATTATGTTAATTTCTTATTTTTTCAATTGTATTTTAAAACCAACACTAGCACCATAACTTCAGTAATGTTGCTATTTCTTTCTTTTTTTAATTTACTTTTGGCATTTTTGTGTTTATTGTGATAGGAGAGTATATATTGACAGGAAGTGAAGTTGTAGAGAGAGAGGGGAATTTGATCGAGAAAAGTCCACGAGACTGGTCTAGAACTTGAGACCCCGTACCACAGTTGCACTATATTGTATGTCGGCACACTGACCACTTATAGCGCTGACAAATGTAGCTATTTTGTAACAGTTTATGTTAGCTATTGCATTAATAAGATTTTCTAATGAGACATTACTGTAAAGTGTTACCTATTATAACTTGATAATTCTTATGCAGTTTAATTAGTTTGAAACTATTGTTCACTCTGATCATCAATAACGGCAATGATAATGCCATACATTGCGGTAAAATCTTAAACAATTATCACAACAAGAAAATTTGATACATCATATGCCTAGAGCCAAGTGATTACATTCCTCAATCTCTACATTTATCAAAACAAGTGGCTTGTTCACATTGTTCGCAAATTGGTTTCTCTTTTGTGTGAACTTGAATAGCATGAGCGACAAGTCATAACAGAACCGTTTTTTTCTGCTTGACTTGCAGTTTGTTCAGTGTGTCACACAGCATGTCCCAACTAGACATTTGGTGTAGAAATACATGATCTGAAAAAAAAAGACCTGGTGACCTGTGTGTACCATTCATGAAATGAACACCCACACTCTTAAAAGCACACACTCACACATACACAGTCACCTGTACACACACACACACACACACGCACGCACACACGCACACACACACACACACACACACACACACACACACACACACACACACACACACACACACGCATGCACATGCACGCACACACACACGCACACACACACGCACACACACACACACACACACAAATATGTTTAATATATTCCCTAAATAGATACAATAGCTCGTGCCCTGTTTTCAGCATTTTTTTTCGCATTCTAACAAACTAATTTCAAAACTGTTAACAACAGTTTCAAAACAGACTAATGGTAAATTTTGTGCATTTTGTGCCATATTTATACTGAAACAGAGAAAATCTTACCATAATCATTCCAAGCTGATCGCAATTTCAAAAACCCCTACAGTCAGACACTTTTTTTTGAGACCATGTTGTAAACCATGAGCTGTGATTGAGAGCCAAATGTGCACATTATTAGTACAAACTGTATGACAAAACAGATGAGATCTGCATGCTTTAATGATAACAGAACTACATACGCAGGCTAATAAGTACATTTGGAGTGTATATATTTTTCAATGCACCAACATTTTGTATTACAATACATGACAATACAGGAATTGTTTTGATGTATGATAATCACGATAATTTTTTTTTTTCTTATCACACATTCTTTAGCACATTCAAGACAAAAAGATGGTAAATGTAAAATTACATACTGATGTACATGAAAATTCATTCAAGCTTCAAATATAAAAGTTGTTCATTTCTGTAATGCTCCCGGTTGTTAATACTTTTTGGGTCACTGTTTTAGGAATGAAATGTATGTTTTCTAAAAGAGAATTGTTGTCAGTTGTTTGGTGAAACAAGCCTATTTTGAGACGTATATGAACTGTTGTGATGGTCTAAATGAGTTTTGGAGGTCAGCTGAACTGTTTTGTCAAGAGTCATGTTGGCAATTAGGTTTAAATACTGTAATATGTTAATCAGAGAACAATATGCAGGAACTAAAACAGTTTGTTATATTGTATGCTAAGTATGAAACATCATCTTACTGTGGGTTAATTCATTTGATTCGTTCATTATTTGAGAGAACAGAATTACCACACAAACCTGTTACAGTACATGTGGGCAAATATAATTCAGTTCAGCTGGTTGGTGATCATTTTTTTCAGCGATGAAACCATGGCAGAACCATTGGTAGACAGGACAGTGTAAATGTGTGGTGGAAAATTTCAGAATAGGCTAAAGGAAAATTCAGGTCTCAGAAGCGCTGTGCTTTTTCTGCAAGATGCTCAGAGAAAAGGTAGAAGATGAAAAGAGGCTTTTGTGGTTGAGCTACTGGAGATAAAAGTAGAAACACAGCGGTCATAATGTGTGAATGGAAAACATGTTGTGCAAGAGCCACGGTTGGTCAATTTAACATCCAGTCCAGAGAGTTCATTCATATGCAGCTCAACGCACTAGGCCACGTTATGTAGAAAGGAATGTGAATTATGATGGGTTTTTTTAATAGATCGCATATTACGTGATGCCTGTTGTGTCCTTTTAAATTAAATTTAATTAAATTTTTTACTACTACAATCAATCACTTTTGACAAAAATAAAAAATACATAATATTTAAATATAATATAATATAATATAATATAAGTGTATACAATATATATTTCTATAATTTTATTTAATGTATAATATTTTTTCTCCTTAATGTTACAAAAATAATTAAAAAACAAATAGTAGTAAACAGCGTACAAAATTAATCACAATATGAACTTTAACATGAACCGAATGAATAAATACATACATGAATGAATGAACAAATATGAAATGAAATGAAAATGAATGAATAGTTATTACTGGTACAAATCCTATAGGTCAAGTCTCTGATATTTTTTTGGTATATATCAAAGGAAAAACCATGTGCTAGTATGCCAAAAATAGCATACATCCAAGTTAAAAACATTAGCCTATTTAAAGCCTAGAGTGTCAGTCTGTTTAGTTTTTTTACAAGAATAGCGGTAACAGATGAAACTGTTGATCTGTAACTTGTTGTGCAGAGGATGCTGATGTTACCATCACAACCTCTTTGATCAATTAGTAATGGAAAATGCTGTCACTCGACCACAAACACTCAGGACAGGATGTTTCAGTGTACTACTTCCTGTTCATGTACTTAGAGTGCATTGTGTCTTTTGTTTCTTTCTTGGGCACAAGTTTGTACAAGTAGGAATATGTTGTGTATAGCTGGTCGACATATTTTTCATTAGTGCACAAAAGTTAAACACCACAGCTCTCTTGTGTACTTGCATATTTTGTGTCCATTATATGCATACGAATGTATTATACTACTAATATTTGGCTTTTTAATGTTTTTTTGTTGTTGTATTTATGTCTTTTTCAGGAGAAATCTCACTAAGTTGTCGCTCCTCTTCAGCCACATGTTGAATGAACTGCGAACAATGTTTCCTGGAGGACGATTTCAGGGTGATACTTACAGAGTTACAAAGACAGAGGCCAAAGAGTTCTGGAGGAAAACGTTTGGACACAGGTATGAAATATTATTTGGTATTATTTACTTTAAAGGGGCCATGACCAGTATATTTTTGTTTAATGTTTATAATAACACTCTTAGTATTAAAAATTAACAGTTTATCAAATCGAATCACTTTTATTGTCACATCACCAGCAGCATGTGTGAGTGCAGGATCCAGTGCAAAATACAATGACATAATTTGAAGACAATATATGTTTAAATAGAGTCTTTGCATAAATAGACAATAAATATGTAAAAATACACGTTACACACACATATAGACACAAATAGATAAGTAGTGTGCAAGAAAAGCTTATAATACATAATACAACTTCAACATATTAAACATATGTACACATACGCGTACACATTTTATTGTATTTTTGCGATGACTAAAATGTTGCATGTTGCTAAAATGTTGCTAAAACGGCAGCACTGTTGCCAGCAATTTACCTCAGCTGCCCCTTTATAGTACCTTACAGTTTTACAGTAGCAGGGCCTTACCGCAACTTCTGGTAAAATGCCCTTTACCACATTTTAATTTAACAGTATGACCATTTTTACAGCACTTTTACTGCAATTTATTTACATTTCACACTAGCAGTACAAAACCTTTATTTTTAGATTTACTATTGAATTTAATAAATTCCAAGCAAGTGACATGGTCATGTACAACAGTATTTTAACTATTCATTGTTATTATATCCATTTTAAATGGTTTACAAAAGTAATTTTCATTCATCAATCTATTTTAAACACATTTTTGATGTTATTTAATATTTTCTTATTAACTGTCTCATTTTTGTCTCATTGATTACTGTCTCATTGATTACTTTGATTACAGTAGAATATCGCAAATTCACAATATGCAGTAAGTTACTGTAGTAGTTTTAGGATTACCCACAATGCAATGCATATTACAGTAGTCAGCTGTAAAGAATGTATGTGGTATTTTGCTTGCTGTTTTTGCAATAAATAACTGTAAAATTGCGGCAAAGTCTAACAGTGATACACACGTATACATGTAACTTAAGATGTCATTATTTAGAATTAATAGAAGCACACGCTTACTGCTTTGACTGCACAATGACTTAGCCTGTTATTATTTTTTCTAAAACAAAAAAATTATAAAATAGTTTTGAATAATAACACAAATTATTTCAAGTCTCTAATAAAATCTCTAAAACATAATGTATTTTTGACATTTAATGTCTCTGCCTCCTGAATAATACATTCAGCTTTAATTATAATGAAATAACTAAATAATAAGTATTAAGTTCATTGTCTGTTTAATCTACTATGTTAAATAACCATTTGCATGAAACAACAATTTTCTGTATTACTGTATTCGTAATTTCAGTAATAATAAATGCATTATGTGTCTGTCTCTGGTCAACTCTGTTACATCGGTTATAAAAAGGCTTAACAATCTTTAAACCGATAAAAAAACATGTGACTTGCTCCAAGTGATGTCATTTTCTCTAGCAGGCAAAATGTTTAGGATGAATTATTAGATTACTACATTATAGATGCATTATTTGTCAACTCTGTTAATGTGACATTTTAGTGAATTTCTTATTCACTTTTTAAAAACAACAACGTGATGTTTTAGACATGACATGTGCTATCTGGTTTGAGGTTAACATATTGAGCTAAAGCACAAAATGGTGGAAATGGTCAACTCTGTTATTGCCAACTCTGTTAGTGGTTTAAAAAGTTAAAAGTAAAAAGTTTCCTATCACATTTTACAATTCTGCATTATTAATACATTCAGTTTACTGTAAATGATACATTTGTTCCACGTCATTCTAGTTTAGGGAAATTGAATTTAAAAACCTTAAAATGTACCTGCAATTCTGGAACGAGTCACATATCAAATAATATGTAACAGTCAAAGCAATACTGTATTATACCCAGTAAATACTGGGGTCTTATTCACTAAGTGCAAAAACTGTATGTACAAATTAAAATGTGAAAGACATTTCTTACTCAAATTTATTCCAAATTTATGAAAGAAAAAACAGCAACAGCTGGAACCAAATGTACGAAAAATTTACATACTCTTGATGGTCTTATAATCAGTGTTAAGAGTTTATTTCAGCTCAATACAGTGATATCATATACAAGTTATAGATACTTACCATTCATTTATACATTTACTCAATGTGCACTAACAGTAGAATGAGCTTAAAAACAATTCTGCACATGCACAAATATTTGAATCTGCATATACATACAGGTCACCTAAGCAGTTATTAGTGAATGAGACCCAGTTACACACACTTGTGTTAAACCATCCAGTATAAACATTACTGCATCATCTTTCCATTTAAGTCTCTGTGAAAAGCCTGATTCAAACTGTCATGTTAAAAAGTAAAATGAAAGTAAAATGAAGTGAACAAAGAAACCATATCTTACTGTGCTATAAAAAACTGTTAATTGGTAGTTGTCTATAGCTTGTGATTTATGGGTGTTTACCATTAGTAGCACATTCAAACTGCATTATGTGACCTTGATCTCTGCTTTGATAGCTTTCGATGTTGAAAATTTAACTCTACAGTTTAACAAAGTGACTTAAAAAAAAAAAAAAAAAAAATTCTTATTTTGAATGATTTTCTGTAATAATAGATTTTATCCAGTCGATCCAGGCAACCTATTATTTCAAACTAGTATAAAAAGCTACACAACAACAAAGGTCAAACAAGCATAAAACATCAAAAGTTGTCAGAGCAGAGATTATGGTCTTATACTATACTATACTGATTGGCGAATCAGAATCATGGTCGCATCACCACCTCGGGTGTGCATTATTTTTCTGATAATTTAGTGGGCCATCATCAATCTATTCTTACATAATATAATTTGATAGTGTGAATAAAGTGTTAAAAAATAATCAAATCCTACAGGTAACAGGTTAATTAAAGAAGTATTTTTATTAGTGTGGCACGATCTGGAACACTCTTTCCTAATGTTACTCTTCATATAGTGAAGTGATTCTGTCTTCATGCAGTGCACCAAAACACCACAATTCCTCAATAGTAAACTGAAGGACAAATGGAAGTGCCACAACAGTGGTTATGTTTCAATGAAAATAAAATCACCAGGAAGGCCATGACTGGGTTTTCCCACTCCTCAACATTTTGTAAATGTCAAGTTTTGTGTTAGCGTTTCTCTTATATTTTGTGACCTTGGCCTACAAAACTAGTCATAGTCAAAACTAGTGTCAATTTTGGAAAATTGAAATTTATGCACAGTTTGAAAGCTGAATAAATAAGCTTTTCATTTCTGAGATACAACTAATGAAAATAAGGCGACACGGTGGCTCAGTGGTTAGCACTGTCACCTCACAGCAAGGAGGTTGCTGGTTCGAGTCTCGGCTGGGTCAGTTGGCATTTCTGTGTGGAGTTTGCATGTTCTCCCCGTGTTCGCGTGGGTTTCCTCCGGGTGCTCCAGTTTCCCCCACAGTCCAAAGACATGCGGTATAGGTGAATTGAATAAACTAAATTGTCTGTAGTGTATGTGTGTGTTATGTGTTTCATTTCATTAGAATACAGGAAAAAAAATTATCTTGACCCACATATTTTTGGCAATTCCCGCAAATATACTCATGCAGCATAAGACAAAGTTTTGTGGTTCATGGTCACATTTACCCACATCCTATACTGTAAAAAGTAACATAAACAAAAAAAAACCTTAAAAAAACACCTTTTTACACCTACACATATAATTTCTCAGGAAGCATGTTTTTGCACTGTCCAGGAAGTTTTAAAATACACAGTAAGTACAATGACGTCTAATATGTCAGAAGATCAAGGGAAATTTAAGGTTGCTTAAATGTATGTTGTAACCTTATGTATGTATTTTTGGCCAGTGATTGTCTCTGTCTCTTTCAGGTGCATCGTGCAGTGGAACGTTTTTAAGCAGCAGCTGAGGAGGGTTCATTACTTCGAAGAGGGAATGGAGGCCATGGCTTTGAAGTCCACAGTTGATCTAACGTGTAATGATCACATATCCATCTTCGAGTTTGATATTTTCACCAGACTTTTCCAGGTATCGTACGCTTAAGGATTCTGTACATAATTCCTGTAACTTTCTTAAATCGCTTTTGTTTTACTTATTAGATCTGATTTTAATCATATAAAATAAACCTTGCATGGATGTCAAATCTTTTTATCCACATCAAAATGCATTTTGACCTGTTTTTTGGCTCTATATTTAACAATTAAAAGTATACAAAACTGTTGTCTAGTAAAAACAAACCTAAAATTATAATGTTCTTATAATGTTCATATATATTTGACTATTTAGGTAAAAATAGTTGAATATACATGTCTGAGGCATTAATTCACCATATACAACCTTATTGGCTTTTGATTTTTAAAATTGCATTTGTCTTACAAATTCATTTACATTTTCCTTAAAACATCCCACATGGAAAGTACCAATGAGGATATATGCGCATATATGATAATATATATGCTGCATATATGTGTATATATGCCACATATAGGCGAAATTGAGATGCATATATGTGCATATACAGGCCATATAGGTCTCCTGTATTGCTTCTTTATATCCACATATAAGCCCTATATGTACATACAAGATATGTCTCCTATATAGCTCATATCTCACTTTGGCAGCTGTCATACATGATGCCTAGCGCATATTTTCTATTATCAAGTCAATAACTAAGAACTCACTAAAAAAAAAATGCAAAAAACGTATGTATGTGCGAACACTTGAAATTGGTGTCACATGTAATTGGCATGTTATGGAATTTAACTATGGCAAATAAGTGAGTGGAGATGGAAAGCTATGATGTCTACACGTTTTCATGAAACATTTACAAGGTCAATTATTTCTTGTATGAGGAAAGTGGAAAAGAAGGAAATGTATAACAAAATGGTTTGTCGCTTTTTATTTAGTTTTTTTTTCTGTTTAGTTTTTTGTCTTATTTTTGTTCTGTACTATATTTTTTTAATGTACTATTTGATTGTTCTTAAGTAAATAAAAAATGTAAATCTCTATATTTTATATATGTTGTCTAGCAGCTATGTATTTGAATAATTTTACTAATATATAGATAAACATATAGGTGAACATATAAGTGAACATACATGTGCATATATGCACACACATATATTAAAATCCTATATCAAAAATCCTATATTAAAACATATATGTTTATATAGGTTCTTTCCATGTGGGATTGTACTTTCAGTCTATTCTAAATGATAAATACTTTCACTAAATATTATGTAATATTAATATTCAATGTATGTTTACAATGTTGGAAGCTTTCCCAGTGCTGGCTTGTGGCTGGAAGGGCGTTCGCTGCGTAAAACATTTGCCAAAGTAATTTGCGGTTCATTCTTCTGTGGCACCCCCTGAAAAATCAGGGACTAAGCTAAAGGAAAATTAATGAATATTGAAAGCTCCATATAACTTGAATAGAATATAAAACAGATCAAATAAATTTAGCATACATTTCTTCAGAATTTCAGAATATATTTCTTATAAATATGTTGTGCTCATGGAAATTGCCAGCAATGAATCAATTCCTCTTTTTTGTTTTCTTTGTATGACTTTAAAATATAAATGCATGTGATGTTTGATTTTTCCCTTATAGCCTTGGTCAACATTAATAAGGAACTGGAACCATCTGGCAGTAACTCATCCTGGATACATGGCGTTTCTCACCTATGACCAGGTCAAGGTTCGATTGGAGCACTACAGACATCGTCCCGGCAGGTGAGACATACTATATAAGTAGTTAAATTTTCATTTGTATGTAAAGACCAAGAAACAAAAGTTATGTTTGTGTAGTTTGAAGAAAATATAAGGGGTCACTAACTTTATCAATTCTTTCACTGTTTTTCTTTGGTACTCTTGGTACTTACTGAACTGTCTGTATTGTAATAATATCGTATGGTCGTGAGACTTATTTATCTTCATTGTTGGACACTTGTCATCATACAGTGCTATTTATTTTATGTGAAATTCTAAATAATTTTCCATGAATTGTCAGACATGTTGGACGTTTTCAATAAACAGGGGTGTCACACAAAAGGACAACAAAATGTAACAATTTAGTTCCAAATAAACTTAACAGGTGCATGTCATGGGCTTCACAGGGGGCTTCAGTCACATGATCTTAAATGGGGTCTTGAATTAAAGTTTTTATATAAAATTAGCGTATAGTGTCACATCGGAGGACATGATTTTCAGTGACAAAGTGTATCAAGTTCCCGTGTTTTTAAAAATATATGGATGAAAACATAAACTAAAATAGCCATGTGTAAATTTGACCTGAGGTATTATTAATGATTTTACGATTTTTTATTTTAAATTATAAGAGCTGTAATTTATTTTGCTTGAGACAGTCACACCATAGGACAGTTTCTACGTCAACAACATAGACGTTTTTATAACAAGAATTCCATGGAAGACAAAGAAATGTTTAACCATTTACTGCGTTTTAAATGATGACAATACTAATTATATTAATTTTTGTCATGTGTGACGGTGAAAACAGCATATCTGAAAATGAGCATGCACGTTTCATGCTGTTAATTATAATAGCGTGATGCCTTATTACATTTTTTTGTTTTTTAAATGTTGGTTTTAGATTTGCCGTGGTTTTAATTCATTTATGCACCATTGTTTAGACTCAAGCTGGCTTTCTCTGTACGTCCACAGCTACATCTTTCGTCTCAGTTGCACACAGATGGGTCAGTGGGCGATTGGCCATGTGACCAGTGATGGAAGTATCGTGCAGACCATTCCCCAGAATACACCACTCTACCAGGCACTCATACAAGGTTTCAGGGAAGGCTGGTGAGTTTACAGTCTTACATTATTTCAGGAAAAACACAAACTGTAATTAAATCTGAATTGTCAGTTACAATCTGAAATATTTGTTTCTGCAGCTACTTATACCCTGATGGTCGTGATGTGAACCCTGACCTCAGCAGCCTGTGCAGTCCAGTTCACAAGGGACGAGTCAAAGTCACAGAGGTAAAGAAAAGCTAATAAATCAGTTTACAATGACTTTTGATTGGCTTAATTCTTTCATCTTTTAAAAGGTCATTAATGGGTTTTTTTTACATCTGTTTAAAGGTCATTAGTTTTAAATAGACACACATCATGATAGAGATATCATAGAAGATTATGTTGTTGTATTTGCTGGTTTCTGTGCAGCATAAATTATCATATGATTAATGCATTTTTTAGTGTTGGAAACCTACAGGTTCCAACCTGGTTGTTATAGCACCTTGAATTGGCTAATATAATTCCACAAAATATGGTTTAGAAGTTATGAAAGCATGCAATGGCATGTTCATATACAGTGTATCTTTGTGCAGTGTACAAATGCAAATGGTTGTGCATTTTGTTATGCATATGGTATAAGCACAACTATGCACAGATATGTTAATTTTGTTGCAGGTAAGGATAAATTGTAGCAGAATGAATTTGCATTAAGATGATTTTGGAAGGTTAGTTAAAATGAAGATGTTTTCTCAGTTTGTTAGTGAACTTATAAGAAACCTATAAGAAATTTGTTCATCTTCGGAACACAAATAAATATATTTTATTGAAACATAATATAATTTTGTCCTTCCATTCACAGTGAATTAAATTCAAAGTTTTCAAATCAATGGATTTAATATGTCTTCTGAAGAGACATAATTTTATGATTTAACTCTCGATTTTAATCACATTGATAAGCAAACACAAACAGAAACTATACACCTGCTTGATATAATCCAAAAAAAACAATCACCTTTTCATGCAGAAACTTCAATGCGTCACATGACACACAAAAATAAACCTCATTGGTTCTCCTGCATAAAGCAAGCACACTTGAGCTTCCATGACAAATTTGAACGCTGGAAACCTTGTTCACTAATCAATGTTTATTTGTGTCTAAAAGCCTGAATTAAATATGATCTTCATATAAAGCAATCTCTTCAGAAGAATTTGATTAAACCACTCCAGTTCATAAGGATACGATTTATCACATTTTTATGATCGTTTTAAAGCCTCAGAATTTTGGATGAAGAGAGACATTTTTGAGATTTGATTAAAAAACATATCTGAATTTGTATTCTAAAAAAAACAGATTTTTATGTATTTGCCACGTTTTATTTTTTTATTTTAACTCAGTGTGATAAACTTGAAATTAAATGAATTTGAAAATGCAGTTGTGTCAAGAGTCTCACCTCTTACCACAAACACTTTTGGCCCATTTTTCATGTGCATCTTTTTATCTCTAATGAAAAAAAAACCCTTTGTTTGTTTCCATTCTCTCTCCAGGAACAGTATGAATTATACTGTGAGATTGGCAGCACGTTTCAGCTCTGCAAAATCTGCACCGAACGAGACAAAGACACTCGCATTCAGCCCTGTGGGCATCTACTGTGTCAGCCCTGCTTGACTGGCTGGCAGGTATATTATGTTCAAACCTCCTATTCACACTCACACAGCAATTATGGTGAGGTTACACCCAAAAACCCACATTCAGAACAGCTATTTTTTGTGTTTTACTTTGTTGGTGCAAAAAATTATAAACAGAACTCTTTCTAATAGAATAAACCATTAACATTGACTAATAATTAAACACGTGAATAAAACTTTGTATTTCAGAAAACAGCAATGCATGAAATATAAAGTTTACTACACTGTCATGCAACATGGCCTGACAGTTTGGCTTAGGCTTCCTGTTTTTGTTTGATGACTGATTTTCCACTTCTCTCAAGTAGAAGTCACACTTTCATTGCATGCCGAGATAACATTTACCTTAGACAAAAGAGGACGTGATGTGTTTCTGTTGTCCTACATCTTCAAATGTAACACATTGTGTAACTCATTCTTGCTAGAGCGGTATGTCTTTTCATGTGTTGTGCATTACCTAGGTGAATTAGTTTGTTCAGTTTTGTGTGTCATTTTTTTCTAACCTGCAGAAGTCAGATGGGCACACGTGTCCTTACTGCCGTTGCGACATTCGAGGCACAGAATCCATCCTCATTGAGCCCTATTTGCCCATCGGAGACAAGAGGGCAGGAGAGGAGGAGGAGGATGATGAAGATGATGAGGAGGAGGATCATGAGGATATAGAGCTAGTGATGAAAAAGCTGGCTTGTATGAAAAAGGTATGAATATAAATGAATTGGGGCGACAAAGTGGTTCAGTGGTTCGCTGGTTCGAGTCCTGGCTGGGTCACTTGGCATTTCTCTGTGGAGTTTGCATGTTCTCCCTGTTTTCGCGTTGGTTTCCTCCGGGTGCTCTGGTTTCCCCCACAGGCCAAAGCCATGTGATATAGGTGAATTGAATAAACTAAATTGGCTGTAGTGTATGAGTGTGAATGAGTGTGTATGGATGTTTCCCAGTACTGGGATGCAGCTGGAAGGGCATCTGCTGCGTAAGACATATGCTGGATAAGATGACAATTCATTCCGCCGTAGTGACCCCTGATGAATAAAGGGACTAAGCCGAAGAAAAATGAATAAATGAATGAATGAATTGTGGAATTAGGAGATCTTTGCTTGCTAAACCTGTCACACACATATTAGGCCTTTTCACAAGTCTTTAGCTTTGTGTATTTGTATGTTATATATTGCCAACTGTACTAAAGTTGATCCTGAATGGGCTTTTCAGACTGTAAACATACGAATAAAAGTCTACTCACAAAAGTCTACCTAATTTGACATTTTATTCGCTCTAGAACAGTGAAATGACTGTTAAAATGCAACATATTTTGCTTCATTGATTGTCCAAAGTATTGTGAATATAAAGTATAAAATTGTCTGCGAGTTAAGTATGTAGTTTTACCATTGTAAACAATTAACACTGTATAGATATGGCACCAGAAAGTGGGGTTAACACTGCTAAAACGAGATAAAGATCTATGTGCTAACCCTGCTTCTGAATTGTGAAATGCCTTTACCCGGGCTTTAAAGCAGGATTTAAAATGATAATTATGACGAAATGAGATTACCCAGCAACCATGTCTAATAGACATCTAACAATAGACCAAAAATTGACTTGTCATCAAGTTGACAGGACTAAATGACTACACATGTGAAGTCTTTTTATGTCTTTTATATTATATTTTATATTTATATTATATTTCTTGTTGGGTAAGTTCAACATGAGAAGCCGTTTTAAGATTTTAATGCATGCTTTCATTATCTAAAGTTCATTGAAAAAATTTACTTGTGCATTGTGCACAGTAATGTCACTGTTCTTATGTTTTATTACTCCTATGTTTAAGGTTCTTAATATTCATTGTCTATTGTTTGTATTTTTCTTTTGGTTTGTTTCATCAACCACATTTCACAAACCATCTAGACTTTCTAGACACATCTAGACACATTGTCTTTTAAAACAAAACATATTCAAACAAACAGGTACTCCATTTACATAATTGTGCTGCAATGTAATTGTCACACCCTCCGCACGTTCCCTCAGTTCCAGTCACTACACACAGTCACCACACACCACACCCGTGAACAATCACCAGAGATTAATCATATGATAATCACCCACACCTGCACCTGCAATCACCCACTCCCTATAAATCAGGGGTCACCAAACTCGGTCCTGGAGGGCCGGTGTCCTGCAGATTTTAGCTCCAACCCTAATCAAACACACCTGAAGCCGCTAATCAAGCTCTTACTAGGTATACTAGAAACATCCAGGCAGGTGTGTTGAGGCAAGTTGGAGCTAAACCCTGCAGGGACACCGGCCCTCCAGGACTGAGTTTGGTGACCCATGCTATAAATACTCACCTCTCTGATGATCTCTGCTTCTTGGATCTTCTCCCTGTTGCTCCAATCTCTCCTGTGCTCCTTTGAGGCTTGCTTTAAGTACCTGTGGATGCAAACGACCGATTAAGGGAAGTGACTTTTGTTACATTGGTGATTGCAATGAACGTGAACTTACCTCTTGGACTAATGTTTGAGAAAGCCTTCAACCCGTTGCACCGCTCACCTGTTGTGACAGGATTCCAGCCCCTCAAAACAATGGCAAGAACTAAAGCTGCCCGTAAAAGCGCACCAGCCACCGGCAGCGTTAAGAAGCCTCACCGCTACAGGCCCGGTACCGTGACCATGAGAAAAGTCCTTCGTGATCAGAAGTCTACTGAGCTGCTGATCCCCAAACTGACCTTCTAGCGTATGGTGAGAGAAATCGCTCAAGATTTCAAGACTGATCTGTGTTTCCAGAGCACTGCTGTAATTACGAGCATGCCCCTCGCTCAGCCGATGAGCTACTCCGGCGAGCCTCTATATAGAGGCTAATACTCAACAATTCCCAAATGAAGTTTCTAAAATAGCCTTCATGATTTCTCTCCTCACAGGAAGAGCACTCCAGTGGGCGGACGCACTCTGGAATTCCAACATGGAATTCCAGCGATGTCATCTAATCAAGCCTTTGTCAGCCACTTCAAAGAGGTGTTCGGTGTGGCGCTTACCCCCACTTTCAGTACATGACGAATTAATCACACTCAGTCAAGGTAACACCACCATCCACGATTACACGTTATGCTTCAGAGCACTCGCCGCCAGCAGCGGGTGAAATCAAGTTGCACTTATAGCGGCCTACCGCAAAGGACTAAAGCCTCAAATCTGCAAGCAAATGGTGATTTACGATGACAGCGCAAATCTTGAGATTTTTATTAACAAAGCCACAAATGTTTTCCAACATCTTTCTGCCTACTCCACTTCCTTGTCCGCTGCCAATGTGTCCCCTTATAGAACTCCTTCACCTCCTCCAATCATTGACGATGATCCGATGATCACGGATTCCTACCGTCTCGAAACTTCGGAACATCAACGACGGATCCGGAACCAACTATGCATCTATTGTGGAGAAGCCTCCCACCTCATCTCCGCCTGTCCCATTTGTCCGCCTCGTCCAATGGTGAGTGCATTCTCTCTTACACCTACCGTTTCCAACATTCCCCATATCAAAGCTTCGCTAACTGTGAATTCTCACACTCCCCCCATACATGTCCTGGTGGACTTTAGAAATTTAATCTCATCCCATTTCATCAAGCATCACATACCCACTGTAAACAGTAAAACCCGGTATCAAATTACCACCATCCAGAACTCACCATAGGGCGATGGCCAAATATCCCGAAGGACCACAGAGGTTACTCTTCTCACTACTCTGACCCATACAGAAAAACTCGTTCTGCTGGTCCTCCCACAGGCAAACGTGGACGTTATCCTGGGTAGACCCTGGCTCGTGCAACATCAACCCACCATCGACTGGAGCACAGGGGAAATCCTAGCATGGAGCGCCACGTGCAACAGCCACGTTCACCAACCCTCCATCACCGATTTCACACCTACCCAAAAGTCGCTCTTCATCCACACCACCATCATTGAAAGCCCGGCCACCGACTCCTCAATCACCATCCCGACTATCTATCACTCCTTCCTCGATGTGTTCAGTAAAGAACAAGCCACTCATTTACCCCCTCACCGGCCCTGCGACTGTAGTATCGACCTGCTGCCAGATGCCAAATTACCACACGAAGGATCTACCCACTTTGCCTTCCTGAGCAAGAGGCCATGGAAGGATACATCCAGGAAGCTCTATGCCAGGGGTTACCCTCCACGTCACCTGCCGCATCTAGTTTCTTCTTCGTCTCCATGAAGGATGGGGGACTGCGGCCGTGCATAGACTACAGAGTGCTAAACGACGTCACGGTGAAGTTCGCCTATCTGCTACCACTCGTACCAGCCGCCTTAGAAGAGCTTCATGAGGCACGGGTATTTAGCAAACTGGACCTTCGCAGCGCTTATAATTTAATCCTTATCCGAGAAGGTGATGAGTGGAAAACTGCCTTTATCACCCCCTACTGGCCACTATGAGTACCAGGGGATGCCCTATGGCCTAGCAAACAGTCCCTCAATCTTCCAAAACTTCATGAACAAAATCTTCCTGGACCTCCTCCACCATTTCGTCTACATCAACGACATCCTAATTTACTCCCGTAACATGACAGACCACCAGACTCATGTGTGCCAAGTCCTACAACGCTTGAGAAAACACCAACTCTATCTCAAAGCAGAGAAATGTAAATTCCATCGAACCACCATCTCCTTTCTCGGGTACGTGATCTCGGCTGAAGGGGTCTGAATGGAGACCGGAAAAGTGGACGCTGTGGCCAAGTGGGAAGAGCCCCAGACGGTCAAGGAACTACAACTGTTCCTTGGTTTCGCTAACTTTTACTGCCGATTTATTAAGAATTACAGTCTCCTGTCTGCCCCTTTAACCTCCCTCAAAGGCGGATGACGAACCCTCTCCTGGAACTCCGATGCTCGTCAAGCCTTTCACATGCTTAAAAGGAAGTTCACCTCGGCACCCATCCTGAAACACCCCGATCCTACAAGACCCTTTGACGTGGAGGTCGATGCGGCAGATGGGGGAGTTGGTGCCATTCTCTCCCAATCGTCTGGTGAACTCCGAGCTCTCCATCCGTGTGCATACTATTCACAAAAGTTAAGTCCAGCGGAGCAGAATTATAGGATCGGTGACCACGAACTGCTGGCCATCAAACTTGCCCTCGTGGAATGGCAGCACTGGCTCGAAGGAGCCCAATTTCCCTTCACCATCATTACAGATCACAAAAACCTCCAGTACCTCCACAATGCCCAACATCTTAATGCCCGTCAAGCCCGCTGGTCATTATTCTTCTCTCGTTTCAACTTCCAAATAACCTACCAACCGGTTCATAAAAACTGCAAAGCCTACGCCCTTCTAATTATTTATACCCCCGAACCCATTCTACCTCCTTAGCTCTTTCTGGCACCTATGCTATGGCAGGTGGATGAGTAGATCCATGCCGCAACACTCGAGGAGCCAGCACCGCCTGAACTTCCCCAGGGCCTCACCTACGTGCCTACCTGTCACTGTCTCTCTCCTGGATAGTGCGCACACGTCCCTCGGCTCAGGACACCCTGGCAGCAGGTGAACCCTCTCGCTCCTCCAAAATAAGTATTGGTGGCCGAAAATGGCCAAGGACGTTTCCCAGTATGTCCGGGGGTGTTCATCACCACCACTCCTCGCCGACTGCCCGAAGGTAAATTGCAACCATTACCTATTCCCCGCCGGCCCTGGACACACCTCGGAGTGGACTTTGCCATGGACTTACCTCCCTCAAAAGGTTACACTAAAACCTGCAAATTTCTAAAAATTTCTAAAACCTGCAAATTAATCCCTCTCAAAAGTCTTCCCACAGCTCTCGAAATGGCCGAAGCACTCTTCCACAACGTATTTCGCAATTATGGACTCCCTGAAGACATTGTGTCCGACAGAGGACCACAGTTTATCTCCAGGGTCTGGCGAGCCTTCTTTCGACTCCTGGGTACTACCATCAGTCTCTCCTCTGGATACCACACTCAAACCAATGGCCAGACCGAACGCAAGATTCAAGAAATCCCCCGATACCTCCGGACATACTGTGCTCAACACCAGAACATCTGGAGCCGAATATGCCCAGAACTCCCTCCGACAAACCTCCTAGACTAACCCCTTTTCAATGTGTTCTAGGATACCAACCATCACTGTTCCCCTGGACCGGCGAGTCTTCTGAGGTACCGGCGGTAGATCCGGCGGGTACTCAGCGCACGTCCATCTCCAGCGGGCAGTGCGGAGGCATACCGAGGCCACAAACCGCCACAGGTTACCTAATCCCATTTACCATACTGAAGATAAGGTATGGCTCTCTACTAGAAATATTCGCCTCCATCTGCCCTGCAGAGTCCCCGCTACATAGGGCCATTCACTCCCAGATAAATTCAGTCACTTACCGTCTCAACTTACCTCCACGTTATAAAATCTCCTCCACTTTCAATGTATCCCTGCTCAAACCGCACTCTAACCCGGTTTCTCCTCAATCCACAGAACCGGAACCGCTTCCCCCTCCAGAACAACTGGGAAGGATTCGGCTCGAGAAATTCCATCAACAACACCCAGATCGCCCAGCTCCCTGAGGCCGAGGTCACCACCGCCGCTGATCTAGGGTGCCAGGAGTCACCCGTGGAGGGAGGGGTAGTGTCACACCCTCCACACGTTCCCTCAGTTCCAGTCACTACACACAGTCACCATCCACCACACACCACACCCGTGAACAATCTAAGTTCTAATCACCCACACCTGCACCTGCAATCACCCACTCCCTATAAATACTCACCTCATTCAGTTACTCACCAGCTGGAATCCACGTTGGATGGTCTCCGCTTCTTGGATCTTCTCCCTGTTGCTCCGATCTCTCCTGTGCTCCTTTGAGGCTTGCTTTAAGTACCTGTGAATGCAAACGACCGATTAAGGGAAGTGACTTTTGTTACGTTGTTGATTGCAATGAACTTGAACTTCCCTCTTGGACTAATGTTTGAGAAAGCCTTCAACCCGTTGCACCGCTCACCTGTTTACCCACTGTTTGTGCATGCTCCACAATAAATACTCACAAAGTATCCCCTGCCTTCTCTCCTTTGTGTGTGTGGCCGTGACAGTAATGGATAAATTATAGGTAGGGCCAGACAGAATCTGTGGACATTTTTTGCTATTTCTGTGCAGAATTTTGTAAAAAAAAATCTGCAGATTTATGTGGAATGGTTTTGGGAGTATTGTAACTAAAAACTTAATATATTAAATAAAAAAAATACCTTAACTTTTATTTAATGTTTACAATGTAAATCCAATTAGATCCACTTATTTGGTAAACAAGGCAAGTCTCATATAATATATCTACTAAAAGACAGAAAATACTACTTTACAAACTGTATTGTAAATAAATCATGTGAACATTTTCATATTAGTCAATAATATTACTGAAATTAATTAAAAAACGTAATAAATATAAATTTACACACATTTTCACAAGTAAATAAATAGACTCGATGGGCTAAAAATCTGCGGATTTCTGCACTTGCAGATTCCGTGTGGGCCTAATTATAGGTGATTAAATGCATTATTAATAGGTACTAAATTGGTTAGAGATTCATAAACTTATATGTTTAGTTGTGAATCCTACTTCAATTAAAATAATTCCCCAGTATTCACTGCCTTTAACCATATTTTCACATAAATCAAGATCTACACTGCATGCTCCTTCCAGACACTATTTGCCACATTAGAATTATAACCATAATTAAAATATGAAACTGTAAAATCCTAACTGTTGGGAAATTAATTGTGGTTTATTATCAAACATGTGTCTGTTTCATTCATCAAACTGGAGGTCATAGAGGTCCTTTGGGTTGGGTATCACTGAGTTACGCTAAAGACACTTCACTTTAAAGGCTGTTTTATTACATTTCTCTCTTATTATTACAGATATCGCAGGAGGAGTATCAAATTCCCCGTTCCAGTCTGTCACCTCCTCCCCTTCCTCCCAAAAGAAATTCATCCTCTCCATGCCCTTCTCCTAAACCACACACACACCGATCCTTTAGCACAGGCACACAGGTCAGTCGGTCCATCTTGATGGATAATTATGTATATCCATAATTATGCATGCCTTATTATTATTATTATTTTATTTTTTACAACTCAGTGATATCTGTCTATTCATCTATGTTATATAATTATTGATATCATTTTGTAGTTGGTAACCTGATAATAGAATAATATTGTTTCTTTTGTTAAGTGATAACCTTCAGTGGTCAGTGAATTCAAACTAAATCAGATGTCTTGTTCTCTCAGAAAGTCAAAAACAATTCCTGGTCAGAAAACATGCGAAGGAAACCTTCCTCAAAAAGGTAAACTATTTTCAGAATAAACAATATTTTTGGACCTCATATCCCATACATAAATTTCTTTTCAACCATGTCAAGTTTTCTACCAACTATCTGACAATAATCTATGAATGTATTTGCATCATATACTCTGCTAAGACATCGGTGTGAACTGAAGTTTATTTATAAACTAATTTCGAGAGGATTACATGCTTATGATTGACCACGGCTGGTCCCGCATTAGCTAACACATGATTTACCAATCAGATGAATCCTAACACACTATAAATAACCAGCATTTCTTACCTCAGTTATCTTCGTCTTGAAGAATCCCCCCTTCCACCCCTACTCCTCCTCCCATTTCCTAGATAGGGCGGCACGGCGGCTCAATGGTTAGCACTGTTGCCTCACAGCAAGAATCCCACTGGTTCAAGTCTTTACTAGGCCAGTCAACGTTTCTGTGCGGAGTTTACATGCTCTCCCCGTGCTTTCGTGGGTTTCCCCCCACAGTCCAAAGACATGCGACATAAGTAAATTGATTAAACCAAATTGGCACCATAGATGAGCTCTTAGTCAGGATCCTATCTATGCCTTCAGTCAGCAGTTTATCTCTCCATGGCAATCCCTATATTCCGTCATAAGCCATAACTAACCAGGGAAGTTCTCGAGACCTACCTGAGCTCAAACTCCCCTTTTGCCCTTTAAATGAGAGGGAGCCCCAGGCTTGAGGATCTTCTGAGCTCAGGGCTCTCTCCCAGGACAGCATGCCAAACACGCTTTATAATCAATCATCAGCAAAGTGTGAAGTCATGCATGATTTCATTGTATTCTTATTTGTAAAAAAGAAAAAAAAGTTGTTACAGCAGTCAATTATTTTAACATGAAACAATCTATAGTAGGTTAGATGACATGGCACTTGTACACAGTAATTTGATTATGCAGTGAGGGGCTCTTTCATGGGTCCTCAGCAAAAGCTTAAGTCATTGCTTAAGTGGTTCAAAAAAGTAAACATCTGCTACCTTTGTTACCTTTGTTAACCCTGGGAGAATTCACACCTATAGTTCTGTTCTCATGGTTCATTGGGGCTGGACCAAAAATAAATTAGTAGGAAACTTGCTATACATTTGCTTAGGCTGGCCACGTTTTAATCATCATATTAGGTCCCCCTAGGTTTGCATCCACTAATGATTTGGGGCATGGCCAGAGCTGAGGCTTGTTCCAATGGATTTTATGTCCTAAAATTTTCAACTGTATGGTTATGTTACAGTTATTTAACCGCACACGATCAAGGCTGAGCCAATCACAATTTGTAAAAAAAACTTAACATATTGATACAAACAACGTTCGATTGTGCATTCTCTAACGGGGTAGCCAAAATAGCCAATGACAGCGAGCAAGCTTCTCCCATCAGAATTATTATAATTGTACACTGTCTTAGCACATCAGTTGCCCTCTGTATCTTCTTGTATCCTGGGGTTTTTGTTAAATGTGTCTGTGGAATTCCCACTGTGAAGTCATTACTAAAACTGGCAGGTGTGTGGTCTTGCTGAATTGTTGTGTGTGTGCAGTCAGAGGATTGAACCAAGTTGAAAATGTCCTAATGTCTGTAATCTCCTATTTAAAAATCGCTTAAGATTTGAAAATCCCATCGTACGTATACCAGGCCTCAGTACCTCACACTAACATTTTTGAACCCAAACTTAAATTATCTGTAATATTCAAGAATCCAGATTGCAAGCAAAATCAGTGATGTACAGTAATTATTAAATGTCAATGCTTTGAAGTGACGCTAAAGGAAGCAAGAATATATAATTTCACCTAATTTCCTCAGTCCTCACATCTTTTACTTTTGTCCTTCCCTTGAATCCTGAAGGGGTGGAGCTAAGATACAAGGAAAGGAAGCGAGGAGAGAAAATGAGGATGCACAAATAAGAATTGAGAGGCACCCACTGTATGTGCACATGTGATGGTATTTATCAGCTGAGAACTCCTGAAGAAGCTAAAAATATGCAAAGTCTTTATCTGCTGCAAGGAGACGTGTTTCTGAAGCTTGTATTGAACTGTAAAAGACAACATTACCACTATCATCAGAAATAAACGGTTCGCTCTGGGATTTTTTTCCCCTTTTTATAGTTCCATTATGTGCTTTTTTGGCTTAGATGTGTTTAGCCCTTATTGCATTCTTATTCAGTCAAACTGCACCATTTTTAGATCAAACCCGTCTCGTCAATTTATTAAGCACATTTAAAAACATTAGTGTTTACCAAAGTGCTGTACAAGACTGATAATAAGATTAACACATGACTAGAGGGGACTGTAGCTACACATTAAAGTCTGCATGTTTAGCCTACATCAAGCTTCAGATTGCAGTATTCACACTTATTCAAATGAATTACACTAATAGAGCCATTATACCACGGTTCATTGGAATGTAATCAAAGCTGCAAAGTGTGAACACACCCTTGGTCTCTTTCAGAATACCTTCAGTGTCCAAATACTTGTCTGGCTGCAGACCGGGTGCACATGCAAACTGAGACTGCATGCAATGCTTTTAATGTCCTCGTAGCGATGTCACTAGGCCTATTGAGTGAATGTGTCTGAACTGCATGTCTGAGACTGCATAGTCTGCAGCCAGATACTATTGGAGAACTTTGTCAAATGTTTGGTGCATTGCAAATACTGTACGTATGCAAATTAATGACAGTTTCTGTTTTCCTTTCTCTATTTATTTACTGTACCGTTCCAACTGGGTCCAGAAGTGAGGAACTTTGGGAAGACTTTCACCCCTCTTCTTTGCCATGCTTTAGAAACAGTGGGTATCATAACTACATTCATTCATCTCTCTATGCTTATTAATCGTATTTAGCCTGAGAATACTTGTGCCACGTTCTGCTTGAGACAAACAAACATGTCTTTTGCTGGTGTGGTACTGACATCTGGTGGAAGTGGATTGTATCTACAGTATATAGAAAATAAGCTCTGCGTATCTAATGAAACACAACTGTCAATCTTTTTAGGTGGGGTGCCCTGGGAAGGGCCTTCAGAATCTGCAAAAAGGAAGAAGAAAGAAAAAAGAAGGGACAGGGAAGACGAAGTGAGTGTGAGAAATGTGGAGGATACAACATCTCTCTCAGGAAGACACAGTCACAGGGAGATGGAAGAAAACACTTCATCCTGACAGCAATGTTATACTTTGGACTGTAAAATGATGAAATCTGGTCAACCTAAATGAATTATATGTACCATTATTCAGCAGATTCAGAATGGACATGTAAATAGGAATGTTAGTTGATTTTGTATTGACAAAGCGAATACACATTTTAACACATTTTATATTCTACCTCATGTCTACTAAATGTTTAGAGAAAAGCTCTCTTTTGATATAGGCTGCACAGAATAAATCAGTCAACAAATTCATATCTTCTTTTAGATATTTTTTTTTTTATCTTTTAAAAGAAATGTGTCATTTAAATTGATCAAAATAAGATGACATTTTGGAAGTGTTACAAGTTTCCTCACAGCAGACATGAATTAGTTGTTTGACAATGTTCACAATTCATGTCTAGTGTTGTTTTCATATCTTCAATTTGATATTTAGTGAAATGATGTAAAGAAACATTTGCTTATTTTGTTGGAAAAACATTGAACTGGAGCCAGATATCTCTTACATGTAACAATTTACATTCCTGGGGAAACAAAGTGAACATGCTAGTCCATGATGGTATAAATGGAGCTTTCCAAATCATTGAATCAATCAAACCAGTTGGTTTCCCACTTGAGTTGGGTTTGTTGGGGCCAAAGTTCAGGAGTTTTTGGTTCAAAGTAGGCCATCTGGGGCTTGAAGAATTTTTATGAACAAGCCAGAGTTTACCTGACCCTTATGAAAATTAGCCATGGTTTAATTATAGCAAAGTTAATTATGGTAAAAGTAAAAAAGCAGCTTTTGGTGTGTTGATTACCATTTTTTACCAGTTTAGTATAACAATTTTTTGTTGGTAGTAAAACATGACTTCAAAGAAAGGCATTTGATCTGTTAATTTACCAGGTTTTGCTAATAATATGAGCAAGTAAAATCATTTTGTAAAACAATCTTTTCTTTATATGAACACCATTTATAAATTATTTGTTTAAATGATATGTCTAAATGGTTGTTTTCAAGATATGTTGTTGAACACAGTGAGTGGAAATATGAAGGACACACACACACACACACACACACACACACACACACACACACAC
>CAIGQV010001633.1:10568348-10592753 GCA_903798115.1 Danio jaintianensis
CACACACACACACACACACACACACACACACACACAAACATACAATCCAGTACTTGCACCTGTAAGTGATGCCAGCTGTTTGAAATGATGTTATTTCAAAGCCAGGGCCAGTAGTCAGATATTTCAGGGTGGAGAATAAATGAGTGAGGTAAAACATTGAATATATCACAATTTAATACAATAAGTCCATTATTTCCTCACAACTAAATGTTCCACAGCCAACTGTTTGCAGTATTATAACAAAGTGGAAGCAATTGGCAACAACAGTAACTCAGCCACAAAGTGGTAGGCCATGGAAAATCACAGAGGGGGCATTGCACAATGAGGCACACAGTGTACAGAAGTCACCAACGTTCTGCAGAGTCAGTAGCTACAGACCAAATTTGTAAGAGGTTTCTTGTTCCAACATGACTGCACACCAGTGCACAAAGCAAGGTTCATAAAGATATTCATTTTTGGGTTGTTCCTCCTTCAAATGAGTTTTTGCAAGATGTCTGAAAATTCAACATATGCAGTGCAATATTGAACAAAGGCTGCATCTTAACTTGCAGCCAAAAATCTAAATTTTTATATTAACGAATTACGAGTAACACTGCTACTACTAAAAATAATAATAATGTGAAGTGGATGTGGAAATCTTTTTTGCACTTTTGTCAGTTAAATAGAATTAGCAAACCACAAATTCTGGATTTCATTGCAATTTACAAAATGTTACTTTGAGTCTGTTAACAATTGAGTCTGGGTCTTCTGAGGAGACAGTTAGATAAGATCATGTTTATAAGATAAACAGGTTTAATTTAAGCATTTTGCCATTACTTGCGATGTTACGTAATTGCAAAGCACATCTTGGTTTTTGTATAAAGTAAGAAAAATATTTTTCCCAAATAGGTTCATGGAATAATTGCTTTAACATACTAATAACAAACTGACACCAACTTTAAAGTATGCTGTACTTTTAGTAACCTGGCTAATCCAGTAAAACACATTCTAATGAAACACACAAGAAGCTTCTTCAAATTAGAGGTTTGTTTGTTTATTGTTGTTGTTTTTTTCATACATTTAGATTTATTGTGTAAATTGGAAGTTATTATGGCTGATTTTGGCAGTTGCTACCAGAAAGGTGAGTCCATTAAATCTCCTTCAGTCAGTCAGTCTGATTTCTCCATTTATTTAACAACATGTGGGAGTAGAGTTCAGAGAGAAATTCATGTTCACAATTACTTTCTGTTAAACCAAATAAATAAACAAATATTAACATGTAATATTAAACTAAATAGCGTAATAAAAGAAACAAGCTATAATAATCATGTATAAAGAAACAAACAATGATACAGATAGGCTACATAAATCAAACACTCAACAGTTCCAGAAGACTAAATTAGTAGGCTAAGAGGCCACAGGTGTGCTCATCAGGTGATCCAGTAAGCTAATCACATCACTGTAGAATTTACTACAGAAATAATGAATGCTGCCCTTGATAAATATAAATAAATATATAAATAATTATAAACAAGCAAAGAGTCTGTATCTTATTATTATGCATATATTCATGTGAACACCGTTTATAAATACACAGTATACAAATATTGTACATATAGAGGCTTCTGTATGAATTATAGTTGTGACAGTTGAATGTATCTTAATATAAATTAATGTACTTTCAATGTAATTAAATTAATTCTTGCAGTACTTTGTTATGGGCGACGCGGCAAGAAGGTCGCTGGTTCGAGCCTCGGCTGGGTCAGTTGGCATTTCTGTGTGGAGTTTGCATGTTCTCCCCGTGTTCGCGTGGGTTTCCTCCGGGTGCTCCGGTTTCCCCCACAAGTCCAAAGACATGCGGTATAGGTGAATTGGGTAAGCTAAAATTGTCCGTAGTGTATGTGTGTGAATGAGTGTGTATGAATGTTTCCCAGTGATGGGTTGCAGCTGGAAGGGCATCCGCTGCATAAAACATATGCTGGATAAGTTGGCGGTTCATCCCGCTGTGGCGACCCCAGATTAACAAAGGGACTAAGCCGAAAAGAAAATGAATGAATGAATGAGTTCTTTGTTATCAAATTTCAAAGATTCGTTTTCGCAAGTCACCATTAGTGAATGCGATTCAACAGGTTTCGCTTTCCATTTGAGGGGCGGGTTTAACAGCGTAGGCTATACTCTGATAGGTTAGTGAGATTCTGATGGACAGCTCTTGGTTTCTGCTGATAAATGCATTTACTGAAGTCTGCACTTCCGGGACAGAGAGCTGTCCATGGGAGCTGTACTTCTTTCTGAAAAAATAAACACAAAGGAAAAAATAATAAAGGACATGAACATGATCTTGAGGGTGAGACGTTTGTATCAATTGTAATTTAAAGTCATTGCAAAATGACTAGTTTTACTTGCTTTCTTATTTTCTGACAATGAAATGGTAATTAGATCATGTCTAAATCAAAATGGTTAAACAATTGATATGTCGTCACGTTTGCTTTCTTTACGTCATTCCCTGCTCCCGCGGTTGTTTGTGTTAACACTGGCATGAGGAGGTGGCATGTTTAGAGTTTACACTTCTGAAAACAAATGATCCAGAAAGCCAAATCCCGTAGACATTGTTGGTTTAGTGTTGTTTTATATAGGCTCTCATATCTATACTTTAGATTTAACCGGGTAAAAAGTGAAGCACCACGACAGCGCGATGGATAAGGGGTGAGTGGATTTTCTTATCAAGAAATGTATTTACTGTACAATTATTTGTGTGAAAGAGTCCGTGTCCAGTAATTTCGCATGCTAAAATAACTGTGTTAAAAGAATAAACAGGTATTGCGGTTGAAACGCTCGTTTCAGCGATGAAACGCCTAGCAGCAACAAACGTCAACATGGATGGAAAAAGAATATGTGAATTGGTTGATGCAGTATATTAGCTCATGTCCGCATAATTATATTTTCTGTCAGACAGAATGTCTATGTTAGTCAAATGTTTAGGAATTTGTGCTGCACAGATTATTTTTTTTTAAATTATTAACTAAAGATGGCTGTTTATGCATGAAAAACAATGAATAAAACAATGATCAACATTTTCATATACTCTGCCTACATATTTATTTTGCTGATGTCTATTTAGAATTTAAATTTAAAAATAGTGATTCAGCAAAAACAGATCATAACGTTTTTTTATTTTATATTTTTGGTTAGTTTAATTTGTTTAATCTGCCTATTTTTCTCCCTGAATTTTGTATCTTCATAGTCCCTAAATATATGTAAATGCAGGAAATTGGATTTAAATCAAAAACATTTTCCTACTTCTTCTTAAACCAAATTTACACCATAATATACAGTGTATTACTTTAAAGGACTCCAAGTGTGTGATGATGGAATGTTCGTACTAAATGTTGACAGAGTATCATGTTTTCTTTAGATTTTACATGCCAGCAAAAATCCAAGAAGATCATATAAGCACAATCAGGGATGTATTTGCCTCTGAAAGCCCACAGGAAGTACCCCATCGGCTTATGTCACTTTTGGAGGTGTTTGACCGTTTTAAGGTAGATATCGCTGTGACTGGAGAGTCCGGCGCAGGAAAGTCTTCTCTAATCAATGCATTTCTTGGACTGAAACCTGATGACAAAGGGGCTGCTCAAACTGGAGCTATAGAAACCACTAAGCAAGCAACTATGTATCAGCAACCAAATCTGCCCCACATCAGACTATGGGATCTTCCAGGAATGGGAACCCCTTCCTTTGCATCCAAGAGTTATGTAAAGATGATGAACTTTGACCTTTATGACATGTTTCTGGTTGTGATCTCAGAGAGAGTTCGAGAAAACAACATGCTGTTGGTTGATGAAATTGAGAAACGTAAGAAACCATTTTATTTCATTAGAACCAAAATCGATAATGATGTGCGGTCCCAGCGAAGGAAAAGCAAATTCTCTGAAATGCAAGCGTTGGATCAAATGAGACAAGACTGTGAGAAATATCTGAAGGAGAAGAAACTGGACCCTCATATATTCCTAGTTTCAACCCATGACACACATAATTATGAGTTTCAGAAGTTCATCAGCACATTTAAAGATGAGGTTTTTAAAATTAGAGCTGGAGAATTTTCAGGTTTTCTGGACAAGATGCTTCATGGTGGATGGCTAAAAGCAAGGTGAGTATTGAAACTATTCTTAGCATTCTTGAGTAATGCTTACTTAAAACAGTACGATTTTTTAAAATATTGTTTTCATGAAGCTACCTTATATATATGCTGGAGAATTTTCAGGTTTTCTGGACAAGATGCTTCATGAAAACAATATTTTAAAAAATCGTACTGTTTTAAGTAAGCATTACTCAAGAATGCTAAGAATAGTTTCAATACTCACCTTGCTTTTAGCCATCCACCATGAAGCATCTGCAGCTGACGTCAGACCACCAGAAACCGTTGCTACTTCACACACGTCACTTTAGAGCTAGTATTTGAATGATTCTCCTGCATAATGTCTAAAGTGAGGACAAAACAGGTGATTTTGCTGACATTTTAAGATTATAAGGCTGAACAGCATGAAATGCCATCAATCTACAGAGATTTCCCAGTATTTCTCTGTTACAATTGGGAGATCACAATAATTAACCCTGAAAAAGCCAAAGCAGCACAATCACTACAAGATTACTGTTGTGTTTGCGATAAGGAAAAACGCTAAACACATGAGGGCATTTCTTCTTTCTTTTTTTTTACTGAACTAGTCTGCAGTAACAAAAACAGGAGACTCATTAGAAACAAACAGATGGCCAACCAAAAAGTAACTCAGGGTTATGCAAAGAGTGGCCAACACAAAATACACACATTCCTGAGTCCCATCTCACACTCAACACTACAATTACTATGGTATAAATACAGCACTACAACATACTAAAGAGAGAGATCGACTCAGAAAGTCACTTACCAGTTTAATAATGATTTGATCAGCTGTAGTTAGAAATTACGCTGTTTTCCTCTTCTAAGGGCTTATTATGCGGTCTCTGTCACCATCTTTGCTCTGCTCAAAGACAGGCTGATGGCAGCCGACGCGCTGTCTCTCCGAAATGATAAATATTTAAAATAGGCACTATACTTATAAATAAACTGCATAGTTGCAATCTAAACAACTACATTCTCGCCTAAAAAAGCCGCAAAAAATTATGTTGTCCAACAGCAGCAATATTTGTCAAACTGTAGAGTGTCCTCTGCTTGTCGCTGTATGTGCGCGGAGTAATACACAATAGTGAAGGGTTAAGAGGCTGTACGAGTGCTGTTATTTGCAGAATATCGCACGGCTATCAGCCAATCAGATTCAAAAACCAGACAGAACTGTTGTATAAATTTGTCAACGCACTCCTCCCACATATATATATATATAACTGAATTTTTCAAGAAAACGTGATTCTAGCCATTGAACATGTCATGTTTATTTATTTTTTTATTATTTAGGACTCTTTAACATATACATGAGATTAAAATATCATAATTATATTTTAACACATAAATTACAGATATCCTCAGATGAAGTGAAATCTGTTTGAGTCATAGCATGTATGATTGACATATTTTTTTATGTGTTGCTAAATGAATAAATGAATAAATAAATAAATAATAATCTGAAATAAAATAATAAATTCAAAGCTTAATCAGCATATCACTGATGTATGGTTTGTTAGGATAGGACAGTCGATAGCCAAGATACAACTCTTTGAAAATCTGGAATCATAGCATTTTTTTGAAAATCTAAATATTAATAAAATCACCTTTAAATCGGTCTAAATGAAGTGTTTATCAGTGGATGTTACTAATAAAAAAGTTAATTTTGATATACTTACACTAGGAAATTTAATACCTTTATGAAATGTGATTTTTACTTAATATTCTAATGATTTTTGGCATAAAAATAAAATCAATAATGTTGACCCATATAAATTATATTTAAGACACTGTAAGATTTAAGCATAGATAGATATACATAGATTTAAGCACACAGTAAATTTTACATCATTCATGTTATTAATATATTTTTTTATTAAATTAGATATGCTACACTGCACGTCCAGCAGACTGGGAAACTTGAAACTGAAGACATCACAACCATGCAGAATATGTACAAGCGCACAGGCTTTGGAGCTGCAAAAGTCAGTGCTGTACTGGAGGCTTTGAGTCACTTTCAGCTTGATGTTGCAGTTTTGGGTGAGACGGGGTCTGGAGTGTCCACTTTGGTAAATGCATTAGTTGGTCTGGAGAATGAAGAGAGTGGTGGAGCAGCAGCATCCATCAGCAACCCAGCACTGAGTCCTGGATACCCAGATACCCGGTTCTGGGACGTATCCGGCATAGAGGCTGTCATGGATTACTCAATGTTTGAGATGAAACAAGCCATGAAATATTACGACTTCTACATCATCATTGTTTCAGACTGGGAGAAAGCACGGCATGTAAAACTTGCCAAGGAAGTTGAAAAATTAAGCAAGCACTACCTCTTGGTTCAGACTAAAGTCGACTCTTGTTTACAGACTCAGGGAAATTTGTGTTGTGAAGAGACTGAGATACTGGATGGGCTTCGGGCACAATGTACGCAAGAGCTTCAGAGGGCAAAACTGTCAGAACAGCAGATGTTTCTCATTAACAGCCAAGACAGAAGTGCATTTGATTTTGTAGGTTTGGAGAGTGCACTCTCCAGTGACCTCAACATTGTCAGGACAAGTGCTTTTGCATATTATATTGCAAGAACAGTAAAGGAAAATTAGTAGACATATGTAAGATACCCTAAACGTTTGGAAACATTATGAATTATTGTTTTTGAATGAAGTACTGTATCTTATGCCAAAGTCCTTTTGCTTATGCTCATCAAGCCTACATAATTTTTTTTTCAAAAATAGAAATAATAATAATATGGTGAAATATTATTCCAATTTAAAATATATTCTTTGTTCATATATTTAAAAAAGCAATTTATTAATGTGGTTTAATGCAGAATTTTTAGCAGCTTTTGTGTCACATGATCCTTCAAAATTCATAATAATATGATGATTTGCTGCTGATAAGTTTTCATTGATGGCATTGTTTTTTTTGTTCCTGATAATGGTTCTTATTATCATTGTTAAAATATTTGTTCTACTTCATATTCTTATATAAAAATAATTAGTAAAAAGTAAAAAAAAAAAAAAAAAAAAAAAACCTTTTTTAACATTACAAATATCTTTAACGTCACTTTTGAGCAATTTATTTTCTTTGATTAATAAAAATATTTGTAAAATGATAAAAACAATATATCAAAACAAAGAGCAATATCACATTTTCCACAAAAACAAGGCATGTTTTTAGCATAACAATTCTAGTTTAATTTACCATGAACCGTTTCTGGTTAGAAAGTCTTATTTTTGTTTGTTTCTTTTCTCTACAACTAGTGTGCTATGTAATAATTTAATGTAATTAGCAAATGTTTTTTTTTTTTATTGTTGTTTTTAAACATTATATTATTCAAAGTTTTTCTGTCTGTGACAGATTGTGTTTTTTGGAATTGTGTTGAAATGTTGTTAAATTACAAAAAAAATACCACATTTCAATGGGATTGCTTTGTCCAAATTCTTGCAAACTAATTGTAAATGTTCATATGGAAAACAGAAACTTATTTGTAAATATTGGTTTGCAATAAAGTATCAATTTCAGCATTTTGTAATAGTTGTATGCAGATTTTCAAACAAGCATTACTACATAATGTTCTCCAGCAGTTACTGGTGGGACATCCTCATTACATTTCTAACATTGCATTCAATTTTATTTTATTTTTTAAGTAAAAATACACATTTCTCTAGTGGAAACCACACAACAGACTGTGATGTATACTGTAACATAATATCAGAAATAGTTTTAGTGAAACTACATTACTCAAGATGTCAGTAGTCATGCTGTATAATTTTCATGTCAAATGCTGTACGTGTTGTGTTGTTCTGGGTTACTAACAACACAAACAAATACTTGCCTATGCCAGGTACCAGTGATAAGGAGAACTGGACTAATCTATCATTGTAATAGCTTAGTCACACCTTACAACTTTTTAAAAGGCTTCATAATTACAAATGTGTCATAAACCTGTAAAGAAAGGGTTGGGCTTTTTTCTTTCTTACTAAAGCCTCATATATTCACACACCCATCTGCTTTTTATGACTAAAAGCATACCTCTAAAAGATTGTTTAACTGGCAATATATCCAATATTTGTGTAAGCATAAGTACCATGAAACAAAAAAAGAGCCAAAGGATTACAAACATTTTTTTGTTGTTGTTACAATTAATTTTAAGGTGTCTTTGTTACAGTGTAACTGTTCAATTAACTATTTACTAATATAAATTAATTACATGTGCTTGCCATATGGTTAGTGTAGCATGTGGGTTAGGTTTGGGATTATTTGCAAGTAATTATTTATAATTAATTACAATTACAATAAGTACATGGAACATGTATAACAAGGACACTTTAATATAAAGTGATATCATTGTTATTTTTAAATTCAAATTCTTTATTTATGGTAAACCATACACCACACCTTTGATCCAATATGTGTAATTGCACTGAAAATATATAGAAAACAATTCACACAAATAATAATAATAATAAAAATAGAATATGGACTACAAATTCATTGTTTAAAAGATTGTAAAGATTATGATCTTTGGCCTAAAGTCCTTGTATGCATTCTAAAATAAGGTAAACATATGAAGTTTACAATTGCACAATTAAAACAATTATTAATCAAATGTTCTTGATCCAACCTACATATTCTTAAAAAATGTCACACATTTTTACCCATTTTGCTGTTAAATAGCTTTTTGTATGCATTTAATTTAATTTATTACCTATTAATACAAAATATGAACATTACTGAAACATTTTCAGTATGCTTTCTCATTTCGACAATTTTTCTTTCTTAAAGAAATCATCCTCCAGTGCAACTCAGTACACACAGATTGCCAATAAACTCAGTTATGATGGTCAAATTTTCCACACACACAAAGAAAAACAGTTTTGTAAACATCTCTTTGCTATAGCTTGATTTTATTCGTCCAAACCTGCTACTTGAAGAACTTGTCTCATGTCTTTGATCATTTCATTTAGAGCTCTAGTCAAGCTGGTGTGACTATTTCTGAAGGCATCAGTTGCGTTCCGAACATTAACTGCAAGATTTTTACTATCAAGCAGATCCTCTAAACTTTTCACTGGTTTTGCCATAGGTGTTTGAGGACTAATCCTCATTCTGTCTAGCACTGCCAGTGTCACAGGTGACTTTATAGCCAATTTCAGCTGGGAGACAGGCTTGTTCGTTCTCTCTGACAGCTGTTTGAGCGATTTCTCATTCAAACCCAAAGCGCAATGACAAGCTATGAGATATGCTATCAGTATCGCCTTGTCCGTGATCAGAGACATTAATTGGTTAGGAACTAAGGTACACAGACTTGAGGCCAATGCTGCAAGATAAATGAACTTCTCCAGAAACGCTTTCTTCTTCTCTAGCATAGCCAGAGAGCACACAGGCAAGGACTGAACCAGAGCAAATCTCTTGTGTTCTGAAAGCTCTGACTCTAGGGTATCTACCAGATTTTCAAAGTCATACTTTCCCAAGTCAAAAGAGGAAATCAAGAACACTTTGGGATTTCCTACTTCCTTCAAATTTCTGTAGCAGTCTTCCCTGATTGCACAAAGCAGCTGCTGCTCGTTGAATTTTCCATTCGCTGCTGAGCGAATGTCATTATCAATCTTGTTTCGGACAAAATAAAACCTTTTCTGCTTTTTTTGAATCTCCTTGGCCAGATACACGTCATTCTCCTTAAACCTCTCTGAGGAAATGATGATAAAAAAATCATATGTTTCAAATTTTACGTCTTTGAGGTATTTGCTTGCCTTGAAATTTGCCGTACCTATCCCTGGCAGGTCCCACAGTCTGACATTTGGCTTTGTGGGATGGGTGTACATGGTAGCTTCCTTTGTGGTTTCGGTCAGTCCAGTTGGTGCTGAGTTGTCGTCTTCATCACTCAGATCTCGAAGCGCATTAATGAAGGAAGACTTTCCTGCTCCTGCTTCCCCAGTCACCGCAATATTCAGAGTCACACTGTCTAGACTGTCCAGTTCTTCTTTAGCTTTCACAGCAGCTGCATTTGGGTCACTTTCACCCAATCTTAGCAAAGCTCCAGATAAATCCATGTCAGCAGAAGAATCTTCTGTCATTGTGCCTGGTTAAATTTAGCACTGTAAAAAACATAACATTTTATCGAGATTATAAATAGCATGGTAAATTTAGTACAGTACTACAGCACAGTCATGTTGTTCAACTATGGACAACTGCAACTTGTTTTTGACATGATTATGAGTTGATATTTCTTTTTATGACTTATGAGATCCAACCTTTTCATTGTAATTGCAGCTTTATTTCTCACGATGGGACTTTATATCTCCCTGTATGTTTATACCACAGTGGGTTGTAAACTTCATCTTTGTTTAAATTTATAGTTTTGATCTTAGGGTAAATAACTGTTTCGCAATATGTTGAAAGTATTTTTTATTAGTAATATAAAAGACTGGGTGTGTAATTGAAATACATTTACAAACATTTTACACAAAGGTTTTCAAACATGTTTTTATTACATGTTATAATGTGATAAGTACAATTCCAGATTATGGCAGAGAAAATTAACTCTTCAAAATGAGCTGAACACATGATATTTAAAATATTTAAAAATCTTCCACAAGCCCATTAGAATCTATTCTTTGAAGTATTGCAACACTCATTCAAATCAGACATTATATGACAGTTAAATGGAAAGTTCACCCCAAAATATAAAAAAAGCAGTCAGGCCATCAAATGAACTGTCTGAAAGACCAGTCTGTGGAAAATAAATGGATTTCCCCATTTGCCCTAGTCTGTAGATTACTGCTAATAATATTTTAAATAATTTACAAATCACTTGTTTCATAAGATCTTTTATCCACAAGAGCCAAAGAAATTCATTTTGAATTCCATGATATGTACAGTATATATTTTAACTTTCAAACTGACAGCTACCAATGATTGCACTATATGAACCACCGATTACCACAGTTTCATCTAAAAATGCAATGCTCTACAGTATAAAAAAGTCACTTGAGGCTGAGTAAATTACCAGAAAATTTTAATATCTGGTTGAACTATCCCAAACTTAATTAACAGAGGCATAAATGTACACACATGCTCTTTAATCAACCAACTAAAACAATCAAAGATTCCACACTTTCCTCCAAAAACACATTTTCTGGACATCTACAAGTTATTGAACACTGTCCAGCACCTCTTTTCTGATTTCTCGAGCAACATTTGCCAGTTCCTTTAATCCATTTCTCAAGAGGTAATAAGTAGTACCAAAGGACAATCCAGCAGCAGCGGCACTGCCCACACCTGGAACAAGACTTGCTACATATTCAGCGGAGGAAAGGGCAACCAGCGTACCAGATACTTGTAATCTGGTCAGCGCTTTTTCTTGGATGGCAGACGCAATCTTTGATTTAACCAAATGTCCCACCAAGGGCTTGTTTATTTTTTCTGAAAGCCTCGCCAGTGATGCATCATCCAAGCCAAATGCAAAGTAGCACCTTGTGAGGAAAAGGACCACCATCCCTGTATCACATGCTGCTGACAGACCAGGCAGAGGGATCACAGCTATACCAGCAGAAGCAAGAGATGCAGCCCAGATCACACCTTCAAACATCTTGATCTTCATCTCCAAAGATACAGCAGAGCACACTGGCCAGGCTTGTAGGAGAGCATTTCTCTTATGGATTGGAAGCTCTTCTGCTAGTGTGTTTTGAAGTTCTTCAAAATCATATTTCTCCAATTCAAAAGAAGATATAAGGAAAACTCTGGGGTCTCCCAGTTCCTTCAAGTTTTTCAAACAGTCCTCTCTTATTGTGCTAAGGACCTTCTGTTCATCAAATGCTTTTTTTCTTTGTTCTGCTAAAATGTCATTGTCAATCTTGGAGCGAACAAAGTAAAAGTTTTTCTTCTGCTTTCTTATTTCTTTAGCCAACATGACATCATTCTGCATGAACCTCTCGGAGTTCAAAATAATGAAAAAGTCGTAGGTTTTAAATTTGACATCTTTAAGGTATTTATTTGCTTTGAAGTTTGGACTTCCTATTCCAGGCAGGTCCCAGATCTTCACATTTGGCACTGCAGGATGCTCATACATGTTGGGCTTCATTGTAGTTTCTGTGACTCCAGTAGGTGCTGCTCCATCAACATCGTCATTTAGACCTCTTAGTGCATTTATAAAGGAGGATTTTCCTGATCCTGTCTTTCCAGTCACAGCGATGTTAAGTGAGACATTCATAAACTGGTCAAATCTTTCTTTAGCTTTTGCTGTGGCCTTTTCCATGGTTGATTCGCCTGAGGCCTTCACTGCCTCAACAACAGCAGGGTCTTGAGTTTCCATGTTTTGAACTGCAAAAGTTATAGAAGTATTCAGAAGTATATGTTCTTAATTATCCCTAAAACTCAACGAAAGTTGATCGTAAATGCAGTTAATATATTAATCAGTTTCTATTAGTGTAATTCTTCTAAATAAGTTTGAGCACCACCCTCACATTCAGCCCTGAAGATTATCTTTTAAAGGTCCTGTGAAATCAAAATAATGTTAGTGTGTTAGTCTTAAGGATCTCTATAAGCAAGTGTGCTCCAAAACACTGACATTTCCATTTAGAAAATATAAACATCCAAAGGCATGTTCATATTGCAATCCCCTAAATGGATCAAGTTTTTTTTTTTTTACGTCACCTCATACTTCAGTTTCTCATCAAAACTTTATTTAAAGCTCATTTAAAGCTTTATAGTATCTGCCATGCCCCATCAAGACACTTTTTATTTGATGTGCTTGATTTTCAATCAGAGCTGTGATAAAAACAAAATGCTACTGGCAGTTTTTTAAAAGGTTCTTTTGTTCAGTTACAGTTCCTGTTTAAAACACCATCAGTAGTAAATAATTAAAGATGTACAATTACAATATAAACACGCAGTATGACAGACATTTATTTCAGACATGTTATGGTAACTAGAAATCTGCAGTGGTTTATACTGACCTTTTGTGAGGAGAGCTTTTAAATTTTTATTTCACAGTGTACACCTGTGTCAGGAAAAAATAAATTCAGTTCATTCATGGATTAGTCCATATGAAAATCTGATATATGGCCATATATGAACATAAAATTATATTTAATATATTTGAACATATATTTATCAGTACCAGACCAAATCATTCGTTCATTTTCCTTTGGCTTAGTCCCTGATTTATCAGTGGTCGCCACAGTGGAATGAACCGCCCAGATCAAATCATACATTATTATTTTTACTATTGCATTAAGAACTATTGCTATTTATTTATTTATTTATTTAACTGTTGATCATTGTTGAGTGATGAGAGACACGATATGTTAAGTAACTCATTAAACCGACAGGAATTATAGGAAGGAATTATAGCCTACTTACATTTATTTTTGGTTCCAATCTAGAGAACGGAGACTCACTTCTCTTCGGTAATGGTGGGGTTTAATAATGTTAGACAGACAAAAAAATAATTATGGTCCCAAAAGATCTTCCTTCCTCTTCCTGACACGTTTCCAGGTCACGTGTAAAGACCCATGTAAGGAAAACGAAACTAGTGAATTGCAGGGAAACGAAACTAGCTGATTGTAGGCTGTTCAAACGCCTTTAATTAAACCAAACCGACAGAATAAGAATTATAAGGAAAAATAACAACAATATTGCGAACTAAAATACACGGCACGTGCTCGCTTTTCGCCTTATGAAAAACCTATATCCATCTAACTATTTTGCGAGGTCTGTTGGTTAAATATTATCCATTCGTGGTGAACCTTTTCATAACCCTTTCGAACGACATACTAATATCAAACAGAGATATACAATAGGCTACTTGCTTCTTATGGAAACATGAGGTAAATCGACCAATAAAATATAGCCTATGTTAAATAGTTAAAAATATTTAAACATTTCTAGAAAATCTAGGCTAATTGCATAAGGATTCCCTTTTATTTAACTCACGTTCTTGTTGTTAATGTTTAAATAAGAATACAACTATTCAGTAGCACTTTTTAAAAACGTAGGAATATAGTGTGTGTCTGTCTGTGTGTGTGTGTGTGTGTGTGTGTGTGTGTGTGTGTGTGTGTGTGTTTATTCTCCATTAGGATTCAAATTTGATATTTTGACATATTAATTACAATGAGGAAAGAAGAGTTGCTTAAAACGGCAATGATTTGGCAATTTCTCTGTTTTTTTTAAAGGTTCTATTTGATGTTTTAAAAGTTTCCAAAAGGTCAACATCATTAATTAACAAATAGCTAATACCATAACACTTTAATATCAGTAAACTAAGTAAAACAAATGACATAAAAATATAAAGATAATTATTTTTTTAAGAAATTCTTTAAATCATATTTATATATTTAATTAGCTTTTGTAACTTTTATGATTAGTTCAAAAAATATTTAGCAAAGTATAAATGCCCCTGACACAAACTTATTTTCAGTTTGAATGTCATATAAAGTGGAAGAGGAAAAAACAATAACTGAACCAATAATATTCCAGAGGAAAATGCAAAACTCTTCCAAATAAATCCCATAGATCCCAGAAACAAAATATCTCTATTTTAACTCAAGTGGTTTAGTTTTTATGCTTTTCTTTTTATGGCTGGTATTCACAAATGCATTTAAAGTCAACTTAACTCAACTGAGCATGAAACCAAAATTATAAGTAACCACAACAGCAGGTCTCTGAATTTCTTTTTGGCTGTGTTTTATATTAATAGACACCAGTCACTCCTGCAGCTTTCAACACTTCTCTGGCTCTTTCAGCAAGATCCTGAACTCCTGTTCGCAGAAGGTTCAGTGTTTTAGAGTAAGACATTTGTGCTGTTTTTTTACTCCCTACAACCGGAACCATGCTCCATGCAAACTTAACAGCTGCCTCCTTGCTAGTCAGTGCTGACAGTTCCTTATTAGTGAGTTTCTTTTGCCCAATAGCGACCACTAGAGGTGACCTCCTTATAGCTTTCAGGGATGGATTGTTGACCCTCACAGACAGCTTGTCTATTGATTCTTCATCCAGACCAAATGCATAGTAACACTTGGAGAAGAAACCCAGCAAAATGGCAGCATCACAAGCCATGGAAAGACCAGGCACTGGAACCACAGCCACAGAGCCAGAAGCAATGGCTGCCAACCAGGTTTGCTTCATAAATATTTCGATTTTCTCCTCCAAAATCTTTGAGGAGTATATTGGCAAGGACAAAATCAAAGCATCTCGCTTGTGATCAGGCAGCTGCTTTTCTAATGTGTCGACAAATGTCTGAAAATCATATTTTTGCAGTTCAAAGGAACATATTAGGAAAACATGTGGGTCATCCATATCCTTCAGGTTTCTGTGACAGTCCTCACGAATGTGTGAAAGCACTTTCTGCTCATCAAAGTCTTTCCTATGAGATTCAGCATGAATGTCATTGTCGATCTTTGAGCGGAGGAAATAAAACAACTTCTTCCTCTCTTTAATTGCTTTAGCCAGCATGATGTCGTTGTCCTTGAATCTTTCTGAGGATATGATGATAAAGAAGTCGAAGGTCTCAAGTTTCACCTCTTTTAGGTATTTCTTGGCTTTAAATGTAGGGCTTCCAGTCCCTGGCAGGTCCCACAATTTAATATTGGGCATGGTAGGATGCCTGTACATCGTCGATACCATCGTCGTCTCAGTCACTCCTGTAGGAGCTGCATTTACATCATCGGGTGTAAGACCTCGTATTGCATTGATGAAGCTGGATTTTCCTGCTCCAGTTGACCCTGTAACAGCAACATGAAGCGTGACATTGTCCAGTTGCTTGTTTTGCTCATTCCCACATTCCATTTCATTAATGTATTCAGCAGAACTATGGAGATGAACATCTGGCATTTCATATATATGCTCAGCTTGTTGCTTTGTAGGTGTTGTGTTTATACTTTGCCTCTTTGCAGTGCTTACTGATTTTAAACTCACATTTTCTTGTGCAGTACTGTGAGAATGTGTATCTTGTGGTTCACTGGCATCTGGACACAATTCCTGCTTCTGCATCTTCATTAATTCATAATTTTTCTCTTTAAGCTTGATTTTGTTCATCAGTTCACTGCAGTTAGATTTAGTCTGTTCTTCTGTCAAAACATCTTTTTCCCTAATAGCATCATACAGGTGTTGTAAATGGCCTGTTTCCACACCTTCAGGGCTTGTTTTGAGGATCTCTGTTGCTTTTTCATACTTTTGTCTAATCAATCTATTTTCATCCTCATTTTTCATTTGAATTGCAATTTCTGTTTCTCTGTCTTTTTTAACATCCTTTTGTTTATGTTTTGTGTTCACATCACATGAATCTCTAGCTTTGGTTTGTTTGTTTTGCTCCTTGTGTATCATGTCAACATTAGATTCTTGCTTTTGCATTTTCATTAGTTCATCATTTTTCTCTATGAGTGTCATTTCATTAATTGGATCACTGGAGTTAGATTTAGTCTGTTCTTCTGTCAAAACATCTTTTTCCCTAATAGCATCATACAGGTGTTGTAAATGGCCTGTTTCAACACCTTCATGGTTTGTTTCACAAAACTCTGTTGCTTTTTTAAACTCCTGTTTAATCAATTCATTTTCCTCTTCAATTTTCATCTGAACTGGAATATCTTGTTTTCTTTCTTCCTCTATTTTAACGTCCTTATGTTCTAGCTCTTTGGTTTGCTTATTTTGCTCCACAAGACATTTTTCCTGGTGTATCATGTCAACATTAGAAACTTCAACATCTTCTGATTTATCTGTTTCATTTGTTACATTTATCATTTCTTTTTCTGCTTGCTTTTCTTTATTGTTCTTGTTTATTTCTCCCAGTCTCTCTCTTTTCTTTAGCTCATTAAGCTTTGATTCCACAATGTCCAGGACTAAACTACTCTGTTTGGCTTTCTGTGGTGGATTTTCCATAGTTTCTCTCGTTTAACTGGATGACTTCTGTCTCCTGTTTTAGTTATGAGTTTCTCTCCCAACACTTTGTCTTCGTGAAAGGATTCAGTTTGTTCTTCAGCTACTGCTATCTGATCAGGATTTGTGTCGAGTTTGAGGATAGGGTCCCGCAAGACATTGACTTCATCTGACACGGTGATGAGTCTTAAAAAAACAAAAAGCAAAGCAACTCTGTAAACGTCACCAAACAATCAGGATTTTTCTAACATTTTTGGTTCCTTAGAGATTTTTTCAGTGATCAGTTAAAAACAAAAATTACTTTTTTTTTTTCTACTTTAAAGAACTACTCATGCAAGTTTCTGTACAGCCATTAATGTCAGTAATTAGCCATTTTTTAATGAGTGAAGAAGTCTTGTTTTTTGAGAAATGTAACTAAATCAAATCATTAATTTGGTTTTCTTTATTTGGTCTTAAAAGGGCTATAAAAAGCTCTTACATACATGTATCTCCAGAAAATATATAGAAGCCCTGAACACAATTCTAGAGTTTCTAGCAAACTTTTTTGAAGGCATATTTATTTATTTATTTATTAGCGCCAACAATTCTACAAATAATATTATAAAGTCTTCATAAGGATCTTTTGACATTTTGGTCAGTCGCTGGAATAAAACATCTGTTTACACTAGAGGTCGCAATCTACTCACATGTAAGCAGTTAAAAACAAATTATATAATTATATATTTAAATAAGCCCTATATATATTTTTCTAATAGTTTTAACATATCTACAACTTTTCCCTTATTCTTTACATTGATTCAATGTAATCATACATAGAGATTTAAGTGACATTTAAAAAAAATGCACATTATTTTAAATTTTACAATGACATCTAGCGGCGATTGATAAAGAGAGTGATACAAATTCACCTGCGAGAAGTCATTCCACAAGGCGATTTACAACATGCATAAAAGCACTTTTATTTTAACTGATAAGGCTCGTGTGCATTTATTCAATGTTATTTAGCATTTTTAGGATATTATTTACTTTCATGCGTAAACCCTACACACAAACAGCATTACATTAAGACAAACACTAATCGTGGTTTCATGTACATTAATAATAGTCTTTGTCCTACTTTGCTATGTTTATATTTCTTCAACGTCGCGTTCTAATTTAATATTACATGTAATTAAAAAAACGAACAAATTATTTTTCTCTTTTTGCAATACTAATAAAAAATCTCACCTTCTCTGTGCACAGATGTTTGTGATATCGGTACGTCTGGTTGTCTAAAGATGATTTGAGAGCAGAAGGTTTAATGAAAAGTAGGTGTGCTATAGGGTGTGGTTTGGAAAACATCTGAAGGCTAAAGCTCTTTAAAACGAACTTTCCTTAAATGGATAGTTCAATCGAAAATGACCTCATAATGTATTCTTCCTCATGTGGTTTTAAACCTTTATGAGTTTCTTTATTTTGTTGAACACAAACTAAGATATCTTGAAAAATGCTTGTTGCTGGGACCTACCATATATACCAAAAATATGGAAGTCAGTGGGTCCCAGCAACCAGCATTTTGCCATCCTTTGTGTTCAACAGAAGAAAGAAACCCAAATAGGTTTTGAACAAGCTAAGGCGAGTAAACGACAGAATTTTCTTTTTTTCCCCCCCAAAATGAAAATTTACTCACTGTTAAGGCACCCTCAAGTGATTCCAAACCTTTATGAGTCTCATTTGATTCTTGAACACAAAAGAAGATATTTGGAAGAAAGCTGAAAACCTGTAACCATTGAGATATATATTATGAAAAACTACTATTACTATGGAAGTCAATGGTTACAGGTTTCCAGCTTTCTTCAAAATCTAATATTTTGTGTTTAACAGAAGAAAAAAAAAAACTATAAAGGTTTAAAACAAGTAAATGATGTCAGGATTTTCATTTTGGGTGAACTATTACTTTTAAGTATGAATTAAACGGGATGCTGCCTACCCCAGAAAAGATTTGTGATTTTATAAAACTAAGCAGATACTAATACACCTGAAATTTTCTATTGACCTTTCCTTATATGCATGTGAGTGTGTGTGTGTGTGCGCGCATTCTAAAATATAGGCAGATCATGTATATATAATAAACATGCCCATGTTATCTAACCAAAACACAGGAATTTCAAGCATGAACACATGCAAAGGAATGCTGTTTAGCAGGAAGCAGGAAGTTTTCAGTTGGTGCTGTTTTACCCCTAAAATAAACTGTGCTTGATTGTGCTCAAAGCTAAATTAAGTAATGCTCCTGACAGTTCAGCTCTGAAAAAAATGCATTTTAAAATGTATTTACATAGAACAGGGGTTTGCAATTAGAAAAAAAAGAAGAAAAAAAAAGAACATTATAAATAGGTCTAAAACAATATTGGGGCAAATTTAATATTAAGTTACATTACATTTTGTTTCTACTCATTATAGTAATGTACTTCTTTGTTTCTTTTTTATATTGATGTATGCATTTAATCTCTTTTTATTGTTAATTTTAATCAAATTCATATTTATTTTAATTACTATTTTATTTAATCATATTTTGTGTTAATATAAAATATGTTCCAGCAGTATTCAAATGGAAATAGCTGACCTAATATGAAAATATTAATCAATACATATAATGTGGACTTCATTTATCATTTCATAAATCATTTCATTGCAGTGTTGTTGTACAGGTTTCGATGTTTATCATAAATTAGTTAAATAGGATTAAATGGTTTAAATACTTCATATGGTTAATTCTACTTAAGTACTAAGTATTTCTACTTTTTACTAATTCATATACTTCCAGAATACAAAATTGAACATGTTTTTGTTTTTGTTTGGATTAACAAAAAAACACAACAACCTAATATTATATATAATACATGTATTTTTAAGCCAATGTTACTTTTTCACATTTTTTGCTCCCTGTTGTGATGACAGCTTGGCAACACTTATTTGATAAAGATTTTTCAGAATGCACTGCATGACTTCTATGGAGAAGAGAGATGCTTTTGTCAGTCCATAAATTTAATATTATCCAGGAAAAAAAAGAACATATAGTTATAGAATGCATTTTATTAAGTTATATTAGCTGCAAATATATATTTTTATGATATGCTTTTTGACCCTTGCTGGGGTCTCATAAAAAGAGACAGCTGAGCTTATACAAGATTCTTATACAAGTTTCAAGTTCTACAGGTTTTCAAGTTTCTTGCATGGCTCTTATTCTTAAATTGACCAGGAGATTTGCTGCATTTGGAATTTGTTTTGGAAGAGAATTATTTGTTTTTAGACGCATCTGTGGGTTTTTAGATAATGTTATTTGATTTAGTTGGAAAAGTGTAAAGAAGTCTTCTAATAAGCTGAATCACACACAGTAAAAGGGAAAGAAATTCAGTACTTTAAACAACTAGTGGTTTATTTCAAATTACAAACCCAGCATATACTGTATAGAGTCCATACATACGGTTTAATGTAAACAAAAATGAAATAAACTGACAAAATCATAGAAAATGTGGTCTGAAACTGATGTTTACACTGGAAAAACAAACAGTATTTTGTGTTCAAATTATATATATATATATATATATATATATATTAAAACAAAACTAAAAAGACATGGATAATTAGCTTTTTTTCTAAATTTACTTTCAAAATGAAAAGACATTTTCTGCACCATAAGCCCTTTTCTATATTTTCTGTTAAATGTCATATGTAAGATCAAGGCCTGAATTACAGAAACATCATTGCAAAGAGTCCCATCCTAGAAAAATTTCACTTTTCAAAATGATAAAAGAAGAGCATTTCAGATACTTTATATTTAAAAAATCTCTAAACCCACTCATTCACGTTCTTGTGAGGTCAGCACAGTGGAATGAACCACCAATTTCTCTGACACGTTTTACTGGCATTTGCTCTTTCTGCCAAATCTCTAACTATTTGACTGTGCCATTCATAGGCTTATCTCCTCCAAAAGTGTAAACATTGAGTTTCCTTGACATCACTGGCAAAATGAAAACCACACAAATCTGTTAATCGCTTTCCAGTTTGACCAATAGAGAGAGGTTTGGGCATGCTATTATAGCAGGCTGAGCCAGAGGGTGTTTATAGGATCAGTGTTACAAGAGAAATTCAGATTCTTTTTTTGCCTTTTATTAGGCAAGTTGTGAGACGACAAGAACTTTTCTGGTGTCATCTGCCATCTCCTGGAGTCCTACATTCAGCAAGTAGTGCACAGTGGCGACAGCCGCACCTCCTGCGGGCACAGCTCCTCCGGGCAGCAGAGCCATTATGGTTCCCAGAGTCTTAGCGATAGCAATGACTGGTTTAGACATCATGTCAATCAAAATATCCTCAGTGACTCCATCTTTGAAGCGTGACTTCTTGGCAGCTTTCAGAGCCTCCACCGGTTGGTTCACTCGTTCTGACAGCACCTCCAGTGCCTGATTTGATAGGCCGAATGCCATGAAGACTTGCTTAAAAAACTTCTTCATGATGCCATAATCAACGGCTACTGACACTCCCGGAATTGGAGCAATCGCACCAAGTCCAGCCCCAAAAGCATTCAGCCAAATGAGTTTCTTGAAGTAGGTTATCTTTTTTGTGAGGGCCTCGAGGGAATAAACGGGCAAAGACTGAATGAGAGCAAATCTCTTGTTTTTGGGAAGTTCCTCCTCAAGGGTGTTGACCAGCTTCTGAAAGTCATATCTCTCCAAATGAAATGAAGATATTAGGAATATTTTAGAAATATGCACTTTCAGAAGGTTCTCCTTACAATCCTCTCGGATTTTATCAAGCAGCATGTGCTCATCGAAGTTTCTTTTGTGCGATTCAGCACGAACGTCATTGTCAATTTTGGTGCGAATGAAATAAAACAGCTTGTTGCTCTTCTTGATGGCTTTGGCCAGCTCAATGTCGTTCTCCCTAAACCTTTCTGAGGTCACTATGAGAAAAAAGTCATACATGTCGAAATTGACATCTTTTAGGTATTTCTTTGCTCTGAATTTTGGACTTCCGATTCCAGGCAGGTCCCAGATCTTCACATTTGGCATGAAGGGATGCTCATACATGTTTGGCTTCATGGTGGTCTCGGTTGTTCCTGTGGAAGCTGCTCCCTCATCATCATCACGAAGGCCTCGTAGGGCATTGACAAACGAAGACTTTCCTGCTCCTGTCATGCCAGTTATAGCCATGTTAAGTGTAACATTCTCCAACTCTGTCAGTTTATCTTTTAGTTTTGTTGTTTTTTTATTAGGCTTAGAGTCAATTATTTCCTTCATATCTACACTGATGGAGTCTGGATCTTTTGTGGCATTCGATATTATGTTTACGAACTCACTAGAAACTATGTAAAGATTTTCATTTTTATCCTCCTCCTCCTCAGGCTTTTTGTCTTTAAGGTCTTTTTTACTGAGCTTGTCATTATGATCAGTTTGTGCACGTTTCTCAGGTAATTGCAGTTTTAGCAGCAACTTTCTTGGATCGATTGTTGAACGTCTGGTAAATAGCGAAGAAGCACTTTTGTCTTCAGACTCTTTTTGAATGAATGCTTGTGAGGATATTGGAAAGGTGGTTTCTTTACTTTCTTTATCGCTGAATGTCTGTGATGTGTTTGATGATCCAGAAGACTGGCTGGAGCCATCGTCATCGTTAGAGGTATTTACCAACTCTGACATGGCAGTTCTATACAGAGTAATAATGAATTTTCATGAATTTGAATGATGCATGTTATACAATTTAATGTATAGAAGATAATAATAATAATAATAATAATAATAATAATAATAATAATAAGCAAGTGTAGAATAACATTTAGCCAACCGCTTTAAATCCAGAATTTTTTCCTCAGCTTCAGGAAGCTTCAAAACAGTCCACTGCAACATGTAAGACTAAAAAAGCACAAACACAAACATGTCACTTATATGATCGTTTCATAAGTAATATGAATAGCATAAAACGACATGTGTTATTCATTCTTTTTATCCATAAAAACAAAACATTTTGATAATTTTTTTCCAAAACATGTTAATATTATCATTCATTCATTCATTCATTCATTCATTTTCTTTTCGGCTTAGTCCCTTTATTAATCTGGGGTTGCCACAGTGGAATGAACTGCCAACTTATCCAGCAAATGTTTTACGCAGCGGATGCCCTTCCAGCTGCAACCCATCACTGGTATACACCCATACACTCCTATTCACACACATACACTATGGACAATTTAGCTTACCCAATTCATCTATAGCGCATGTCTTTGGACTTGTGGGGAAACCGGAGCACTCGGAGGAAACCCACGCGAACACAGGGAGAACATGCAAACTCCACACAGAAATGCAAACCGACCCAGCCGAAGCTCGAACCAGCGACCTTCTTGCTGTGAGGCGACAGTGCACTGCGCCATCGCGCCGCCCATGTTATTATTATTGTTATTATTATTCAAATGTTATATTTACAAAACAGAGTTGGATAAGCTCAATTAGTCTAATGACATAAATATACCATTCATTGATTTTTTGCTATTATGATTTTTTGGTCACAATTTACAACTAGATGTTAAAGTTTGAGGACAAACTTTATGGTGGCTTGAGAGAGCCTGTTGGAAGTAGTTTATTTACTTAGAAAATCAAGTTAGCTAAAAGAATGTTTAAGATCCCTGCAGTCAACAATGTAACCACTTTAAAGGCTGAAACAAGCCAGTGAAAAGCTTGAAAAGTGTCTGTGGTTGGTAATAGCATGATACTAGCATGAATTGACATGATTCTAGCAAGAATTAGCATGATTCTAAGAAATTAGCATGTTATTAGCATGAATCTAGCATGATTTAGCATGTTGTTAGCATATTACTAGCATAAATTAGAATGTTGCTAGCATGTTTCTAGCATGACTTAGCATGCTTCTAACACAAATCAGCATGTTGTTAGCATGATTCTAGTATGAATTAGCATGTTGTTAGCATGATTCCAACATGAATTAGCATGTTGTTAGCATGATTCCAGCATGAATTAGCATGATTCTAAGAAATTAGCATGTTATTAGCATGAATCTAGCATGATTTAGCATGTTGTTAGCATATTACTAGCATAAATTAGAATGTTGCTAGCATGTTTCTAGCATGACTTAGCATGCTTCTAACACAAATTAGCATGTTGTTAGCATGATTCTAGTATGAATTAGCATGTTGTTAGCATGATTCCAACATGAATTAGCATTTTGTTAGCATTATTCCAGCATGAATTAGCATGTTGTTAGCATGATTCCAGCATAAATTAGCATGTTGTTAGCATGATTCTAGTATGAATTAGCATGTTGTTAGCATTATTCCAACATGAATTAGCATGTTGTTAGCATGATTCCAGCATAAATTAGCATGTTGTTAGCATGATTCCAGCATGAATTAGCATGTTGTT
>CAIGQV010001633.1:10593070-10606191 GCA_903798115.1 Danio jaintianensis
AATTAGCATGTTGTTAGCATGATTCCAGCATGAATTAGCATGTTGTTAGCATGATTCCAGCATGAATTAGCATGTTGTTAGCATGTTTCTAGCATGAATTAACATGTTGTTAACATGATTATAGTACAAATTAGCATGTTGTTAGCATGATTCTAGTACAAATTAGCATGTTACCATGATTCCAGCATAAATTAGCATGTTGTTAGCATTTTTCTAGCATGAATTAGCATGTTGTTAGCATGACTCTAGGAGGAATTAGCATGTTTCTAGCATGAATTAGCATGTGCTAGCATGTTGCTAGCATATTTCTAACAAGACTAGCATGTCAGTAGGATGTTAGAATTATTAGCATGTGTTAGAATAGCTAGTCACAGTCTATGGGACAGTTGCTAGGGTGTTGTAAGTGGTTGCTAGGGAGTGGCTAGTAAGTTTAAATGTCATCAGTGATTGGCTGCTGGCTAGACTGAGTTGAATGAGGCCAGGCTCTAGTCTGTAGGACAATCTGATGCAGAGTTATGAGCTCACAAAGTTTGACCCAATGTTAAGTCAATGGGACTTTTCTGAATTTTCCGGGTCGTTTTTCGGAAAACATAAAGTCAGATCAGTTGGAAAAGATATAGCAACCCGAGTCAGACCAGTTTGAAGGTCTGACAAAAGTTTGAAGGATATAGATTGCAAGGCTTAGGAGGAGATACGACTTTAAAAATAGTCTCAGAAGAAGAAGAAGAAGAAGTTTAAGTGAGATAACTCAAGCCACCATAATAAGTTTTCATTAGTTCATGTTAGTTATAGTATTTACTAAAATGAAGTATGAACAACACTTGTACAGGATTTATTAATCATAGTTCAACATTTACTAATGCATTATTAAAATCCAAATTTGTGCTTGGTAACATTAGTAAATGCACTGTGAGTTACAATCAATAACTGTATTTTCATTAAGTAACGTTAACTAGCATGAACGAATACTGTAATAAATGCATTGTTCATTGTCTGTCATGTTTGTAAATACATTAACTAACATGAACTAATACAAACTGTAAAGGGTTGCTAGTTTTTTTTGATCTTTATTTTATTATTTATTTATTTTACTGTGCTTTATCAACTCACTGTGTGTAGATCTATAAGGTTATTTCCAAAAAAAAAAATGTTCTTACAACATCTGGTAACACAGCCCATATTTTTGAAAACATAAAAAAAAAAATCTAGATAATCATCTTTATGTGAATGTAAAATTAATAATATATCATGCAATACTATCCAGTCTTACCTTAGTAAGTGCAAGAGTAGAGTATCACTGCAGATGCAAATGTGCAGGATGAGCTGCTTTGATTATAAAACATGAGTTTCAAAGACTTCAGGGTGTGTCTTTTATCAAAAACATCCTCTTGACAGAAAGTGCTTGAAGACAAAGACTTTCTTGTTTTGTTTTTTTTCGGTTGATCCCTAATTTTAACTATATCCTTAATACATATCAATTTCCATGTTACACAGAGACAAGAACAACAATAAGAACTCTTCTCTGTATTTTACATTAACATCACATCTCTCCCTCCCTCACTCTCTCTCTCTCTCTCTCTCTCTCACACACACACACACACACACACACACACACACACACACACACACACACACACACACACACACACACACACACAGTTTATTACTCTAAAATAAATGCATGCAAAACAATCATGTCCACTTATCAACAAATTGAGTAGATTCCTTGTTAAAGTTTTTCAACTGAAGTGTTTATTTGATCTAGAAACAGCTATCTTTATGCCACCAGAGTAACCTGTATGTTGCACCTCAGTTGTGTGCCTATAAAATATGGGTGACTTATAATTATACTTGACAAAAAGGTCAGACAGAGATGTATTTTGAAGCTTTAACATATATGAAAACACAGGCAGCAAATAATATCAACCTCTGCATAAACAGATGAGTTATATAAAGTGTATTGTGCCCTTTCACTCAAGAGAAATCACAGTAAGAGCTGTGAAACGACACAATGCATAAATGTGCATTAAACACATACTCATCAATCAAAAAATCAAAAATGTTGCCTCATTACAAACATATGGAGCAAATTTCACAAGCTTAGATAAACTTAAAAATAAGGTAGGAAAATCTGTCATTGTTGTAATCTCACTTAGAAATGTTGTGGCCAATCAAATGATTGCATATTAATAAACCCATGTGCAATGTAACAGTCGGTGTTTTGTTCCAATTGGCCTATTTTTAATCTGGATTTAACAGAGATCTGGATTTTACACCTGAAGGACTACACTCTCCTAACGGTCAGTGTTTCTTTGTCTAGAAAAGTTACCCACCTCTCTCCTTGTGATCTCCAGTGTCGTTTCCCCTAGTGTGGTTTCTACTAGTCTCCTGTCTGGTCTCCATGTCTGGTCCCTTGTATCCCCGATCCTCTGGCATCTACATCTGGTCATCGATACATCCATCTGCAATAGCACATTCATTCTGTTTGAAGAGTTCACACTTAGATATTGCTTGATATTAATAGCAGGTTTGGCATGCTGTCTCGGGAGAGAACCCTGAGCTCAGAGATAATTGAGTCCACTAGTCAATTAGCATGTAAGGGGGTCTGAGATCTAGTAGTTCTCGAGAGCTCCCCCTGGTAAAGTAGGAAAAGGGGGGGAGATGGGGTGGATGTAGGGATTCTTCCAAAAAGGAAGATAAGTGAAGTGGGCTATTTATTGTAGGCTTGGATTAATCTGATTGGTTTACCAATAATAGCGGATGAGACCAGCCGCGATCAATCATATCATATGCTCCTCGTGAAATTAGTTTATCAAACTTCACTTAAGTGCTATCCTGTAATTAAACCATTTACTTCTACTAACCATCTGTGTCCCAGTCCTTCTGTGACAAATGTGAGCATGTGTAAAGTAAATCAACAGATTTGAAACTAGTTTCTGGTTGAAGAGATTGGAAGTGTTACAACTGATCCGTGTTACAATATTCGTGGTCTCCCCTACTTATAATAATTGCATAAACTGGTTAACTTGGTATTATCACCAAACTCTAAACCCTTAACCCATGTAGTTATCCTATAAAATCCAGTACTTTAAGTACATGTTAAGTACACATATAAAATGAAACACTCCTTGGATGAACTTGCACAGTGACACATAAGGAAACAGTTTCAAGGAAACAGTTATTTCCTTGAAGGATATTTTTGCTTTTTTTTTAAAAAAAATGTAAAAGTTATGTGTTTGGCTTTAATGATTGTATCATGTTGTAACCTTTTTCTAAAAGCAGTCAGGTATTTGAGGTGTTTTGAGGTGTTTTGTACTGTCAACACAGTACCAGTTCAACGGGGTTTACATGCTCGTTTTCCTGAAAATGAAAACAAAGAAAACCTAGAAGCAAAAAAAAAAATGGTTTGACAAAATATTCCGTCACAGAACCAACAGAATACTGTAAATAATACCTTTCTGTCTGAGGTTGACTTTACAGAAAAGGTTTTGCACAGTATTACAACAATGCATACTAAATCCAGCCACTTGTCAGAAAGTTGAATGACATTTGGATCACTTACGGTTAATGTGCACCCTGAAAATATTCCAATGATGCATTAGCATACAATCAACTGACAAAAGGAATAAATCAGTGTCCAAACACAATAATCAAACTTTTTTTTAAGTAGTTCAACTGATGCTAGCAACACAAAGGTCGGGTATTTAACTCCTGGGGAACACAACAAACCCTATTGTCCAATGTATATTTTGAATGTGCGGTTACGATTGCAAAAAAAAAAGGGGTGACATTTTAGATGTTTTAGATTTAGATTTTTGGAATATTGTATAACCTTAATTTGTACAGTACAAAAAAGTGGATTTGTGAAAACTCAAAAAAAAAAAAAATTGTATGTATACGTGATATTTTGTGTTTTATGAACACACATTGCCAACTACTGCCATTACAGCATTTTTTGTTATTTTCACAAATCCATGGAAAAAGGAGTCATCGTTTTGGCAATGTTGTCGTTATGTAAAACCTTTAAAAAAACATTACAAAAAATCAGTTTGAATTTAAGTACAGAAGTGCATGAAGAGTCCTTATTGTGGTCATTAATGTGTTTCTGCAGAACTATGTTTTCCAAGTATTATTTTAATTCTAACTGATGTAGTGTGTGACTTTTTATTTCTTAAAGTTAATGGCCATGTCGTTTATGGCCATCAGGCTTAAACTGTAAAAGAAGGCTTCATTTTCTCACATGAATTGAGCAATGAATAAATTTATATACCTCTGCATTGTCTTCTTGGATTATAACAATGTGATCTGTCTTCTAACATGTTAGTTTAAGCTAGGGTTTAAAGGATTGTTGGCAATTCAGAAACATATTAATCACTGCAATGAAGATCCACACATAGATTCTTATGTATTTTCTTACTTAAATCCAAACAGTACAAATAATTTTTTATAGAGCATGTTGTTTTTCAAGTTGCTCTCAGTAACATGACTATTTCACTCATCAAAATAAAAAATGAAAAAAAATGTAGATGAAAAAATACAAAACCTACTGATTGGAGAAATGGCCAACAAATACTGTAGCTTACATTTCACAGTGATTGACTGTTTTTCAGTTGGCTTCATCATTAGGAAGTAGATTACATACATAAGCATGACATACAGACTGACAGCTGTTAAAAGATGAATAAGCAGTTCCAGAACCTGCGTTAAAACCTGGCGGCAATTTGGAGTATGGTAACATATCACTGCTTCGCAAAATTCTTACAGCATGTTTCTGTTCTTGTAGCTATTTTTTACAGCCTTAGTTACCATAAGCCTCTTGTCAAATCATACAGCACTTCACTTGTTGAAATCATTACTGTTTTTTTATTTATTTATTTATTTGATATTTTTGCCCCATCAATAGAAAAAAAAAGAAGCTGAAAAATCTTTCTTCCACAGATAATTTTGGAAGGCAATAAGGTACATTCGAATCCTTTGGTCATACCACATCTTATATAGAGAGATACTGGCATGATTATCAGCTGGAGTGCCCACAGCTACACACATTACCTCTGCCACTCACCTGGACTACACTGACCATAATGATTTGCAAAGACACACCTGAGACAGTTTACCCATCCAGACTCTGATTACACTGACAGCTGCAGAATCATTAATTTATCTAACAAACCTTTTGAAACTTATTATATCAAATGTCACAAACTGTGGGTCTGCACTTACTATATAAAACATTCAGTGCATAGCTATTTGTAATATAATTAGAACATTTGTCAATATTTACAGAAATACGCTATATACATAGATCATTGAGCTGGTGGGTCACATGATAAACTTGACGTGTCGCCATGGGAACAGCCTTTAGGCTCGAGTTGCTCGATAGTCGCTCCTGTTGGTCCTCAATCTGGCAACCTGTTTGGATCCAGGAATGCAATACCTAGTTCAACCACTGGGTGTCACACTTACATACTGCACCTTTAAAAGAATATAAGGGTGACCAGAATTGTTCAACTGAGGATTCTTCTCTCCTCTTCTTCACTAAGACATAGGTATATTAAGTTGACTATTTCATGGATTGTTTGTGATGTGGGTGGGGTTTTTTTTGTTGGTTTTTTTTTGTTTGATCCTTTGCTCCTTTAATTTATTTCCATTCTGTGCAATTGTAAATCCTTTTTTGAATCTTTGTTTTCAACTTATTTAACAAAAAAACAACAACAATACAGTGCATATAGCCGTAAAAAGTACTTTATATCACTTTCTATTTCAACATCGAAATGACTCACATACTATCAATTATTTTTTCTATAGTTTTGGCTTTTATAAACATACGAGATTTACGTGTGAACATGCGGTTCTATAAGTTCTGGATGACCGCCAGAGGCAGTGCTTAATACAAACAAAGTCCCTCATGACCAGGAAGGCCTGGGATACTCCCCTATTTAACCCTGTAACGTCCTCCAAACTGTCCCTATGGAATCTTCTCGTCTAGACTCTGAGTGACAGAAAACTCTGGCGGTCATCCAGAACTCATAGAACCGCATTTACATATGTAAATCTCATTCTATTTCATTCTTCCTGACCAGCAGAGGCAGTGCTGGATTACTGGATTACTTATAGCCACAAGGAACAAGGAAGTTGAAGGTCCCAACAGGACAGCAGTTTCAAAAGTGTCAAATGGATGTAGATATACCCCTTGTGGAATGACACTTCACTCCTGATGGCAATGGGTATCCATTTGACTTGTAAGCATGAGTGATAACCTCAACCACTCAATGTGAAAGCCTCTGTATTGAAAGGGGCTGTCCTCTCCTGAGCCCCCCAAAACAGACAAAACGTTGGTCTGACTGATGACCCTCCTCCATAGCTCTGATATAGTAATGGAGGGCTCTTACTGGGCACACAAGTTTATAATAATTTTCTTCTTGTGTATCCTCTGTAGGAGGATTAAATACTGCCAGTTCAATTGCTTGGTTTTGGAATAAGGCTTAGAGTCTCTTGGGGAGACATGTTGGGAGACATGTCCAACGCATGCAGGTTGCATTAACAGATAAAGCGTGTAGCTCACCCACTCGTTAAGCCGAAGTAATGGCTAAGAGAAACGCAGTTTTCAATGATAACCACTTCAAGTCACTGTGGTCCAGAGGTTCAAATGGAGGTAGTGTAAGGGAATTCAAGACTAAACTTAAATCCCATGAAGGTACTCAAATTGTTTGAGGAGGCCGAAATCGTTGTACCCCTCTTAGAAACTGAGTAACCAAGACATGAGATTCCAATGTGTGACCATCTACTCGAACATGATGCGCCGAAATTGCAGCCTATAGGGGGCTGGACTCCTCCCCCAGAGAAACCAGAGGGGGCACAGGGTTGACGCTGCTGAAGCAAAAAGGTCTACTTCTGCTCTGCCAAACCACTGCCATATTATCTCCACCACCTCTGGGTTGAGTCTCTACTCCCCCTCTGGATGCCTGTGACGTGACAGGAAATCTGCCACCGTATTGTTCACCCCTGGTATGTGCATTACCCTGATGCTTGCCAACGAAGAAAGGCCCAGGTCAACAGCTCCTGTGACACTGGAATAGACTGGCTGGACCTCATGCTCCCTTGATGGTTGATGTGATAAATCACTGATGTATTGTCTGACCTGACAAGAACATGCCTGGCTAACAGATTTGGAGCAAAGTGCTTCAATGCCAGCATCACAGTATGGAGCCAGATCAGTCTCAATAATAATACATTTGCATTCATAAAATTCATAAATGCACAACACAATTTGTAAATTCAAAACACAATTCATAAATCCACAACTCAAATTCATAAATACACAATTCATAAATTCAAAAGTAAAAAGCAAAAATATTTCCCAAATGCGCACACATATGCATCTTACAAAAATACATTTAAAATGTTTACACAATTATGTATATATGAAGTTCTTGGATGACTTTCCTCATGCATTTATGAATTATGTAAGATGTATTTATGAACCACTGAATGTGCATTTGAAAATGCTCACACGAGCATGGAGTCCTTTGAATTTGTGTGCGGTATTTTTGAGACCTTCCTGGCAGGACAAGATTCATACACATCTTTTTTTGGAGGATATTCTGTTTAGCCAATCGCGGTGAGTTTTTAATCCACCAATCAAAACACTCCTTACTGAACAAACTCAAGAAGCTCCACCATTTAATAATTATTATTATTTTATATAAAATAAAATAAATAGTTTTAGCAGTATTATTAGACATTTGTCAAAAATTAAATGAGCTGAGTAACGTTATACATCAGTAATATTGAGTACGATGATCTTATGTCATTCGCGAACGGCTGGATTCAATGCATTCAGTAGTAAATCTTACTGAATGAATCACTGATTCAAATGAATCGGTTAAATAAGATTCGCTTAGCAATACAATCACTTGCTGCCACCTGCTGGCATTTTCAGAATATCATTTTGCTGATCTCTGTGAATGTTATGTTTGAATCAGGTTTGAATTTAATCCCATGAAAGTTTGCCGCTTTAATTGTTATGTAAATGCATTTATTATCTAATTCACTTTTAGATGCAGATACTTTACCACTTATGCAGCACAATATTGTTATAGAAGTCACTTATTAAATTGCTATCTGCCTATATTATTCTGATTAAATTGCTAAATTTAGCTTTAAAGATATCATGTGTTCATATTTCTTGGGGTTGAATCAATCCAGCGTTTTTTAAAAGTGTATGTAGGCCTACTCATAGTGTAGCACTTTACATACAGATCAGGAGCAAATTACAGACCTACTAAAAATAATATTAATCCCGTTTGTCAATTTTTTTTTACAAAGACCTTTTTGAAACATATTATTTGAGAGTACAGACTGAAGAACATTTGCTTTTATCATTTCCTTAAATACTTTTTAGAAAGTAGAATGTGCAGATTAACCTACATTTTAGGTCAACTGCTGCCTGAGGTCCAAGGAGAGACTCATCAGAGAGTAAAACTATTGCCAAATAAAAATAGAAATGCTATTCTGAAAGATAGTCCCTGGAAACTAAAGAACAGCAAGTCAAAACCAATGAGGACTGAATTTTTGGTTCAGTTGCTTTAGTATTAAGAGCAGAGAGTTGACTGAATCCTGTCATCCATTTCAAAGCTGCTTGTACTAAAATAAATATCATGCCATAAATAAAAATTATAGAAATATAGAGAGCATGTTTTTCACACAAAAAAATCACCCTGTCCTTGGATTTGTCCTCTGACCCAAAAAACAGCACATGGGTGTTTCCCTGCTTACAAGACAAAATTGGATGCAATTTTTGATAGGCTAAAGGCTTTTATACTTCAAACTGATTTTATTGGTGTTATTATTTGTGTGGTGGGTGAGTAAATGATGACAGAAATCTTTGGGTGACCTTTGCCTTTTTTCTCCTTAAAAAACGGATCTCATTTGTTTACAACAGATTTAAGATTTTTGGTTTCTGTGGATAATTTACTTTTAACTGTTCCAGACTGAGGTGCTGAAATCCCTGTTATTATGAGCTTCACTTCACTTTCAAACATGAAGTGCATAAACTGCATATTTCTATATTTGAACCAAATAAAAGAGTTGATCTGATAATCAAACCATACCATATTGTATTCTCAGCTATTATTATAAGTTATAAGATAAGTTACAACAACAACTGAAAAGTAACACTGTTTCATATATCTCACCAATGTTGAATATTTTGAATTTGACAGTTGAGAAGGGGTACTGTACCTTGGCTGAATAACACATATAGGATCGCCAATCGGGGATCATGCATAGCTGGCACTGATCCCCAGAACGCAGGCTGACCAGACGGGCATACCGACAACTTAATGGGCCAAGCACCTGGCTTCTCCGCAAGTCGGGCGTTAGGGGCCTTGGAGGAACTCTCTAGGGTTCGCCAGATGGAGAATTCGTTAAGCAGAGCGGAAATAAGTACACACATCTCCGGGTTAGGAAAAATTATGTAGCAAGCGTTTTTAGACACTAAGCTCAGTTTCCTCTCGATTGACAGGAATTAACCGCAATCAGAAGGAAAAACGGCTCCCCCCGAAGATTATAGAATCTTGCAAATGTCTTAGGTGTCGCCCACCCCGCAGCTCTACAGATGTCTGTTAGAGAGGCGCCGGGTGCGGGTGCTAATGCCCAGGAGGAGGCAACTACTATCTAATTGGCCAATCTCTGTTTTGATACGGCACTTCCCTTCTGCCGATCATAACAGAAAAAGAGCTGCTTAGAGTCTTCTGCTCTAAGTGTGGTCACATCATGTGCAGTGCGCGAACAGGACACAGCAATGAAAGAGCTGGGTCTGCCTCCTCCGTGGGCTTGCAGCTTCAATACCTGGTCTCTAAAGTGCGTAATAGGAACCTTGGGCACATAGCTAAGAAGGGGTCTCAGGATAACATGAGAGTAGGCTGGCCCAAATTTCCAGCACAATTCGCTGACCAACGCCAACGCAACCAGCAGAGCTGTCTTCATGGACAGAAATTTTAAAGATACTGAGTCGAGTGGCTTGACTGGACCTCGCTGCAGACCATTGGGGCTACAGAGAGATCCCAAAAGGCTATGAGAGTGAAGCGGTATGGATTTAACCATCTCGCGCCTTGTGCCTCCGAGGAACCGGATGATGAGGTGATGCTTTTCCAGTGTGCTGCCATCTGCAGCGTCATGATGAGCGAAGATGGCAGCAATGCAAAACCCTCAGTGTGTAGCCTTTATCTGAAGGAGAATAGCATCAAACTGAACTGGCATGTCCAGGGTTCTCGGTAAGAAGCGCACCACACAGCGAATAGACTCCACTTCAGGCCGTAGGCATGTCTTGTAGAAAATGCTCTAGCTCTAGGGGAATTCATCAAGGAGGGGCCGTCGCGAGGAGTGCGAGTTCAGAAACTCAGCTCCGTTTGGGCCACGAAGGCGCTACAAGTAAGATCCGCTTCTCATCCTCCCTGACCTGACCTCTGTGTGAGCAGGTTCACCGGGGGAAATGCATATTGCATAAGCCCCCGGGCCAGCTGTGAGCCAGTGCATCCGTGCTGAGGGGGCCTCAGTAGGGCAATAAAGCAACTGGCAGGAGAAGAAGGACTTCTCACCCCCGTGTCACACCTCTCTAGTCAGTTCGGCGGCTGGACCAGGGTGATGACACCTCTGGACCCACTGCCGAAGCAGGACGGGAAGCCCAGCCATCATGCCTGACTCCAGATCCATGTCCACGCATTGCATCCTGGAGGGTGGTACATGACATGATACATGGTACATGATCTGAACATGACAGCTCGCCCTCCGATGCTGGTTTTGCAGGCCCGGAGGTGACAGATAAGCCCCCATAGTGATCCTCAGATCTGCCAGAGTGCTCACTGAGCCAACAGAGGTGGCTCGCACCATACCTGCGTGAGCTTACTGTTTGCCTCCGAGAAGCAGTGATCGGGGGCTTGGAGGATTTACCTCTTATATAGCCCCAACGTTGCACCCCTCTAGTCGGTCTGGCAGCTGGACCAGGGTGATGACACCTCCCAGACACACCGCCGAAGCAGCCTGGTAAAGCACAGCCATCAGACAATATGGGTTGTCAGAGCCGCCTAGGCGTGCTGTGGAGGAGTGGGGGGTCCACGGGCCCGGAGTCAAGTGCGAGCCATAATCTCAGCTGCGTAACAGACATGCCCTCGCAATGAGAGCATGAGTTGTCCGCGAGCACTGCATCGACATGCTGGACCCCCAGACATGTGATGCAGTACCTGTGCCCATCATCTGGAGATAGAAACCACTGCATCCAGAAAAGCACAGTCGGAACAATGTCTTGAAATAGACGTGTTGCCCGACCATGTTGCTCTCTTAGGGTAATCTGCTCTTTTTTTATTGGACTGCTCTTTTAGAAGTATGCAGTGAAACAGCCAGGGATGGGAGAATCACCCAGCTCCAACGATACTGTCTGCGTCGTCACCCACACTGGATACATGAAGCTTGATCTCTCTGGATTCAGCTCAGCAGATGTTGTCTCTTCAGTCGCGTACAGCTTCTGAAGTGAAAAGTCTGGCTTGCTCTCCTACAGGTGCTGGCTATGACCTTGAATGGTGCATTCCCACCACCTAATGGATAGGACTGTGGAGCTCATAATGGTTGAGAAGTTGAAAAACAAAACAAATGACAATAGGGAAAACATTACCCCATCACGATCACCTGATTCCTGACTTCCCACCTGGACTACTTCATAAGCACAGCACTCACCTCACACCAGTGTCTGGTTTAAAGGTTATTATGTGACTTTACAGGACTCCTTCTTGTTATGTATATTACCTCATCTTTATTAGCTGCCATCTGTAACTGCAAACACAAGGATTACTTACCAGAAGATACATTTAAACTGGATTACTCAAGAGACTTTTATACTCTGCTTCATGCTTTAACAATTCCTGGGAATAAACGAGTGCTAAACATTACTTACCTGTGTCCTGTCTTTATGTGTGCTAACTATATCCTAAGGTCAAAATGGGAAATTACACTGAATACTTTGCATAACCCATAGAAAGCATGTTTCAGGCAATTAGAATATATGTACATGTTGTTTACACTACAGATGTAGTTTGCCACAGTCATATTCAGTCAATTTTTTTAAAGCAAGACTGATTGCCTACGGGAGTTAAGCAGGGTCGAGCCTGGTCAGTACTTGGAGGAGAGATAGATATAAAAGCAGGCAGGTATGCAGTAACTGAGACCACCTGGGAAAACTAAATTACTGTTGTGATCTCTTCTGCTGGAAATTTGAAGTTTAAGCAGGTACATTAACATGTATCAACAACATACTGTAAAAGAGTGTATTTTACAGGTAACAATTATCTCAATGACAGAAGATAACTCATCAGTAAAAACAAATGCCTAAGACATGTCACAAATACAATTACATGCTTGTTAGATGAACTTTACTAGTTATTAAAGTAGTACCATACATATAACAATGCAGGCAAAATGTTTTGTTTTCAGGAGGTTCAAATGCAATACCAGGGTGAGAAGATGGACAGCTGTTGAAAAATTTCAGACTGGAAAACTACAGTCAAGGCTGAAGTGCCTAAAATTGTACATATTCAACAAGATATGCAGCTGCTGGATCTCACTAGCTTGCATCAAAAATTGACATACTGTTTCATGTACAAACTGTCAAGGCTTTAACAATTTCATTAAAAAATATGTTTTTATGCTGAAATTTGTTCCTTAGAAAATAGTATTTTCTGTTCCATGTTGCTTTTCACTCTTAGGTTATACACATTATTTATCTTTGTATTTGGGGAAATGTATTTTACAATATATAATGTACAATAGGTGGCATTACAGAGGCAATTCAGCCTTAAAATACAGTGTACCAACATTCAAGTAATTAAGACTAAGTTAATGCTGTTAAGTAATTTAATGCTGTAAGGTTAAGTTAATTAAAGTTAATGAAAACATTATACTTACTTATCAGACTTCAGATAGATCTTTTGGAGATGACTGGTCAATGGTAGGCCATTGGGGCGTGGATTAATGGACTGAGAGTATTATAAATACATGGAGTGATAAACGAGACCTTCACCGAAAAGGTTCAATCAGCAGTCATGAGGTCTTTGGTGTTCCTGGTGCTCCTT
>CAIGQV010001633.1:10622109-10645219 GCA_903798115.1 Danio jaintianensis
ATTAATACATCATTATTCATGTACTGTTATTGTAAAGTGTTACCAAAAAAACGTATGCGCATAACTGAGTAGGATAAACTTTTTATTCTATAAGAAAAAAATGTGCATAAACTGCGATAAAAACACTTTTACCGAACAAATTCCAGTATGCGCATTAAATTTTTTTTGATTTTGTTATGAGAGTGTGATGATAAAATGGACAAATCTTGAATGGACAAATCAGCAGGCTGACCACATTGTAAAACATCTGAAATGTTGTTTTGGTAATTCTAAAACACCGTAACCCTTTCAGTATTAGTGTAATTATATTATTAATTACCTCCAGAACTATCAAGAGCATCTGTGCTCTGCGTCTCACACCTTCAAACGCCCCATGCGATCATTGTGTGTAGGCAATGTCTTCTAAGGCGCAAGTCATTTATTAAATGAAGAAAAGATTCATGCAGCTGGTTACAAAGGCTGGTGTTTTCAAGGTGCAGTGGAAGATCAAATGGCTGTTATAAAGACTGAAGCTGAGCAAGTGGCACACAGCAGTGATACCTAGATTTAATCAGTTTTTTTTAGTTTAAATGAGTCACACGTTACATTTATTTATTCATACTTATGCACTCATGCACACTTGTTTGTTGATGAAGGTGGGAAGTAAACTGGAAACTGATGTCATGACTTTAGGCAACAGTGGAAGTTCAGAAGTTCTTTAGGAGCTAGGCTAAATTTAAGTAGCCTAATGGCTGCTCATAAATATGTTTTAGTATTTTTTACTTAACGTAATTCTACGCTTTCTTCTCAGGCTATGGTTTTACAAAACATTATTATTCCAGATCTAGTAAAAAAAAAAGAGTTATCCTAAGCGTCAAATTAACATCTGCGTTTCTGGCGATATTCGAAAGCGGAACCAATCTCAAATCTTGTTTTTCATTCCGGACCCGTCAGACCGTTACACACTCACTTCTGCAGCGCTGCTTGCCGTCATCTGAAAGATCATCTTATTTCCTACATGAAGTAACACCGCATGTTTATTTCGAGTGGATGCAAATGATGAACATATAAGTGTTCGTTTGAGTTTGACTTATTTATCCAGTATATATAGTGTTGTGTGACAGAGGGGTCTTATTTTCGGCACTGGTGTCCTTCACCGCATCTTGAAATGCGGCTCACGCTGCGGGCGTTGATTTCTCATGGCCGGGTGGCCCGTAAAATGGGACTCGGACCGGAGTCAAGGATTAACCTTCTGCGGAATTTACTGACTGGTCTGGTGCGACATGAGAGAATAGAGACAGGCAGAGCTCGGGCCGATGAAGTCCGCTTTTACGCCGAGAAGGCAAGTGTACACAAGCCTGCTTTAGGTTTAGTACATGCTTTATAAGCAATGTTATAGTAAATACTTAGACATTAGTATGTTTAAATGTCCAAAACTAGTGAAATTGTAGTATATTTGACATTTTAAAGAGTATTACAAACGAGGGAAATTTTTTATCAGTTTTTTTGAAACTTGGATGTTTTAATGTTTGTGTTTTTCTTTATTTTTTAGTTAATTGATTATGCTAAAAAAGGAGATACTGATGAAAAAGCAATGAAAATGGCAGATTTCTGGCTAACGGTAAGTTTTTATTATTTGTTTACCTTTCAGTACACACTTTTTCTTTTTAAATCTACATTTACAGTGTTTTTATATATTTTCCCATTCAGGAAAAAGATTTGATTCCCAAACTTTTCAAAGTGCTGGCGGTAAGGTTTGAGAATCAGACGGGAGGATACACAAACATGGCTCGTCTTCCTAACAGAGAGAATCTGGACCGAGCTGCCATGGCTGTGCTGGAGTATAAAGGCAACCCTTTCCCAGATCTGTACCCAGTCAAACGGGTCAGTGAACTGAACCTGGTCAACCAACTTCTGAAAGGATACCGAGAAGAAAAAGCTCAAATGGCCACGGAGAAAAAGGACTCATAATATTGCACTGTATTTGTACATTTCATGTAATAATCCAATATAGATTTGATTAAAAATCTGTTTTGTGTATGGCTCTCTGATGCTGAAGTACATTTACACATACAGTAACAGTAGTGTGTCCAGAGCAAATATATGCATAATATTTGCTGGAAATGGCCCTACATGTTTAGTAAAACCATCAAACTATGAGGAAGATGTTATATTGTGGTAATGAAAACACTTCATTTTAGTATTTAACTGAAAATTAATTATTTATATAAGGTTTGAAATTTAGTCATAAGGCTTGACATTGAAATATATACATCACATGAAAGCTGCATGTTTTCCATTTATGTATTTTGTTAGGAGAGATACAGCTATTTGAAAATCTGTCATCTAAAAAAAATCTAAATAATTAGAGAATCATCTTTAAAGTGTTCTAAATGATGAGCTTAGCAATGGACATTACTAATCCAAAATTGAGTCGTGATATTTTTAGAAAAGGACATTAATAAAAAGGCATTCTTTACATAATATTCTAATAATAGAATCAATAATGAAATATTTTTTTACCCATACAATGTATTTTTGTTTATTGCTAAAACCAGTGTAACATAAGACTAGTTTTGTGGTTCAGGGTCACAGTTGGCAAAAAGGGAAACTACAAATTGTTAGGGAATATGCATTATATTTTAAAATGCATTACCAAGAAAATGTTGCAGGAAAATGTATTAAATCAATAATAAAAAAAGTCTAATAAAAAATCTGATCAAAATTAGAAGACCTTGCTTGTGTTTGGATGGAAACACCCTGCTTTTATTGGCTGAAATAATTACTTGAAAATGGATTATAAATACTGAAAAAAGTAGGATTTTTGAAAACTAAAGACCCCAATGATAGCAGTTGATACTGATTGTAGAATGACAGATATAAAAGCTATAGTCAAGCATAGATTATACATATTGAAAAGACTAGGATTTACTTTGATTAATGAAGGAATGCGAGAACACATGCTTTTAAATGGATTTAAGCACCACAATAGCAGTTACAATTCCATTCATTGCTCAATAAAACAAACAAGCCAGTGTAGTAAAACAGACCATTTTAATTTGGCAAAAAAAAAGGTATGCACTGCCAAGTCATTTGACACTATTAAAACGCATTCAGTATGAACAGTGCAACAGATATGTGCTTAAACTAAATCTTTCTGTGCTCCCCAATGTGATGTGCTAATATCTATCATACATTCTTAAAGTGTGCTCTGTCTTCTCTGCTATGTGCACACACTCACTTAAAGGGATAGTTCACCTCAAAAAGCTAATTCGCTTATCATTTACTCACACTGAATGATTCTAAACTTTTATGAATTTCTTTCTTCCGTTGAACACAAAACAAGATATTCTGAAACTGCATTGACATCCATAGTAGTAACAAAAAAGGAGATCAACAGCTGTTTTTTTCCAGCATACCTCACTATATCTACTTTGTGTTCAACAAGAAACTCCCAACAAGTTTGGAGGATGAGTAAATGATTACAAACCTTTCATTTTTGTGTGAACTATCCTTTTAAGAGATGGAAAAACCATGGCAAAGCCTTTTCTGGTGGCTTCCAGACAGATCAAGGTCAGCATTTTTTTTATATTCAGTGACTAAATGGCCAAAGCACATCTGTCAATACAAAAATGGGAACCTAGCTTTGATGATTCTTCAAGTATGGTTCTCATAAAAAAACAACAACTTTTGAATATAAATGTCATTATGTACATAACATATAGGATTATATTTAAAGCAGGTCAATCAAGATTATATAGGATATGTTTATATATAACAAATATGACCCACAACTGGTTGTTTGTTTAAAAAAAAGAAAAAAAAGCAGTGAATTTTACAAACAAAATCTTTACATTTCATCTGTGCATCACTGTATTGCATTATGGTTGGATTTTCAAGGGTCTTCAATGATAATAAGGGCTTATAAACTGTAAAGTGCTCCATGCAGTCAATACAAAGTGTTTCTGTAAGAGCAGAGCTATAATTTCATCAGACACTCAAGTAAACAAACCCTACGACAACCCCAGTGGACTGAATGAGGCTATTTCTACTCGCTGACAGAATAAAAGATTTCCATATTCACCGTGAGTGTTATTACGTGTACAAATATGTAACAATGTCTGCTGAAATTGAATCTCAACTCAACTGTTAAATGAGTTTTTGTACTCCCCACACCCCTGCTCCGCATTTTCCCAACTAAACCTCTATTATGGAATGAAAAACACTGAAAGAACGGCATGTCAAGTCTTCATTCATCATCCGCTTGAGTTAAATATTGTCTACATACAGTACTGTAGCTATAAACAGTGTTTACTGCATACAAAATTAGGACTGCTAGTTGGGAGAACTAGGCACACCCAAAATTACATTGAATATATCGGAATGTAGACAAAGCACAAACATGCATGGTTTACAAATACTGCCTAGTACTTCCAGTTTAACATCAGTCTCTAGCGGTTTTCACTGTGAATGGGACTAAAAAAATATAAAAACCTAAATTATCTCTACTGTACAGTCAATAATAGTAAATTAATTCTCAAAAACGCAAAAACATGAGGGAGATGAATACTTGGTTCTGTTGCATTAAAATGGCATGGAAATACAATTATTAACGGCACCACTTGAAATGAACAAAGCATTAAAAAATATGTTGCGCTCACTGTACTTTTACTGTACACATCGCTATCCTACTTTCACATTAAGATTGAAGTATCTATACTCGTCTCCTGTCCCTCTATTGCACTGGCTGTATATTATCTCTCTCCTGTTACTGAAATATTTATTGCTTCTTATTTTTTAGGAGAGGGTTACATCCCACTCTCCACGTCCTGAAGCTTGTGTGTCTTATTACAAATTCATCGATACAGATGTTTTGGTAACTTTTTTTTAAATTTTTTTAATGGCTCCACTTTTTCACGCTTGCCTTAATATAATCTATTGAAATATTGAACTCTTTTCCACCTCGCAGATGTTTGAAAGTAGTTTCCGCATGGCATGTTCCTTGACGGGCCGCTCTAGGCACTGGAACCCATCCCTGTGGCCCCTTGCATACTAAAATACTCGGTGAAGTGGGACGTTAATCTGGGAGGAGGAGGAGGAGAGTGCGTGGAGCTGCGTGGTGGTATTGGAGGAGGAAGAGGGGAGAATGTAGTCGACAGGTCCGCCGTTGTGGTGATGATCTTGTGCTCGCTGTTTCTTGGCACTTCCTGTCCCTTCCGAGCCACTGCCTCATCTATCGTCTTCACAGGGTCCTCAAAAGGGAAATATGATATGAAATATATGTGATAAAATGACTTTACACAATTAAAAATACATTTTTGACATCTATTGTTCCATGAAGAAACCCCTACATCCATTAAAAAACTTTTCATTCCTTCAAATATTCTTTAGGGTGTTAGAGAGCTGAAAACTCCAGGCACTCTTCTGAAAATGCCTGTAGCTGTTTGGGGTGAGAGCCTTGGGGTGTATCATAAAGAATATGTGTGAAAGTTTTACTAATATCGGTCATTAAAGCAGCTGGAACTCATTGTGACGTGTCAGTATTGAATGGAAGACTTATGGAAAAACTGGTTAGCTGCAGTAATGGCACTTTAAACTGAATGGTACGACTCGGCTTGCCACAGTTTGGAACGGCTTCTTTTGGCTTCTCCAATGCAGTTTAGCACTGCTTCAGAGTGGGTAGGATTAGCAGTGTTGTAGAAGCTACTCTGAAACTGTAGCTTGATTAGCTACAAGTTAGTCATCAGAAAAAGTAGCTAGGCTACTGTCAAACTACACTTCTATAAAAGTAGCTATCTACACTACAAGTTACTTCCTAAAAGTAGCAAGTTACATTGAAGTTACTTTTGTCACAAAGGTGTATATGTGACTGAACCATGAGATTTATATATTTTCCAAAAGCAAAATAAATACACTTCCCATTGATGTATGGTTTGTTAGGATAGGACATTATTTTGCCAACATACAACTATGTGAAAATCTGGAATCAAAAAAATGGGTTAAAAAAAAATCAAAATATTGAGGAAAATCATCTTTAAAGTTGCTCAAATTAAGTTCTTAGCAATGCATATATCTGACATGAGCCTGACGAGAGGCGTCGTGTGGAACACACCAAACAAACTAGCATGACAGACACTCACTGACGGCCTGATGTTCCCCAAGAGCAAAGAGCTCTACTGCCTTAATATAATGATGTGGGGATGATCAACGACAATCATCCAACAATCCAAAAAAAGGTTCTTCCTTTGGGGGAACTTAATTAAGCTAAACTAGAGAGAAAATTTTGAACTTTATTGTAGAAAGTGTAGTCATATATCATTTGAAAAGCTGCCCAGTCTGATTCTAAATTTTTACCATCAAATTCATTTATATTCATAAAATATAAAGACAAAATATAACTCTTATTCAAATTAGTTTTTTTACTCTACAGCATCTAATACTCACTGAGTGGATGGAGAAGAGCTCTGTGAAGTTTGGCTGAGAGTCTCCCAGGAAGGAGCTATTCCCATAAGCATGATGAGGGAAGCTTTCTGCCCCCATGCCTTTAGGACTGGAGAGAAGAATTCCTATCTGTGATGTACGCACATGGTAGGGGAAGTTTTTATTGGCTGCTGACGGACGTGTGATGGCCTAGAATCACAGAATATAATCAGGGTTATTTTATAAATTTACTAGCTTAAATAAATAATGTACCTATCAAGCCTTTATCAGGCTAATATAATCAACCATATAATCTTCATTGACATTGATTACCATGATTACCAAATCTTTTTCATACAAGTAATTTAAGTTCAAAACACTCCAAGGTTTTTCTAATGAGTGCCCCATAAAAGGTTAAACAACAACAACAATCATACCAGGAAGACGACATGAGCATAGAGATGAATGCCAAGTTGGATTCCGTTCACAATCTTTTCCCTGGCCCAGCGAGAGATGCCAAAGTTGGCAATTAGAGCCATGACTGGCACAGCAAAAAACCTATGGTGAAACATTAATGGATGAAAAGAGGAACAGCAGCTTTGTACTGTCAATCTTCTCTACAGCTTTCCAAAGACTGTGGAGAGTTACAACAGTATCTTGAGTGAAAGTAGAGAAAAACAGTTTCAGTATGTTCCCATGAAAAGTCTAACATTGCTGTGTCCTTTCGCAAAAGTTCATGTGCTACATTTTACTGCAGTTTACATGTCAAATGTCCACCGGGTGGCGACACATATTTTTTAAACCAATGCTATTAGGACCAACACACACTCAAGAGGTGTGTCCCATTTTGCAAACTTGTGAACTATTCTGAGCCACTTTGTAGTATAAATAGTGTGAGAAGTGTGTACACTTTGAAAATGCAAACAAGAAAAAAAAAGCACTTCAAATACCTAGATGATGCACTTAATTAACCGAAGTGGGAAATACAATGGTCAGATGTAGGATGACAAAATATCCTAAGAAAATTCTTGATTACATTGTGAAATTACACAGAATATAGTATTGTATAAATCTAGGGACACAAACTAGACATTTAAGAGAGGCAATAAGCAATGTAAAATAATGTATAAGTTCAAGCCAAAGCCAATAAATATATTTGCTTAAGTTTTGTTTTTTTTCAATAGGCACAATAAGTGATATTTAGGGCACTATTACAATATAGTAGTAGTGAGTAGCAACAGTTACTTTCTTTCATATAAACACATCTGAGTAGAATGAACACAGGTGGGACAAAGTCATTGTAAGTAAGTTTAAGTATTTGCATATAGGTTCCAAAACAAGTCTTGAGTTTTTGCAGTCAAGTTTCAAGTCAAGTCCTAAATCAAAAAGGGGAAGTACAAGTCGACTTCCAAGTCCTCAACTTAAAGGGATAGTTCACCCAAAAGTGAACATTTATTAACACTATTTACTCACATTCAAGTTGAGGGTGTTGATATTTTGAAGAAAGCTGGAAACCTGTAACCACTGACTTCCATAGTATTTGATTTTCCAACTATGGAAGTAAATGGTTACAGATGCCCAGCATTCATCAAAATATCTTCTTCTGTGTTTAACATAAGCAAGAAACTCATAAAGGTTCAAAACAAGTGAGTGAGTGAGTAAATAATAACAGACTTTTTGTTTTTGTACAAACAAAGCAGGAGCTTGTGTACAGAGAAAGTATGTTATTTCACAAGAATATTAAGTTGATGACATTTGACAACATTCTGACTTTAAATAGCCCTTCTTACACTATTTTAAAGGTTCCTAATTTTATTTTGGAGGTCACCAACAATATGTTTACATCAATATAAGGCCAAAAACTATTTAATGTTGTCATAGCAGTGTGACCTCTTTTCTCATTGTCAAAGTTCATTCAAGGATCTGGTCTCTCTAAACCCCTCCACTCCAAGAGTGTAATCTGCTCTGATTGGTCAGATGACACAATCTATATTATTTGTGATTGGTCAATGGCTTACAGCACATGTTTCATAAATTACCATATTAGGATATTGGGATTACCATATTTTGATTTCACCTCAAGAGTGCTACTTGGCACTTGTAAACAGTGACACAAACAGTAACAACAGCACCAGTTTTGAATTAGTTACAAATCTTCTTTTGTTAGGGAGAAAACAAGTCCATTTATCTTAACAAGTCCATATCTACTTTGACCTTTGCAAACCTTTTACATGTATAAACAGCTACATTAAACTGTAACATTTGAAAGAGCATAATAGAGGTACTTAAAATTTTGAAATGGAAATAAGAGTGCTTTTAGCGCCAGTGGAAACATTACATGGAAAACTGTTTTCAATGCATCAAAACGGTACATTTGTAACCATTAATATTTCCCTCTGACCCTTTAATAATAATATATTTTGAATAAATAAACAGAGCACAGAAAAATAAAGTGCAGCTTCTGATATTGTATGCATATTAAATTCAGCACGTTTATAGTATCATCCTATCAGAACTCACCAAAGAGTGTACGCCGTGAAGAAGGGGATGTAGAAAGGCTGTTTTTCAGGGTAGTGTTTGAGGGACACCAGCACAGCATAGCAGAACCAGACGTATGCCAGCAGCTGCAGACCCATTAGACCGTACCCTGCAGGGCTGTCATAAGCATACAGCACCTCGCCTGGATCAAAGAACTACAACACACACACACAGTGGGAGTGGGAATGGGGAAATCACCGCCCTTGGCATCCCATCTGTATGACTGATGGTTTTAAATCCGACCGTGGCACAATCTGTTAGGCTGCATAAGTGGAAAGTGGCGGAACATTCGTCAAATCCAAACATCTAAAGCTGCAATAGAGTAAAGGGTGACACTGACACCAGACGCAACAGGAGCTCTTCAATGATACTACGTGAGCTTATCTGGGTCACTCTGTGTACCTGTCTTTCCTCTCTCTCTATCTGTCTGTCTATCTGCCGGCTTCCATTACACTACGCTACAGCAGCACGACATGCTCATGCTGAGTAACTTCATCTCGCAGCATTACATTATGTATGGAGTGGAGTAGCTCTCGGGTGCTGCATGGGAAACGGCAGTTGATAGTGTTCAAAGATAATGAAAAGTCCCCGTTTGGTAATATGCAAATTAATAGACGTTTTGAATATATTTATGTATGGAATTTCTTCTGGGGTTATCTATACTTTTTCAGTGTTGGTTTTGTATATTATGGGTATCTGTAATAATTACATTCTTTAGTTATTTTTTATCATTATTATTAATTGATAATAATTGGCGGCGCGGTGTCAAAAATCTTGTCAAGAATAATTTAGAACAAGAGTAATGGGTAACACTTTTGTTTAAGTAACAATTCACATAATTTACTACTGGTTTAATACCTACCTATTATTAAGATATTAACTGTTTATTAGCATTTATAAAGTATGATCTTATATTACATCCCTCCCTAATCCTACCTAATACCTAAACCCAACTATTACCTTACTATTGACTATTAATAAGCAGCAAATTAGCAGTTTATTGAGCTAAAAATCTTAGTTAATGGTTTGGAGTGAATTGTACATTAAAATAAAGTGTGACAGAGTAATGTGTTTATATATTTTCTATACATTAAGACTATTTAAGCATTACAGTGCAGCCACAAAATACTAATTAATTGTCATATTAAGTTATCATATTTTGCCACTATTATTCAAACCACTAAGATTTATAAGCCTTTTTTTATCTAAATAGTCACTTTATTAAACTGTATTCTAAATGTTTCGAGCAGAAACTAAAATACAATTAAAAACGTGGTTTATGCCTTTTTTTCAATAAATAACGAAAGGGATAAATTATATAGTATTCATTTTATTTTCATGTATCTCTGTTATTTTTTATGGCAAAAAATACACCAGTTTTGGTATAGGTGAATTTAGTTTCTTATGTTCATGTATTTGGTTAATAATACAGTAAAATGTTTTAATGTATTAATACAGATTAATATAACTTTTTTATTTGAATATATTTTCTTCAAACTATATATTTTTTCTGTTATGGCAAAGCTGAATATTTATCATTATGTCTCCAGTCTTCAGTGTCACACAATCCTTCAGAAATCATTCTAATATGCTGATTTGCAGTTTTGCAACAGTTTTGCAACTGTTTCACTTGTATGAATAAAATTGTACTGCTTAACATTCTTGTATAAACCATGATACATTATTTTTTTGAATTCTTTTGATACATAAAAACATAAGAACAGTATTTAAGAACAGCATTTATTTGAACAAACAATATGTACCTTCACTTTTAATCATTTTAACACGGAAATAATAGAAATATCTCTTGAACTATATAAATCACAAACTTTCAGCATATTTCTCAGTCTCTGATTACGATAAATAGGTAAAAGCGTCTTACCTCTGCTTCATATATAAAGAGTATGATGTAGGTGATGGTGTACACTGTCATATAAATGGACAGTTTCACAGAGCCACTGTGACTTATTCTTGCCCTGGGAGAGATATTAAAAACATTATCACTACTGTATGCCGTCCTCTAGTAAAACACTGGCCAAAGGGCAACTAGCAGATCCACTGAAAATAAGGGAATTTGAATGCAGGACTGTCTTGACATCTGGGTCACATTAACATGATTAGCGGTGTAAATCATTAGACACATTATGTAGGCAGCAAGGCCTCCTACCTGGTGACTGTGAATCCCTTTCCCAGGAGGATCAGCATGAGCAGGAAAATCAGGAAGCTCACGGAAAAGAGTAATTTCCCTGGTGAGACGGAGAGAGTTGCACACAGGTGAACACAAGTAGGCTATGAATCAGGTCAGCATTTAAGAATGAATCCAGTTGCAAGAACACAAATGTGCTGTGCAGTGCTGAAACTCAAAGCAGAGCCTAAAAGAGGATTTTTAGAAGTCATAAACACAAAAAAGTTTATGGAAGCACTTTTTGGAGGAAAATACTAGTTCAAAATGTAAATCAGTGCGGTGCTTGCTTTTTTTGAAAATAATTCTGAAAAGTATCAAGATTGTGTTTGTTTAAAATCATGTTCACTTTTGTGGCTATTTTTATGGCCAAAATAATTTATGGAAACTATTTTAGCCTACTTTTTTTTAATGAAAGGTCTCTATAGTGAACATTGTTTGGTAACACTTTAGTTTAAGTACCAACTCACACTATTAACTAGTGGCTCATTACCAGTCTATTATTAAGATATTATTATATTTATTTGTACTTATAAAGTACATATTCTGCATGATCTTATTCTACATCCCAAATCCTACTCAATAACTAAACCTTAATAACTATTCAAAAGCAGCAAATTAGTAAAAGCCATAGTTAATGGTTTATTAATAGCGAGAATTGTACCTTAAAATAAAGTGTGACATTGTTTATGTATAATTTTTTCTCTTTGGAATACTGATTTTGATATTAAATTTACATAGAAAGGGAAAACTTGAGTTATGATGTCATTGTTAACCAAAGCAATGTTTCAATGCTCAATTTATATGCATAGCAAGATAATGTCTGTCAGTTGGTTATGATCAAATGTAAAAGAAATTATACAAGACAACCAAATCAGGGTTTATTTAGGGAAATGACTGGCTGTATCTGACTGTATATTATCCGCACCGTGTTTTCCACAAAACTAAAATCTACTTGAGGAAAAAAAAAACATTAATGTTTATGCACCAAAAATAATTTATTATACTATCATAGGATATGATTTCTGAGGAATCATGTGACACTAAAGACTGAAATTATGATGCTAAAAATTAAGCTTTGCCATCACAAAAGTAAATAGCATTTTTAAAAAAACATGTATATTCAAAACTCTAATAACTTTAAATGATGTTTCACGATATTACAGTTTTACAAATTTTTGATCAAGTATTAGCAACCTTGATAAGAAGAGATTTCTTTTAGAAACTTCTGCACACTAGTGTAGTTTCTCAGAGATACAAAAATAACAGCATTCTTCTCACCTAATATCTTGAGACTTCCATTCCCGACGCCATCCCTAGCATAAAGACCCCAGTAAATGCAGAAGAAGAGCAGGCTTAATACTGACAGAGAGGAATCAGAAAGTGAAAGAAAGGATGCCAGAGATAAGAGAGAAGAGAGAAAGATAAGGCACAGCAGCAGCAGTGAGAGCGCAGAGCAGGGAAGTGAATGTGGGAAGCAGATAAGGATGAAAGAAAGAAAGGATAACACAAGAGATATTGTTATGCATCCAGTGTTGGCATCATAAAAAGTTGCTTGTGTTTATCTCTCCGAGTGTGTGCAGTGGCCTTTCTCACCCTCCACTCCAGCCGCAGTCATAAACATCTTATAGGTCGTATGGAGCAGCTGCCTTGCCTTTAAATTATCTTAGAGAATCACACAGAAGGAAAGAGATTCAGTGAAATTAATAACTAATCCAGAGAGACAGAAAAGTGAAGATCCATAGCATTAGGAGATGGCTAAAAATATCTGTAATTTAACACTGGATAATAAGACTTGCAAATTATGCACTGAGACCAGTGCGTCTGAGGTCTTTTATACCTCCAGGACATGGAAACTCACAAGCAAAATAACAAGACAGTGTAAACACGGTGGCAAATATAACCAAGAACGTGATGTCTGTCTCTAGGATGCCTGAAACAGAGAGAACAAAACAAGAAGAGCATTAAGTGTATGTGTGATTAATGTCTTAAAGAAATCTCATCATTAATAACTTTCGTTCCAAACCACTTATTATCTTCAATGGAACTCAAAAGAAGACGATTAGCGGAATGTTCATACTGCTCTTTTTCATACAATGATGGTAATTTGTGACAAGGAAATAAAATCTATTATTAAAGTTGTTTCTCTGTGTTTGTATTGTACATAGAATAATTCACACCAATAACTGTCGGCATAACTATTGCAAAAGAACTATTATTAGTTTATTAGTATCCACATTAATGTGCGATAAAATTCAGTTTAATATTATAACTAGAGTTTTGTGTCTGCCAGTCTAATTGCGCAAGCTTCTTACCATTATCATCCTTGGCTTGGCTTATATTTAGTTTTTATGTGCTGAAACATTATGTATGCGTACATGACTATGACCAATAATGATTAGATTCAGTTTGAGTCAGTTCAATGCAAACCAGGGTCATTCTGTGTCATCTCAACCAGAGGTCCCAGCTCAAATTTGGGATTTTTATTATGGTGAAAGAAATACATTAATGAATGAGAAAGACAAAATATTAAATGTCATGGATGCATATTTACAGAGTAATCCACAATTTTTTCAGAGGGAGGTCAAAATGGCAATATTCATGCATTCTGGTTCTAAAACTTTTCCTGTGGTATCTACATTTTTAAGGCCCTGTCTTGTTTATTTCTATAGACATTGAGATCTCTGTATGGCTCCATGAAAAAAAAAATGTGCTCAAAGACCAAATGTGGGTCAATTTCCATATAGCTGATACTTAAAAGATAGATGAATGTCGGAAAAACAAACAATGATAATACTAGATGCATCTTGTTTCATTTAATAAAAATAATTTCATAGAACATACAATACTTGCCTGAGTGGTCAAAACATTATTCAAAGTTTCTGTGGCAGTAACTCAAGGAATATTAGAGATATATAAATATATATATATTTTTTATTCTGGGTCTGAACAAGCTTTTCTTTAACAGTCTAACTTTTTAAATCACTATATGGCTCATACCTAGACACTGACTGATTGATAAATTGATCGATTGATTGATTTTTTTTACAAAATTACATTTTCATTACATGCTGGTGTAAGTCAGTGGTCTATTGAGATGGCCAATCAAATCAGTTAGGGTTTACTGGGCGTAAAAGCCGAGTGCAGTTTCACAAATAAAAGTGAATGTGTGTAAAATATGAAAACAAAAGCAAACCCAAAAATATCTTTACAGTCCAAACCATTCACTACGACATAACCGGTTAGAATGGAGTTTTTTTTTTTTTATTATTCATGAAATAATAAGAAAAAATATCTGTATACGTTTTTTTATATATTTAAGAAATCACACAAGCAAAAGTTTTATTTTCCTAAACGTCAATGTGTGAAGGCAATCGCAAATGTGATATTGATTTTTAAACATCAGTTCAGCAAACAATGAGTTTAATACTGAGTTACGTCTTTAAATGATATTTTATTGACTGTTGATTCTGGCAAGTCTGCTGTCTTAGTGCTGTAATATTTGAGTGCAGTGTTGGACAGAGTTGACCATGCTGTTCTCATTTCACGCTTTGAGCACTGTGTTGGTATTCGGGTGAATGCTCTTAAAAGGTTTCAGTCTTATTTTACAGTACTAATAGAAGATTTTCTGTCAGTATTGATGAATTTATGTCAGATACTGCTCTGTTTACTTATGGTGTCCCACAAGGCTCTATTCTTACTCTGATTATTGTCCTTGTACTGTACAGTATATACTTCCTTTGGGATTTTTTTTTTTAAGAAACATTGGTATTTCTTTTCTCCATCTATCTGGCCCTGGAATCTGGCAAGTTGGACTCTGACACTCTTTTGATTTTTTAAGAACTGTAGCTGATTTTGAAATTGCTGAATGGTTTAGCACCTTTATACATGTACCTTTCTGTCTGTTCATAAACTAGATAGGTCTCTTAAGTCAACCAGATACTGCTAAATGATCCTCAGGCAAGACTCTGACCTACCAGTTTTTATTAGATATGCTCCATACACTTTAAAAGTAAAACTTAAAGCATATCTGTAATTTGTTGTGTGATATTTATTTTTTTATTCCTTTGACAGTTTGGCGTATATTTTACAGCACCTTCAACTCTTGGTTTAATGGTGCTATAGTAGTAAAGTTGATATACGTAGCTTTTTTTCCCAAATATTGTATCCTGGTTTAACTCCCTCTAGGTTAAAAGCAAAAACAGACTTTTAAGAATTATAAATGTGGTGATTAAAATAATTGGTGAGAGACAAACAACCCTCATTGACCTCTTTACTGTTGCTTTAAAAAGGCAAGCCATTGGAGACTCTCATCATCCTCTGTATAGATCTTTTCAGTTTCATCCATCCTGTCGACTATATAAAGTGTCTTTGGTGAAAAGGGCCAAGAATAAGATGTTTATCACAACTGCTATTGGTATTTCAAGATTTTATATGCGTTGGGTTTTCATTATATATGTAATGTAAATAGTTGTTGTAAAAATAATTTGTATTGTTGTATGTTAAGTCTTTTTGTCTTAAGATAATTTATTATCCCCACTTAGAGATAGACAATAAAACTTTTTAAAATTTTACTGATTCAATTCCCAGACAAAATGAATCAGCTGTTTTGAACGAACTGTTTAATAATCACTCATTAATAAAGGGATCTCTTGCCACCTACTGGTGTTTTTAGTGTCATAATTATTTATGACAGGCCTAAATCAGCCAAGGTACCAGAACAAAAACACACAGCCAAATATTGTTATTATATTATTAATTCATTCATTCATTTTTGTTTTTGGCTTAGTCCCTTTATTAATCTGGGGTCGCCACAGCGGAATGAACCACCTGTTATTATATTACTATATATAATATATATATATATATAGATATAATATTGTATAGTTATTGGTAAAACAAAAATATTCAATTAAATGATTAAATGAATTAAATGATTACTATATGTAATATATACAATGAATTTATTCTGCAAAGCTTTCACACAATACAAAATAAATTCCTTTCAGTAGTGTCTCACCAAATTCATCAGCAGAGAAATGCTGGGTCCAGAAGGCCTGTCCATTGGTTAATGTCATTTCATATTCCAGCTGCAGTCCATCTCCCTGTGTTGCATAGTGAAAGAGAAAGAGAGAAATTAGCGGAGGTGTAAATGTGAGCGAGGACGCTGCAGAGACCATACAAACACTGAGTGCACAAATAGATCTCCGGGCTATAAAAGACTTCAAAGCAGCACTGTTTCTAGCTGTAGAGAGGATTTCGGCCCGGCTTAATAAAAGAGAAACACTTTGATTTCACTTGGCAGGAAAAACCCATTCCCTCTCCCTCTCTCCAAAAAGGTGAGGTGCATGAAGCATCACCAAATCAATGTGGCCAGAGAGGAAAGAGAGAGAGAGAGCGGGACAAAGATACCGAGCTGAAGAACGACAGAGAAAAGACTGTTAGATACAAAGAGAATGAGCATGAAAGGATGAAGCAAGTAATCAAAGATTGTAACAGAAGTTATGAGGCATAAGTCTGGCCAGTGTGAGGAAGAGGAGAAGAAAAATTGGCAGCAGGCACAGAGAAGCTTCCTCAGGGACTGTGCTTTGGAGACAGTGCTTTACTTCAGTCCAACAGGATTTATTATCGTGTCCATCAGCCTGCTTCCATCCATGAAACAGCCCTTTACATTTTGCTCCATTTATCTGGCTAAAATCCCATCACATCGTGTACCTCTCCAATGCTACATGCGCATCACTTCAAGCAGCTACAACAAAAATCACAAAAAGGTCCTGTTCAGCATTGAGACTCTTTATCCATCAAAACATCCCTTAAACCACTTCTTATTTGCCATGTATGGAAGCAGGCAAGGTTCTAGGACTCTGGATTATTATGGTCAAAAAAATGAAAGAAAAAAGCATATATGGCAGATTTGTCATTCAATGTATTCAGGTAAATATTTTAGTAGTGAAATCTTTGAAAAACATTTTTAGATAAAAGTCTGTTCCATTTATAGTTTTCACTATACTAAATATACTATTCTAAATATACTAGTATTCACATACTAAATGTGCCTTGTATAATTCATAAAATTATATAAAAAAATGAAATAAACAGTAAAATACTGTAAACTAAACCTACAGTATTTTTCTAATTGGATTTTACATGATTGTAGCATGTATTATTATTTTTAACTCTGTTATTTTTTATACGTACAGTTTTAATTTAAAATGTAAGTTTATAAATTTTAGTCATATTTATTTGCATTTGTTATTTGTATTTAAATATAATGTATTATTAATATATTATATTAAATAACATTCTATTATGTTTTAAACTTAATTCATGTTAGTTTTAGCAATTGTTTGTTAATATTAATTTTTAAATATGTTTTTAACTAAAAAAAACTTCTCTTCTAACATTTCTATAATTATTTCAATTAAATAAACAGCATAAACACCTTATAAGCATAAACACCTTATAATGGAAAACTTTATATACTTTTTTACTATATTTTCTCAGAATTCCCAGACACCACATAAAATAAAACAAGACAAAAACATCCAATATGAACTATACACCAGTCACATTTTCCTTCACAAGAAAGCACTTTAATCCAGGCTTCACTGAGTAACCATTATGCTGCTTGATATGTTCATTAAAAATATCACTTTACCATTGTACTTGATGCATAATCAATCTAGCATATTATTTGGCAGAATTACATAGCTATTCATCCTGAAGTCATTAATTATACCTAAGGTACAATAAGCTAGACTGCTTCAGGCACCAGTGTATTGTTTACTGATTCACACTCACCCCGCACTTGCTGAGCGCAATGTACCACCATCTCTCTCTGACAGAACGAAAACTTCGACCTCCTACACAGCTCAGCATCTCTTCATTACCTTCGCCTTCCACCTGACAGGGACCGATACAAACATAAGGTTGCACAAAAAAGCAGATTTTCTCTGCATACTTGTTCAGCACTGCTTCGCCAGAAAATGGCTATAGTTTACTGTACATGCAATTTCATTTTTTTTTCTATCCATGGTAATATGCAGAAGCATAAGCAATGCATTCATTTAAAAAAAGCACACATCAAAATATGTAAATATGTCATGTTTAATTAATGCATGTTTGATTTGACTCAACCAATGAGGAATATGTTAGGGAAAACTATTAAAGCCCTGATATATTCAAGGCAAATCATTCTTCGTTTAACGGTTAAAAAAAGTATACAGTTTGTGAACAAGTCAAAGGTGTCCACACTACTGTGATAAGTGTCTAGATGAATATGTAACTACGTGCAGCGAGCTTCCTCTCAGGCACAAAATAAACAGACAACTAAAATGACGGCAGTTAAAAAGCATCTGATCATAGTGATGTGGGTATGTTTGCTTGAGCTCTGCATTTCAGCACTCTACTCAAGTCACGTCATGTTTATTTATATAGCACTTTATGCAATACATTGCTTTAAAGCAGGCAGCTAAGAAACACAACAAGTGTTGCTTTCAGATAGAATAACATTCTTTATTTTGGATTGATATTGTTTGAAATGGCATCACATCAATTTGTTCTTCAGTTTCACTTGAAGTATATCAGGGCCTTTATTGGGGCTTTTCACCCTCGAAATATTTAACCTAGATTATTCTAATGCATGGATAAACTGATTCCTGGGTAATCTTGCTTCTATCTTCTAAACGCTCTTTCACAAAGGATGCAGCAGTCAAGAATGTCTCGTTTATTTATCAATGATGGACATACGAATGCAGCCATATACACAATCGGCCAAACAGAGGTGGTGCCCAAGATCTGTGCAGTTGTAGAGAAACAACTAAATCTTGTCTAACTGTAGGACAATACACAAAATTTCTAAAGAGCAATTCTTGAAAGCGAGAGAAATAATGTTTCCCCCATAAGTTAACCCCACCATTACAACATTTACCATACTGCTGCCATATTGCGGTAATTATGGAATAGGGCGGATGCTCTTAACGAAGATGCTAAAAACCGCAAACTTTGACTACCATCTCCAGAGCACACCTTGATATCAGAAGAGTCAGCTTTACCTACAAACCTTATTAGCTGGCCTCCCCTACACTATGTTTACATGGAAGAAAGTCTTTTTATCAGTGTAGATAACTTCACAACGTTATGTTTTCACCGTTACAGTGCTCGTGTCTGTTGTAAACATTATTATCCCTCAAGCAGGTAATGTTATTATTGTTAACATAGCAGACTCAATGGGAAAAAAACACATTTTGCATAATCTGTATTAGGGCGGCACGGTGGCTCAGTGGTTAGCACTGTCGCCTCACAGCAAGAAGGTCGCTGGTTTGAGTCCCAGCTGGGCCATTTGGCATTTGTGAATGTGTGAGTGTGTATGGATGTTGGGACCTAGTGATGGGTTGCAGCTGGAAGGGCATCCGCTGCGTAAAACATATAAGTTGGTGGTTCATTCCGCTGTGGCGACCCCAGATTAATAAAGGGACTAAGCCGAAAAGAAAATGAATGAATGGACAACCCTCAGAGAGTGCTCCTGTCCACCACCCGGGGATTTACACCTATGGTTGTAGAAGAACTTTGGCACATTTTACAGAAAGCTGTCTTGTTTATCAGGAGACTTAAGATTTGATCTGTGAACGCCTCACATTACCAGATAATCTGGGCCAAACATCAGAACCAAGGTGCTGGACAAGATTTGCTTTCAGATTGTCAGGAAGATTGTCGACCTAAAACTCCAGTAATGTGAGCCCAGCCTAACAGCGTGAAAGCAGTGCTAACTCCAGAGGGTTTCACAAAAATTGGTGTTAACCCCACTTCTAAATTACAAGTCTGAAATGTTCCTTTACTCTGCGCTAAAAGCAGTGTTTAGATAACCTGGCTGATAACCTGGGGTTAAGTGCACTGCGAAATGCAATTTTCACAGTAGCTTTTGGTGGGGCTGTACATTTGAACTGCTATCGTATGATTTCAAACACACAGACTTTGTAAGACAAGTTTGTATCTTACCATACATCCAGACCAAGTGTAGCGGGTGGTCAGGTTGATGACCTGGTTATTTTCAGGCCTCAGTACTGACTCTTTCTGGTAGCAATCCTGTAGAGCACATAAACCCTCCATTAGCAAGCATGCTCTCCGCGGGATTTCAACCTCCCTATAACAACAACAAGAGCTAAAGCACTAAGTAACAGATTAGGACTGAAGGAGTGTGATGAGGAGCAAGGGCTTCCTACAGTATGAGCACTTTTGCATACAGTCCCGCAATGCAGATCCTGCCTCAGGGAGGAAGAAAATGTGCTGTGTTTAAATGCACACATGCACTGACACTCGTGTCTTTCTGGAGACTGGATTTGGGCTCCTAATCCACAGAGCACTGCTGACATTCTCCTTTAATCCTTATACTTTCTACTTTTGATGCGCAACACACACATTCATGCTGGTGCTCTCCGTTTGTTCACCCACACTCGCGGTCTGTCAGTGCACTCAATATTTTCACACACACAAACACAAAGTCTGTCAGTGTGTGTCTCACCTTGTCCGGCCTCTTGTACACAGCTGGCCACTGAGAGCTTTCATCAAAATAGAGCAATATGTTCTGACAGCATCGGGACTTTCAGCGAAAAGCAGAGAGAGAGAGAGAGAGATGGAGAGGAAGACAAGACAGATGAATAGATAGATAGATAGATGGAGAGAGAGATTAATACTTGAAATTTCTAGGCAAACAAGTCATTTTGAAGATCTACTGAGTCTATAAAAACGAAAAGAATGACTGACAACTGATCGGAACAGTTTGACAACATATTTTAATGGTTACTTGGCAAAATATTTGATCATAACTTTTGTGTAAACAGTTACCCAAATGTTTGTTTGACAACATTAACTAAATTAAATTAAGATTTCAGGTAAATATTATATGGATATGACATTTGGTATAATTGATATCTTTAACGATTATACACTTAATATCAAAAAAGATTTTTTTTTAGGTGCAATGCACTTATTTTTATTTTTTTATTTTTTTATTATTTTTTCACTTATAAGTTTTTTTTCTATTAGGGAATATGGTTAGTGACAGGTTTAGTGACTGTTTAATGATTCAGTTTATTGGTTGTTTGAATAGGCAGTTCACCAAAAAATGAACATGTACTCACCCTTTACCTATTCCAAACCTGTACAAGTTTCTTTCTTCTGCAAAAACAATATATTTTGAAGAATGTTGGTAACTAAACAATTGACAGTAGGCTTTGACTCCTATAGATTTGACTCCTATATAGTCAATGATTACTGTAAAACTCTCTGATTACCAACATTCCTCAAAACATTTTCAGAAGAAATAAACTCAGGATTAGAACAAATAACGAGTGAATAAAAATAATTTTTTTATTATTATTTTGAGAATCTTACCTTTACTTTACAACATTCCAAAGCACAATGTCCTACTTTTTACTTTACTGCATTTCATGTTGTTCCTCATTATTCTGAATGGGAGAAATCACCACCCTCTCCACGATGTAGTGTCCAATTTGTGAATGAGCTAAGTTTAAATCGTTTCACAAATTGCACTGAGCGGTTCATTCAGAAATTGGACTGATCTAATTGCATCTGTTCTCGACTCAACTCAATAATTCAAATGATCCAGTTAGAGCAAGTCTCCAGTAAATGATTTACTGATTTAAATGATCCGGTCAGAGTGAGGAGGATTTATTATAGTAATTTATATGTAAAAACTAAGCATAAACCTATAGTAATTCAAATTAATGACCATGCATCATCTTTTCTGCGGTGTGATGTTTGTTTTATATGATTTATTTTTATATTGTAGGCTATATGATATATTTTATAATTTTCACTTGTTTGCACACTGATACTGGGAAAATGTGCAGTTTTGTGGTAATGATTTTTTGCGATATAACATTTCCCTAGAAAAAAAATCCTTTTTTAAACATATATTTATATAATTACCATACTGAAATAAACAGGTAATAATTTTCAGAACTAATTAATTCTAATTAAGGCAAAAAAAAACAGTGTCATGGTGCATACATTTAGACTTTAAACACTATGACTGAGTGATAATCTCTGCAGATATTCTTATTTTTATTGGCTGTTGACATTTCCCCCTCTCGTCTTGACTCTCGGCATTAGTATTTATTTTCAGCTTTAGGTTAACCTCCAGCCAATAGCAGAACAGGAGGGTATAGAGATAGAGAGGCCACATCTGATCACATCACAAGTTTTGGTCAAATTTGGATAAACAAGAATGCAACTCACAAATGCTTTTCACATAACATAAATGTTATTCATCACACCTATCTGTGATACGGATATTGCATATACTATTAATGAGATAACAATACTTTTTGCGCAGCTCTATTAAGTAGAAGTTATCAGTCTATGATAACTTTTGGTCATGAAATAAAAAGTCTTGCAAAATAAAAAAAAAACATTCATCAATAAGTACTTACTTTTAAGACTTACGTGCGTAATCAAGTACTTTCATACTTTTCCAAGAAAAAGTGAAAAGGAGTACTTAATATTTTTACTTTTTTTTAAATATTCTATTAGGGTATCTATATTTTTATTCAAGCCCTTTTTTTGTACTTTGTCCAATAATGGAATTAAATAATTAATTTGCACATTATTACATAAAAAATGTTAACACAGATGCGGGTAAAATATGGGCAAAAAATGCTGATTACATTTTTAAATTACATTTTTGTTCAAGTTGTCACCATTTTTAGAGATAATAGTTAAAGATGTTTAATATCATTTGGATCCAGATAAACAAACAAACAAATAAATAAATAAATCACACAATTGATAAGGTACTGATATGATATGCATCCATTAAGTTATTTTTATATTTAGTACAGCATTTGTAATCTGGTAGATAAAAATGTAAACAGTCTTTAATCTTACCTTGGGGTATCGGAACTTAAAGTTCAGTCGGCCAAAATCGGTCAGGAAGCAAAACCTTGTGAGGAAAACCCAGTCCTGTGAAGA
>CAIGQV010001633.1:10645319-10679908 GCA_903798115.1 Danio jaintianensis
TCTGAGGAGAGACTCATAGGGTTCAAAAGAGACATTCATGCACTGCTAATCTGGAGTCTCGCACAAACCATAGACATACCCCTGCTAGCAGCAAACGTGACTAAGATTTGAGAGATTTTCAGCTCCAACACCCAGACATGACATCATTTAGCAGACAAAGCACCTTACAGCACATTTATAAGAAGGACATTTTTTCCTGGAGCTTGCTGAACAACAACACAATAGTGATGCCTCAAGGTTTGTAGAGATCGAACCAGCAGTCCTCTGCTTTCAAGCTCAAACCTTTACACCTGAAAAATGCAGAGGTACAATTTTATCTAATAGAAGCCTGACTTAACAGTTTGAATGGATTGTTTGCCTAGTAATGAAAATTCTGTCACCATTTACTCTTCCTCCACTAGTTTCTTTCTTCTGTTGAATGCTGTAGAATGCTGAAAACCAGTTGCAATTGAATTCCATAGTAATTTCTTTTTCCATGCTATTGATATTCAATAGAGGAAAGAAACCCATAATGATTTGGGACCACCTGAGGTTGAGTAAACCGTGAGTAAATGCTCATTGGGTGAAAGGGGTTAATGACGTTCCTGCAGTGTTCAGTTAGGTCTCGTCTCTCAGACTCTCTTGAACTTGCGCCGACAGACACACATGCAGTCAGGGAAGTGTAAAATGGCAGTAAGTGCGCTTCAGATTTCAGCCCCTCATCCAGATTAACTTCCCCCTCAGTGTCTACTGTTGGTGGTTTCCACAAGGACAGGTTTCCTTGACAATGCGGACATCAGCCTAAAGACTCTCTGAGGCAGAACTGAGGATAAACAGCCATTAAGAGCCCAGCGTCACATGACTGAGCTGCTGAAAGACCACCTTGTCTCTCCAAAACACAAGCACATGTAAAAGAGCACCTATGGTCAGTCAGGCAGTTAAACAAACACCCACTCATACAGGAGAAGAAAAAACCCCTCAGTGAAACTAAAATCTCAGGACTATTGTCATGGCAACAGACACTAAAGCACTTCACAGCTACTATAGAAACCAGCACAGACCCCTGTATAACACCTTCTAGGACATATGACTGTCCTTTAATCCTGGTTATTAATAGAAGAATATAAATATAAACAAATTAATTCTATTGAAACTATTTGCCAGGGAAAGATTTCTTATTTTGATTAAGTTTATTCATTCATTCATTCATTTTCTTTTCGGCTTAGTCCCTTTATTAATCTGGGGTCGCCACAGCGGAATGAACCGCCTTGATTAAGTTTACCTTATTTAAAAAAATATATGCATGCATATTTAAAATAAATACACAAAAATGACAAGAAACACAAAATTGACAGAACTGAAAATGGATTATAAAAAGTAATAATTATTAGTAAAAATACAATATAATATATAAATACATAACATAATATATATTTCCCAGTACTGGGTTGCAGCTGGAAGGGCATCCGCTGCGTAAAACATATGCCAGAATAGTTGGCAGTTCATTGCGATGTGGCGACCTCTGAAATAGAGACTAAGCCAAAGGAAAATGAATGAATGAACATAATATATACAAAAAAGTGAGGTGTAGCGCAGGATATTTGCCTTCAGTAAAAGTTCACTTTTACAGGATATGTGCAATATATTAATTTATTGCTGTTTCAAAGCTGAATTTTCATCATCATTACTCCAGTCTTCAGTGTCACATGTTCCTTAACAAATAATTATAATAGGATATTTTTTTGTTCTATTATGAACAGTTATTATTGATACAAAATCACTTTTAATGATTCTTACAATTGTTAGTGCTGAAAAGATTTGTATTGCTTAATAGTAAAAAACTATGATACATTTCATTTGTAGTATTCTTTGATAAAAAAATAAGAAAGTTCAAAATAATAGCTTATATTTGGCATCTTTAAATCTCTTAATCTTATAAAATAAAATTAATAAACAAACAAATAAATAAATACTATATATATCGCATTGAGGGACTAATGATATGGTACTAAAATATGGTAGTAACATAGTTACTATGGTAGTGCATACTATTTTCAACCCAGGCTCATTGGAGATATGTGCCTAGGCTACATTTTTGAGAACGGAGTGAGAAATATATACCAGGGGCTGTGCTATCTTGCAGTTTTTGTTTTCACAAATATTCTAGAGGCCGTTGTGTACATTTCTGCCAATCCCAATGTACTTCTCACATGTATCCGTGAGAGAGAAGCCGTTTGGCTTGTCATGCATAATATATCAGCCTGCTATGGACTGACCCACCTGCCCCCTTTCCTAAACCCAACCAATAGTGTTTTTAAACGCAAACTAGAAGGGAAAAGACAGAGTGGCTGTTGCTTTTACCATGATTTCAAACCGCATTTTTAGAGTTTCGTTTTACCTGGTGTCTGAAACTGTCTTTCGCCGGACTCGAACCCAGTCCCATTCCGCCTCCCAAGTCCAATGCTGTACAGTATACGGCGAGGTACCGAGCAAACCAATCAAACCGGAATAGCCATCCATTCAGAGTTAAGCAGTACTGCTCCATAGCGTTCGCTTTACACACAAAATGCAGCCATTGTAGCTCAGGGCACATATTTCTCAGTTCTCAAAAATGTAGCCCAGGGCATATATTCCCAATGTGCCCGTGTTGACTATTTTTGTGCTTATTTTGTCTCAAGTTTTTGACTGTGTTAAATTTGTATTGAAAGAGAAGATCAAGATATATTTGCTTATGAGGTTAAACTCATTCTCTGTGTGTTGTGGTGTGGAATGGGCCATAAAGTGTCACTATTAATCCTTACCATCCGCCTCACCCCCCACAGACACTGCATTGTAATACAAAGTCACTGAATGAGCCACAGGGAGATGAAACACGACACACATACTACATTAATCAAGCTCTATACCCAAATGCAGGATCCGGTCACTTCAGCCTCACCTCTCACTGTCTTTCCAGATCTCTGTCCGCTCGCTAAGCCTCATTAACAATTAATTACCAATCAACTAGTCATGTCACCCCAGTTCCAGTGGGCTTTTAAATGATTCATTACTTAAGTAACACAATGGTGCAACACATAAATACACACACACACGCACGCACGCACACATACACACACACATGCGCACACAGATACACAACACACTGACCTGAGGGCCCCTAGAAAGAGTCTGATAGGCCTGTGGCAATGCCAGTTACCCACAGGCAGACCTGCACAACCCTCTGGCCAGACTCCAGATTAGATAAACTCAAGACCATCTCAAAGACAGCACCAATGGGATCTTGTACTATTTTTAAAATGCATTAAATTAAATTTTTAATACATTAACAACACTGCTCTTGTCTTAATGTTGTATCATCTGTTTAATTTTTTATATATACAATGTAAACGTGTGTGTGTTTGTTTGGTCCTGTCGCTTTCATATTTTAAGTTATGTATAAGCTTTTATATTACTATACAAACTTATACATACATTACTTTCATAAATCTTCATGTTAAATGCTATATATATATTAATATGTTGAGGGGAAAATTGTAATAAACAGGATAAATAAACATCTAAACATCTATCTATCTATCTATATACCTACATTAAATACACACACACACACACACACACACACACACATATTCATATTTAAAATATATTTTTAAACAACACAATTCCAATGTTATGACTTACAAAAAAATTTAATTAGATTTTTTTCATAGCATATGATTTAAAAAAATCTATAGCTAAGCATGTGATCATTAAATATATTTAACAAATAAACTTTGATTAAAGTGCCAAAATGCTCTTTCAATGCTCATTATAACCATTACCACGAAACAACGTGCCAATAAATGTACAAAGTGTGTGTATGTGTGAGTTTGTGCTTGGCAGTATTAAAAAACGACCTTGTAAGGAAGTAAACAGAAGTGAGATTAATGGGCTGTTTAACCACCTCATACAGAGACCCAAAACAGAGCAGGATCAGCACTTGGATACAGGCAGGAACAGAACAGGTTGCTTGTACATTGCATACAGCAAACAGAGGACAGCACTCACACACAGATGCCAAATTTAATTGGAAGAGACAAAAACCTAATTCGTCTCTTCAATGAATTAACCTGCCTGAATTATTTACATTGAGTAAAAAATCTACATGAGTACTGTATATTCAGAAAAAAACTGTACATGAAATAATTTAAGATAAAAAAAAAATGTGTGTATAAAAGCTATTTAAAAATGCACTGCATTTTAGAAGAAAATTATTTTCCCTTCACTTCTCCTTTCATCTTTGTTGTTTAAATCGATGTGATGAAAAAATGCTGCAATAACTTTTATGTAGCACAGTCAGTCTCACTGTTTGCGCCAGGCCAATATTTACTTTTTGCACTATATACTGTTTGTCTATCAAATAAAATCCAGCGTGCTCTATAAATTACACTTCAGTCATATAATCCACACAGCAGCTATTAAGAAAATAAAGAAATTAACGCAAGGCGCTCTATCATCAATACATCAGATTTGTGTCAATGTTTGAATTATGTCCAAGAAACACATCGATACACATTACACACTGTCGCACCTTAATAAGCACAGCTAAGCGACCTTAAATCAGTTTGGACATCAGCATTCGATGAATGCGATGCCACCATGCTGTAACGACACCATAATATGATCTTTGTCGACACACACCTGTAAAAGCGGATGAGAGTGTGCAAGTTGCTTGTCGGCGATATGCTGTTTATAAATGTGTTTCAGTGCCTGGAGGACGAATTACGCGTCCATCGGCTCAATAGCGGGGTGTGTAATGATCTTGATATACAGCACATTAAAGCGTTAGACGTCCAGAAGCGCGCGAATGCAGAGGCGTGAATACACTTGGCATAAGAGCCCAGTAATAACACGGGCATGAGCAGATGCGCAGCTGAAGACCGCCGGAAAACTCTGAATCATTTCCACCAGCACAACAGTGACAAAAGGTAAACACTTCACTCACCTCTTTTGTGTTGACGATTCCTCTGACGTATTTGCCCAAAACCGAGCCGACACATAACATACTGGACACCACGGCGAGTCCTAATACTTTCTCCATCTTCACCTGTCCACCGTAATGTTTCTGCGCTCTTCTCCTGATGCTGTGCGAGCAGAGGAAGATCTGCCCACTGTGGCTGCCAGACGCGCGCTCTCGTTCTCGCATGTATCCCCAGAATTGTCGCCGGGAGCGCGCCTAGTACCGCACGCGCTTCGCAAGCGTAAAACGCGCGCTGCCGATATTTTATTGCGACATAGCTACTTGGTTTTTTATTTATTGATTTAACCCCTTCCGATTATTGGCCACGTTTTCACATTTTTCATCCAGTCACACGACACAAATTAGATTCAGATAATTATTTTTATTCAAATATAAATCAACACAGGGAAAATACATAATGCAGAAAAATATGTTTCTTATCATTGTAACATTCCTACAGTTCTCAAAATATTGTTGAGAGAAAAAAAAGACAACTTAAGAATACAGTTGTTGTCTCTCTATACAATATATGTCATCTATGAATATACAGTACATTCCAAATACACAGGTTTGCACTTGCGGTGACTTTACATTAGGAATAGTAGTGGTAGTAGTAGTAATAACAATGGTTATAATAATATCTATTATTAGTATCAGTATAATCATTATTATTATTATCAAGAATCATAAAAAAGTCATCTCTTAATTTATGAATGGCTGTTGGGCACCCGAAAGCCCTCCTTCCACCTGATATGCTGTTGCAGAACTATAAAGTGCTTATTTTCTGAGATTGTCCTGAACACATCAGGTCTGACTGAACATAAAGAAGTGTTCCTGCAATTTCAGAATTTCTGAAGTGAAAATGAGAAGAGAACAGACATCATCAACCTCACAAATGATACTGCAGTGGTCATTAGAGCTTGCGCTTAAAGTGCACAACATCACCCATGCTGGACTTGAAGAGGCTAGCAGAAGCTCAAAAACACTTGCAGCCAATCTATTCTGAGACAACCAAACAACAGCAAGCTACCGATTAAAACCCCAATTGAGTGACTGATTGACTATTAGTCTGGAGAACAGCTGTAAAATGCAATGACACGACTCAGCGGACTTGTGCCTCTGAGAGAAGATGATGCAGCACAGTTTTGGCTGCTTGCTGCTCTGTAATAATACACGCAGGTATGGCAGTTTAAACAGAGGACTAAATTAACATGGTGTTTTATATAACACCCTTGAGATGAATGAGTAAAGTCTCTCTGAGGGAGGCAGTTTGAGAGTCATACGCACAAAAAGATTGGGGGGACAATGTGAAAATGCTCAACAGTGTATTCAAGGTTACATCTTCCAACAACAACAAAAAAAAAGCCTAACAGAGACAACTTGACTAGAATGGATAACCAGAGGGCGTCAAGAGCGCATTCTCTCCCTTTGCTGGTTGTTTTAGTCATGGTCACACACAATGGCTTTCACATCTACAAGCACAATGACACACTCTTTCCATGCCCAGCTATATCACAAACTCTTTCTAAACACAACCTGCATGCATATGGGTTGTAAATGTGAAGCTGCATTTTCAGTCACACACGGCAAAAATGAATATTATTTAAAATGCATAAATTTTATTAATAAAAACGAATGTGTTATATTTTTTACATTTTTGAGCCAAATATCAAAACTGTCCTATGGTGTGACTGTCTCAAGCATAGTTCAATAAATTAAATTTCCTATAAATAAATAAAAAAAAAATCAGAATTTTTTTTTTTGTCTATTTTAGTAAATGGGAATACATGTTTTTTTATCCATACATCCCTGAAAACACAGGAACTTGACACATTTTGACACTAAAACAATGTCCTCTAGTTTGACTCATTTGTGCTGTCCTCATTTGATTGAAGCCCAATTTTTTTTTATGTATTTAACTTTGTGCGAATCACTATATAATTACGTTTTGTTGTCCTTTGATGTGACAGCCCTTTTCATTGAAAATGTTTAACATGTCTGACAAGTCATGTAGAAAAAAAAATATATTATTCAAAATTTCATATGAAATAAATAGCACTATATGAAGATAAGTGTCCAACATTGTGGATAAATCGCTCTCACACTATATTTGTATATCATAAAGAGTTTTTTTTACTATGTCACAGCATAGGACATTTTAAAAGGTACATTTCAGTAAAATATAAAAAAAAGTGAAAGAATTGATAGTCAAACATCTGTTTTCATACTACACAAATATAAATATATATATTTTTTCTTCTTTTTTTCACTGCCTATTTGTCTTCTACCCATAAACAGAACCAAACTGACACGTACACCAAGAACAGCAACTGTCAAGACACGTGAAACAAAAACTGCAGACTAACCACGATTTGGCATTTCAAATCTGTCACCAGAATGGAGCAGCTTTTGACACAGAGGAAAGAGCGAGCAAGCAAATCTTTTTATATTGTGACACTCTCGTAAACTCTCTCGAATGCTGCAATCAGCACTAGATGGAGAATTGTTTTCTCTCAGCAGATAAAGCTCGACTTTAGCTCTGGCTTAATCCAATCATAGAAACGCCGATAAATCAGCCCTTTTCTCCAGAATATATACACAGTCCCAAAAGACACTGTGCTGCTGAACAGAGCGAGTTACAAAATGACAGCGAGTGGAGTTATAAGCCATAGTTGTTTCGATAATAAGCTGGAGAGTGCTTTAAATAGGATGTGTGTGCTCTCTAAACACATTACAGGAGGTCAGGCCACTGTAACTCAGCAGAAGACCAAACCTCCCACATGCCACTAATACATTTTATGGAGTGACAAAATTTTAGGAGTCAAAAGAGTCAATTAGTGCCAGGGAAAGAGGCGACCTGATTGGAAATAGAGACATGCAGTCACAGCGGTGTGTGTATCACACATGTGCGGGCTGAAAGATTTCATTGGCTCAAGGTTGCTGAGTGTTGAGGGAGTCTGCTTAAAATACCTCTAGGACGGGCTGGGTGAGAATTGAAAAGTGTGCTTAAAATGGGTCAGCGTGCACTGGGACACATGACACGATTGTGAACAGAGGGAAACAAACTGAGTGAAGGAAAGAGGGAGATGGAGAAATAATGGAAATTTTGCAGTGACATGTCAAGGCTCGGATAGAGAGGTACAGCTGATTTTCTCTGCATTCCAAGCTTGTCCACTATTCAAAATAGCACACTGTGTATATATATTATTGTCTTTTTTGACAAGTAGTCTAAGTTTACAGATAAATGATGTGATTATAGTATGATTACGATAAACAAATCTTAATTATACCACTCCAACACCTCTTGAAACTTAAAGGGATAGTTCACCCAAAAATGAAAATTTACTCATAATTTTCTTACCCTTTGGTTCCAAAGCTTTATGATCTACATTTTTCTAATGAACACAAAAGAAGATATTTTAAAGAATGAGGAGGAACAGGAGAAAACGTTTTGGAACAAGTGAAGGTTGAGAAAATTAAATCAGAATTTGCATCTTCGGGAGAACTTTCCCTTTACAGGAGTAGTTCACCAAAAATGAAAAGTAAATCATCATTTAACTTGTGACTAAAACTGGTGGTGTTCTAATGGAATATGGGTTTCTTTTCTTTCTTTTTTTAGGCCACAAAAGTAAAAATGTTAAGACATGTCTTGTTCATTCTTTTTTAAATAACAGTGGCCAGCATAAAACAAAACAAAAAAACATATATGAAAGTTTGAGAATAGTCCCATGCAATGTGTAGTATATGTCAAATGATCCAAATGGGTCTGATGAAAAATCAAAATCCTGAAAATAAAAAAAACCCTGACTTTGTCCTTTTTTTTTTTTATACATGTATAAGCGTAGATTTCTTTCAATTTTTCATTTTGTGGTTTAAAAAAAGAAGGAGATAGGGCATTAGAACACCACCACAGTGAGTAAATTATAGTTTATTTACATTTTTGAGTATTGATAATTTATCTATGAATATTCTGTCATCATTTGTTCACCCTTATGTCATCTCAAACCTGTATGACTTTTAGTGCATGGGCACAAATAAAAAAAACACTGAGAACTTTCTTCAAAATACCTTATTTTTTTGTTCAATATAACAATGAAAGTCATTAGAGTCTCATGCTGGTTTATTTCAGACTCCAGTGGCTTTCACTGTCAAAAACAGCTGAAAGAGTGTTCAGAAAATAAAGTCATTCAGGCTTAAAATGACATGAGACGAAAAAAAAAAAAGGAATTTTCATTTTTGGATGAAAATACATTTTCAAGTAAACATTCACAAACAACCCACAATTCTTCACTCCATTAGAAAGACGGTAAATACAGGACAATAGTGAAATAGACTTTGACTATAACAAGACTGGACACCAAACAACACGTAATACTTTATCACAAATTCAGCAAAGCTTTGTGTAACTTAAGCTGTCCTTTCACAGAATGCTTGTGGGGATTTGATCACGATTAACATCATTTAACAACCACAGAACCGTACGAGGACTAAGCAGCATCAGAATTCCCATTCAAACGCTACTCACACAAGACATCCTCTGGAGCCGAGAGGCAGGCAGATTAATAAAGGGTGATTACCATACAAAGAAAAACACCATATTATAATTTAGTGCCTACTATAAAGAAAAGGAAAAAAAAAAAAAATCAACCATTAATAAATGTTTTCGTCAGTGAGCTCCAGGATGCCTTGCAGCAATGCATTCTACGGTGTATAAATTGTATCACACAGGTTTAATATTGAATCACAGCTTGTAGACTGAATTCATTAATGTATAAGAACAGTTAGTGCTATATAAGGTGTGAGGGTTGGGTTTGTACATCAATTTTTCATTTTATGACCATTTTAAGATTGTACAACAAGGCAGGATATTAGTTTTTTGTGCAGGTATAACGCAACAAAAGGCAAAGTGGTAATAGAGATGTAAAGGGAGTGCATAAATACACATTTGAATAATAAAGCTGGTGCGATATATATATATATTTTATATATATATATTTTTTTTTTCTATTACTAAATATTTGAAGAGAAATTTCACCCAATATTGAACATTTAGTCACTCTCAAGTGGTTACAAATCTTTTTGAGTTTCTTTTTTTTATTTGAACAAAAAAAGATATTTTGAAGAATGCTGGAAACCGGTAGCCATTGACCTCCATAGTATTTTTTTTCCACACTATGCAGGTCAATGGCTGCCAGTTTCCAACATTCTTCAGATCATCTTCTTTTGCGTTCAACAGAAGAAAGAAACTTAAATAGATTTAGAACAAGTGGAGGGTGAATAAATTATGATTTCTTTTATTTTGGGGTGAATTATCCCTTTATACTGTTATAATTTAATAACTAGTTCCTATGTTTTTCTTATAATCACTGTTTTATTCACATAACGTGACCACACTCTGGTCCATTTCTTTTGGTATCATTCAAAACATCCTATGCCGAAATCTTTTCAACTTCAGCATTAGTGGGAGTGTGAAAACCTGCAAGCCCCGCCTCTTCCACAACAGAAGCCCCACCTGTGACAGAGAGCCCCCCCTCCTCCTCCAGCGCAGTCACTTCTGAAAGCTGAGTGTGGTCTCTTTTGGTAGCAGAAGGCTTCTGATTGGTCCGTTCCAGTTTTCGGTGCTTGCGCATCTCTGGAGGAGGGTCTTTCATGGTGAAGACATCTTTGATTCTCTCCATGCAAACGTTAGCAGCTTCTCGTGTCTCCCTTGAGAGCTGCGACAGACTGAGGAAGCCATGAGGAAGGTCATCCACGACACAAAGGGTCACCGGCTGACCGATATTTTGCAGCCGTTTGGCAAACATCACAGAGTCGTCTAGCATGGGGTCCAGATGACAGGCCTAAGAAAAGAAGGGTGAGACAGATGGCAAATGTGTCTTGGATTAAATGGGAACCAAAACATTAGAAATTATTTGTCATATGGACAAACACACATCTTCTTAAAGGGAACCCAAAAATGAAAATTTCCTCACTCTCAAGTGGTTCCATACCTTTTGAGTTTCTTTTTTTCTTTTGAACACAAAAGAAGATATTTTGAAGGAAATTTGCTGAAAGCCTGTAACTATTGACTTCCATATTACTTGTTTTTTCAGCTATGGATGTCAATGGTTTACAGCTTCCTTCAAAATATCTTCTTTTGTGTTTAACAGAAGAAAGAAACTCATAAAGGTTTGAAACAAGTAAACGATGAATGAATTTGAGGTGTCTCAAAAACATTTATTTCATGCACCTGTCAATTAAGAAGATATGTTTTTTGTTTTTTCTGTGTAATGTTAAGAAACCATCCAAAATATAATTTAAGCATTTCATTTGTCACAATTAATTTGTATCTGTAGATTTAATTTACAATACATATTTTCAAAGACTTTTCTGGCTGTTTGCAGTATTTTATGAATTATGGAGTGATGAAAAAGATTCCTAAAAACCCTCTCAGTAAAACGGTTGTGTTTAATATAAAAAAAATTTGAACCTGACAACATTCAATGTGCTAGATATGTATGCAAATGAGTGCATATTTAATAAAGCAATGGCTCATTTGCATATTTAAACAACATTCTGAAAACCTGTAAGACAGAAATTGTTTTCAATTCTTAATGTAATCAATCTACTGTTGATGTATGGTAATAACTATTACCTGTAGGTCATTTTTTACCATGTTCACCTGCAGTGTCTTGCCTTAAGCTTATCAGTTGATCAACAAATCTCTCATGAAGCCTTATATCACTCTTACCACTATGTGTATAGGAGGCAGGCCCTTTAGCATGTTGTCTGGAGCCAGAAGGGGGGACATGTAGGGGTTTCTGACGATGGGTGAACTCTGCACGTTCATCTCTGCTAACTGCTCAGAGCGCAGAGGCTCAAAGCCCTTTGGAAACTCGCGGGGTCTCTCAGGGTCCTCCTCACCACCGGGGGGCGGAATGGCCACTGATGAAAGAATTTCTGACACAGAAGGATCCACTTCTTTGCAGAGGTAGAAACTCACATCCTCAGGCTAGGAGAGAGATGAAGGTCAATAAAATATGACCATTAGGGTCCATGAACAAAGTGAAATAATATGCTCCATCTTTAAAATATACAATATCAGTTCCTTAATGAGCATTATGGGTCACCCAGCCCTTACCTTTTTTTCTATTAACTGTATATTGTATTTAGTGCATCCAATTAGCAATAATTGTATTTAGTGTTATTTTTATCAGTTTACTGCATCCTTGCAAATAAAAGTATTCATTATTTTAAACAAAATCTGACCTCAAACTCTATACTATGTATAGACAAAAACGGATTTTCAAGCATCATCATAATAAAAGTATATATTTTTAACTGTTTTTATTTTTACTGTATTACTATAGTTTACCGACAACACCTAGTAAAATGTGCGCATATGCAATAATAGTTTATAGCAATTAAAATCTTGTCAGACATATTTAGAACAAGAGTCACTTGATGATATATTTAAGAGGATAATATTTTTAAAGACCCTTATATTTTAAATACTTCAAATTTGCCCTAAGACATTAAAATAGAAAATGAAATGTAGTATTATCTATAAAAATATTTAATATTTATTTGTTATCGTGCATGACAATGGATTATTATTACACCCATATTTTTTTATTTTAATTTATTTACACAAAAAGTTATTTTAAACATTAAAATATACAGTTTAGTTGCTTGTAATGTTTTTCCTCAATGTATAAAAATCATAAAATCATATTGTATGTGTATATATAAATATTTAAATGTTTATAAATTCAACTTGAAACAGAAATATATAAATATATGTAAATAGTATTAAATGGGGCAGTGCATATTTGTAAGGAACATGAGGAAAGCAGATGGCAAATGAGTTCAAGAGAGGTTAAAATGATTCATTTGAACTAGGCAGCAGAAATTAGCGTTTCAAATCCTGGCTGCAATTATTCATCCATCTGACGTCATCTTATCATGGGATGCTCTGCAGGATTTTAACACATACTTGAACAAAATGGCATGCAAAATCCGAGCGCCATCACTGCAGAATCCTCCTCAGTTGCACAACTGTACTTAACTCAACGAGCACTACCCTTTCTTCCTTCGCCAAGCGTGACAGAGAGGAATACATTGAAATTATTGCACGGAATCCAAAAAAAGCAAATGTGTTTCATTTGCACACTCTGTACCCAGCAAAATAACCTGATCAACAATTTGCTGCAAGCTATTAAAACTAGGCAGTGTTAAGAGGCCAGTTAATTCTGTGCATTAGACAGCCTGTGTTTCTGCCACGGCTCTGACTCTGATGCTAATTATGGCATAACAAACTCCTGTTTTTCAGCCACCGATGGCAATTTGATACTCCGTACCAACATCAGTGCTGCACTCCAGCAAACATACCAGATAAACAACATAAACGTATTAACAATGAGGCTGTCTGTTATTTAAAAGCTATGTTTGACTATGATTCAAGCAACTGTGTTTAACTGTTGATGGCTCGGTCATTCTCACTTTAGATGGCAAATTAATCAGCGCAAACATGGCATGTGTTTCACACACTCATAAAGCTCTGAAAAAAAGCCTGATGGATGCTGCGTAGCTCAGATTGGCATCCTTGTAGAATGCAAATCAGCCTGATGATTAATATGACTGGCTGTTGCAATCTGTAAAAGAGAGACCTTCGACACTGTGGGAGCTTTAGTGAGACGCTGAAAGCAGGAATTTGATTAAACCAATTTAAAATCGCAGGATGAGGAGCTGTACCTTGCTCTCAGGTGTCATGGTGATGTCAGGGATGGAGTTGTGGTTGGCAGTGCTGGTACTAAGGTGGTTGGCGTTTTTCTGAATGTTGCTGGCAGTGCTGTTAGTGTGGGTGCCCAGGTCCTGGCACGTCTGGCTCCTCAGAGTCCCCTTCTCCAGGGAGTATTCAGACGCTTCGGGGGGCACTGGAGGGTCTACGTGAGGAGAGGTCAGAGACGCTTCTGAAACACTCTTTCTCACAGCGTCTGAAAACCGAGACATTGGAGAGGAAATAGTCAGGATAAAGTCATTTCAAAGTCACTGTGGTCATGGAAATGATTTATGGTAGGGCTGCGTGATACTGGAACAAGTACGATATTTAATATTTGGTGTTATATATTTTTATATACTAATGCAATCCCACGGCAATTCTTAACTTTTTGATTCGAATTCGTATTAATTTGTACAATCTCATTTATGCATTTTATTATGATTTACTCATCCCCAATGAGAGGTAGGGTTAGAGTTGGGGTTTAGGGGCATGACTCCTTAAAAAAAAATTTTTATGCAAATTAAATTGTATGAATTCAGACGAATTAGCCACTTTTCTGACAATATGTAAAATAGTGTGTATGTTTTACACAGTGGATGCCCTTCCAGCTGCAACCCAGTACTGGGAAACACCTATATACTCTCACATTCACACACACTCATACACTACGACCAATTTAGTTAATCCAATTCACTTATAGTTCATGTCTTTGGACTGTGGGGGAAACCAGAGCACCCGGAGGAAACCAACGCGAACACGGATGTTAAGGATTTAACTATTTTAAATTTTCTTAATTGTTTTTGGGAAGTTGTAAATCTAAACACGTATCACCAAAGTTAAACATATCATTAAAGTTAAAACACATCACCATTTGGGTTAGCTCCACTGGTATATATTGCAGACTCTGCACCAGTGGCACTAACCCCACATATGGTGATGTGTTTTGATTTCAATATATATCGGAGACTTATTTTGTAGTTGCATATATAGATTGATGTTGCTCCAATGTTTTTGTTTCGTTAGGTAATGTCTACATAAAATAATAAGAGGCCCAAATTGTGATGGTGGAAAAACAATCTAAGGTAATCCTGAATTCCCAAAGCAATCAGGAAGAGAGAAAATTGTGCATAAAATTGAATAAAAAGCAGGGATGCTTACAGTACAGAAACATTTCTTAATGCAAATATGCAGAAAGGCGAAATGAGAAAGTAACGAAAGATGTAAAAGGAGTACAAATGGGCAGAGGGCAGGAATTTTAAGTATAAGGGGTGGGGGTTTACAAAGACCCTCACACAGACATTGGCGGAGGCTGTTGGCGAGGAAACAGTTGCCAGGGAGAGGTAAGGCATGTGACTGGGTGATGTGAAGTGTGTGTGTGTTTATGTGTGTGGGGCATTAAACAGACATCCAGGAAAATATTAGGGCCCCTCAAACCCCCATACAAACAGACATAAACAGACACAAAAAACAGCAGTCAAAACACAGCTGTGTAGCCCATAGCCATAATCTTGTAAAAAAAAAACCAAAAAAAAAACTATTCTCTGATATGCTGGTATAGTGAATAACGAATCCTTGGCCATCATGAGGCAATTAGGCTGCTTTGTGTTGTGTGTCGCACCACTCTAATGATGCCTTTCAGCCACACTGCATTGACATCCTGTACAGCCCTACTCTTTCACTCTCTGTGTGAGCTAATGAACTCAAACGATAAGGGATCTGGGGTTGATAGCAGTCCATTTAAATCAACAGACATGCATTTGCTTTGTTTGAGATGGTTATTATCAGCTTTTCATTTCAGCTGTGCGACTATGCAATCAAAACCACAATAAAAACTGAACTGAGAAAGAATACAAATACACAGATAGTCAGAAGTGTGCATTTGAGACATAATAGGATGTATATATAGGTACCATATAACTTATTGGTCTTCTGCAGTATGTATGTGTAAATATATACAGTGTTGTTTTAATGGGACAGTTCATGCAAAAAAAGTCATTTCTTCACCTTTCATTCCATACCCATTTCAGTTTCTTTTATTTGTCAAGCACAAATAAAGATTTTGAAAAATGTTGAAAGACAATTGACTTCCATATTAATTTTTCTACAATGTCAAGGGCCACTGGTTTTCAACATTCTTCAAAGTGCCTTTTGCAAAGAATTTATTTTCTACATCGTCTTTTGGAGTATAAAAAGCAGTTTCTTTCAATTCACTTTAACCATGAGTGTTTTTACAGTACTGCAACTCTGTTTGGTATATAAATCTGTGTGTTAAACAAAAGACAAGGTTGATGAAATAGGGCAGACCCTTGAAATTCTTGACATGATCTTTCTTATCACAAGAACATCACAAGGCTGGCTAAAAAAAAGTTTCTAACCGTAGTCATGTGTTGAATCATGAATTTGTGCAATTACAGTCTAAAAGTTGATTTAAAGTCATGAAATTAAAACATTCATTTGTGCATCAGGCTGTCCTAAATCAAAATAAAGTCAGTGTAAAAAAAAATAAAAACAATAATATAGTTTTTCTCCATGTAAAGTATGTGATTGTAAATTATGTCTTGTCTGTTTGTAAGGAGTTTGTAACATACTATAATGCATGAAAAATTTCAGATCCAAGTCTGACAAAAAAGTTATATCAACAAAGACACAAAAAAACGTCTGTTTAACCACTGTACATGCAGAATTTCTCTGTGTATGGAATGTCATTTCAACAATAACTTCCTTGTTAGGATGTCATTTATATCAATACAGTTTTAGGTTGTGCACACATCTAAATAAATGTTTTTTTGAAGGATGAGCTTCTGTCAGATAAGTGCATCTGTCAGATAAGTGCATAATTCAAACTGTCTTGAACATGACATGCTTATATTAAGCACTTCAAACTAAATACTTAACCTCAACCCATTTTCCTCAACGCACAACTTGAATGTTTGGTTGTACACTTACCTGTAAATGTTACAAATTCTGCCAAGTATTCCCATTTCAAATATAGGTTTTATGCTACAAATATATGCTTCTTTCTTTGAGCTAAACTGAATCAGCAGAGCCTTGTTTTTCCTTCACAATAAGCAAAACAAATAAATAAATTTTCACTCTCCAAATCCTTGCCCCTTTCTGCTATTCTCTGGTAAAATGATCTGCCAACCTCCACCTCAACTGCTGAAACAATCACATATTTAAAGAAGCCCTCCCCACACACAATCAAACGCTTTGTTCCTCTTTTGTAAGTCGATTTGGATAAAAGCATCTGCTAAAGGTATAAATGTAAATTTAATTATCCTGACACAAGAGACTCTACGTTCATCTTCCCAGACTTCAATGAATGAGTCCCAGTGCGCACATGTGCATCAAATAAAGATAAGATAAGAATCGGAGCACAACAATTAACCAAAATATTTAGCTTAAATATTCTGCATCCAAAATTGTTTGCACTTCAATTATAACAGCACGATAAAGAGCTGCTGTGTGTTGCTGTTGGCTGCAGCAATAATGACACATTTGTATGTTTACACGATAAGTTTACCCCAAAAAAATGAAAATTATGTTAGAATTTACTTATCCTCCACATGTTCCAAACCGGTTCCTTTCTACTGTTGTGATGACTTTGTCTACAGTCGTGGCCAAAAGTTTTGAGAATGACACAAATATTAATGTGTATAAAATATAAATATAAATGTTTTCACAAAGTTTGCTGCTAAACTGCTTTTAGATCTTTGTTTCAGTTGTTTCTGTGATGTACTGAAATATAATACCAAGCACTTCATACGTTTCAAAGGCTTTTATCGACAAATACATGACATTTATGCAAAGAGTCAGTATTTGCAGTGTTGGCCCTTCTTTTTCAGGACCTCTGCAATTCGACTGGGCATGCTTTCAATCAACTTCTGGGCCAAATCCTGACTGATAGCAACCCATTCTTTCATAATCACTTCTTGGAGTTTGTCAGAATTAGTGGGTTTTTGTTTGTCCAACCACCTCTTGAGGATCTGGGGAGTTTCCAGGTCGTGGACCCAAAGTTTTTACGTTTTGGTCCCCGAGCCACTTAGATATCACTTTTGCCTTATGGCACGGTACTCCATCGTGCTGGAAAATGCATTGTTCTTCACCAAACTGTTGTTGGATTGTTGGAAGAAGTTACTGTTGGAGGGTGTTTTGGTACCATTCTTTATTCATGGCTGTGTTTTTGGGCAAAATTGTGAGAGCCCACTCCCTTGGATGAGAAGCAACCCCACACATGAATGGTCTCAGGATGCTTCACTGTTGGCATGACACAGGACTGATGGTAGCGCTCACCTTTTCTTCTCCGGACAAGCCTTTTTCCAGATGCCCCAAACAATCGGAAAGGGGCTTCATCTGAGAATATGACTTTGCCCCAGTCCTCAGCAGTCCATTCGCCATACTTTTTGCAGAAGATCAATCTGTCCCTGATGTTTTTTTTGGAGAGAAGTGGCATCTTTGCTGCCCTTCTTGACACCAGGCCATCTTCCAAAAGTCTTCGCCTCACTGTGCGTGCAGATGCACTCACACCTGCCTACTGCCATTCCTGAGCAAGTTCTGCACTGGTGGCACTCCGATCCCGCAGCTGAATCTTCTTTAGGAGACGATCCTGGCGCTTGCTGGAATTTCTTGGACGCCCTGAAGCCATCTTAACAAGCCATTTTTATGCAACGCAATGATGGCTGCACGCTTTTCTTTGCAGGTCACCATGGTTAACAGTGGAAGAACAATGATTTCAAGCATCACCCTCCTTTTAACATGTCAAGTCTGCCATTCTAACCCAATCAGCCTGACATAATGATCTCCAGCCTTGTGCTTGTCAACATTCTCACCTGAGTTAACAAGACGATTACTGAAATGATCTCAGCAGGTCCTTTAATGACAGCAATGAAATGCAGTGGAAAGTTTTTTTAGGATTAAGTTCATTTTCATGGCAAAGAAGGACTATGCAATTCATCTGATCACTCTTCATAACATTCTGGAGTATATGCAAATTGCTATTATAAAAACTTAAACAGCAACTTTTCCAATTTCCAATATTTATGTAATTCTCAAAACTTTTGGCCACGACTGTAAATTAAAAAATATATATATTTTTCCAAATAATTTTAACAATTTATCCTGTATCAATCAGAATATCCTGTATCAATAATTCAGTGTATAGTTGCATCCACAATTTTTGCTTTATGTCTTATTGTTCAGCTTGACATCATTCATTCATTCATTTATTTATTCATTCATTTTCTCTTCGGCTTAGTCCCTTTATTAATCTGGGGTCGCCACAGTGGAATGAACCGCCAACTTATCCAGCATATGTTTTACACAGCGGATGCCCTTCCAGCTGAAACCCATCACTGGGAAACATCCATACACACTCATTCACACACACACTATGGACAATTTAGCTTACCCAATTCACCTATACCACATATCTTTGGACTGTGGGGGAAACCGGAGCACCTGGAGGAAACCCACGCGAACACAGGGAGAACATGCAAACTCCACACAGAAATGCCAACTGACCCAGCCGAGGCTCGAACCAGCAATCTTCTTGCTGTAAGGCGATCGTGCTACCCACTGCGCCACCGTGACGCCTGGCATCATTCAGTGGACATGTAACAAATTTGCAGATTTTATGCACTTAAAATGTCACAAAAAACATTTGTGAATGAAGTACCAATTCCATCTCATGTATTCCCTTCGTTTCCTGGAAAACTAGCACAATATATAAATAATAAAAACTTAAGATATTTTTTTCTTCCAAGTTCCACTAGATCAACAAGATCAAATCCTGATCCTTTGCATAATGTTTTTATTTACCTAACTTAAATTACTTTGATGTTCTAAAATACTTAAGCAAATTGTATTTTAAAAAAATGTTAACAAAAAGCTTATACATCTTAAAATGGTAATACTTTACAATAATTAGTTGATGTTAGTTAATATATTTACCAACAGGAACAAACTATGAACAATACATTACTGTATGGTTAATAGAAATAAAGTTGTTGATTGTAAGTTCATGTTACTTCATGGTGCATTAACTAATGTTAACAAACATGAATTTGGTTTTTAATATAGCATTAGTACATGTTGAATTATGTTAAGCAAATGCTGTACAAGTATTGTTCATTATTAGTTCATGTTAATAAATACATTGACTAACATTAACTAATGAAAACTTATTAAAGCGTGTAAAGTGTGACTAAAACTGTAAAACAGAATAAAGTCTTTTGGCCTAATGGGCATTGATCGAAAATAAAAGAAATCAATCTTGTATAATTTCATTAATCAATGCATAAATGTAGTCTATTCAAAAAGCTTGTTTAATTGATGTGTTATTTTTAATATGATTTATTTATTTTTGTAAATTATGAAAAATGTGCCATTTTTGCAGTATTGTGTTGAAAAATCAGAGAAAGCCACTACCTGCTTACAGACCCTCCCACATCAGAGAAGTGGTTGAAAGTAGTTGAAAGTGGACAAAAGAGACCCATTTAAAAGCCATGTGTGAACAGTAATGTGTCTCCTTTGTCCTCTTATATCATCTTAATACCAGGTGCAAACAGGGCCTAACTTGCACCTCAGAGTGGCATAAGACACAAGTAACATCAAATTCTGTCATGAGATCTTGTGTTCGAAAGTAGTGCCTGATTTTCAGTAAAATGAGAGTGTGAGACGGTTCTAGGAAATAACTACAAGATTATGTTGATGATAGAATTTAGATGTTTACAGAATTATTAAAACAGCTTTTGATTTGGTGAGTCATGAGTAGGGCCAGGCAGTATCTGCGGACATTTTTTGCTATTTCTGCGCAGAATTCTGTAAAAAATCTGCAGATTTATGCGGAATAATTTTAGGAGTATCATAACTAAAAACGTAATATATGCAATAAAAAAATAATACCTTTTTAACTTTTACTTAATGTTTACAATGCAAATCCAATTAGATCCATTTATTTGGCAAACAATATTCTAGTCTCTCATATAATATATCTACTAAAAAACAGAAAATATTACTGTACAAACTGTTTTGCAAATAAATCATATGAACATTTTCATATCAGTCAATAACATTACTGAAATTAATTTAAAAACTGAATAAATATAAATTTACACACATTTACACAAATAAATAGACTCAATGATGGGCTAAAAATCTGCAGAAATCTGCGGATTTCTGCGCACAGATTCCATGTGGGCCTAGTCATGAGATTAAATGCTCGTTATTCTAGTTATCCATATTTTTAAACACATATCACAGAATTTATTGGGTAAATGTTTTTTTTTTTATTGCAGTTTATGCACACATATTCTACAACACCATTTTATGCGCTTTCTTAGAACTAGAATGGAAGTTTCTTTTCATTGTTTTTTTTAATGCAATATCCTAAAATAGGCATGTAAATGGAAGTAACCAAGTGAAGCAGCGGCTAAACAACTAGAGATTAAATGCTATGAGTAAGGCCACTGAGGAGAAAGGTTGCAGAGTTAGAAATGTATAATACAAAAGTGACTGTTGCCGTGAGAACAGGCACCATAGGCAATTCCCCAGTCTGCATATATTAGCCTTCCAGGTATGATTCAGCAGCCTGCATAGATGATGGATACAGATTGAAACGAGGCCTCCATTCAGATACATTCAGTCAGTGCGCGCTCAGAAGGAGCACTTTCCGCAAAACCATCTGTGGGTCACGCACCACAAGCTGGAGAGCTACCACATATAGCTCGGAACAAATGGCTATTATCAGCATGGAGCCAATTATATCAAGCAAAGCAGAGCACTACGAGGGATCCATGAGTGTTAATTTAAACCCAATTAAAACAAATCAAATAATTAGCTAGCAGCACTATTACAACGGCATCATCGTCAAAGGGAGTAGGGATTATAATCGTAAAATGCATATTGATAAATGTTGTTTCAGACACACGGAGCGTAATGTTTTACTCAAATGCAAGTACCTGCACTGCCTCTGTCCAGCAGAGAGTGGATCCAGTTGGAGGCTCCCTGTTTAAAGTCTCGGAGCAGCAGAGAAGCGTCTCTCTTCACCATGCTCAAAGTGCTCACCTTCTCCACCTGCTTCTCCACCTGTGGATCTGTGCCTACACACAGCAGAGAAAAACAAAAGCAAATAAAATACAGTAGGGGGTCAATCAAATCGAAAATGTAGGGATCGATTAATTGATACAACAAATACTTAATTAAAAGTACAACAAAGCTAAAAATAAAACAAAATAAAATAAGAAGCTAATTTCTGACTATATCTGGATTTGTATTCCTTCTCTGTATTTTATTTATACTCAGTTTTGTTATTTTATTTTGATTGCATAGTCACACCGTGGAAACAAACAAATAAAAAACTAAATGAAACAAAATGCATACATAATGCATATAAAATAATTAAAAATCTTAAAAATCTCAAATCTTTTACTTAAATATTAAGTAAAAGAAACAATATATCATGTAAAATAAATAAGAAATCTTTTACAATTTTACTTAATTTATTGGTCACTAATGAATTAGGCAAATGCTAATTCTTACATTGTCATATGAAACTAGTGCTAGTTCTAGGTCTATTTAGCTAACAAAACAACAATCCCATTAACAGCTTGCTGCCATTAAAGAAAAAATGAACTTCACAAGTTTGTGTATAACCTGATGATTTCTAATATGATCTGAAAATTATTTTTGTGAAATCAAATGATTAGACAGTCTGTTATTCAGTGGTGGACGGGATTTGTACTTCATTACTGTATTTACAATACTTCTTTCCCTTCTGAGTGTGAGTGAGTCTCCTGACACCAATCAACTGACTCAAGTGATCCGCTCAGAGCGAGTCTCCAGATAACGATTAACTAATTCAAATGATCAGAGTTCAGAGTGAGTCACCGACTGGCAGTTAACTGATTAAAACGATATGTTCTGAGCTGAGAGTTGTTGCGAGTGAACTGCTGATTAACTGGTCCAAACGATCTGGTTACAGTGAGTGTCCAGGTAATGATTAACTGATTTAAACAATTCGGTATTAGTAGTGGTTTTCAGTGAATGACAAGTTTTGGTAATAACATTAAACTTTTTCTTACTTGCAGATGAACACATTAGGTATCTGAGAAATCTCAAATCTTCCTTAATAACTAATGCTAGCTTCTGGACAATTCATAATAATGCGTAAATATGTCAGACTAAGCTGTAAAGGTATTTTGGACAGGAGGAGGACATTAAACAAATATAGAGAACTTTTGTAGCTTTTACAAATAAAAAAATGTAAAACTAATGTATTGTGTATCTGGACTTATGTAGCTTGTCCATCACTGTTAATATAATCTGTTAAAAAATAACATGTAATAAAATAAAATGCAAAATTGAAGTATTTTAACTCAATTGCTGCTCTGTTCTCTGAGAAAACATCAGAACAGAACAAAGATGGACTTGAAATATCCAAAAAGGATAAAACATAAAGTCAACTTTGCTATAGTTCACCTACAGAGCAAAGAAAATACAAGCTGTGGGCCACCGATTTGACTTTACCATCACTATGATTGAAAACACTACTAATCGAATCATTTATAACAAAACACAAACCTATTAATCTATTTCTGACGCGTGTGGCTTCACTTAACTTTACTTGTTGAATTCATTCATCATCATTAAAGTGTCTACACTCTTGAAATTGGGAATATGTTAAACTTTTACCAGCGATAAATTACGCATCGGACCTGCCTGTTCCAGCTCACTAATAACCAGAGTCGCAACACAGCACTATTTGTCATAAAATCCTACTACGCTTCCAGACTGACCTGCGTAAGCACTGAGGCAGCGTGAGAGCACACTGAGGGGCAACAGAGGGTCCATGAGGCTGAGCAGACGGGATGGCGAGGCGTACACGGTGAGCAGGGTGGCAGGATATGCGGCGACAATGCCATCCGGCATGCGCACACCATGAGCTGCGGCCCGCATTGACACGGTCACACACAGGTTTCCTCCAGCACTGTCGCCGGCCAAACACACACGCTCACCCGTCCAACCTGAGGATGAGATGGGTCAATGAAGGAGATTTAGGAAGGAACTGAGAAGGAAATTAATTGAGCAATAGGTCAAATAAAAACGGATTTACAGAATTAAGAAGATAAATTCACTCTATAATTCTCAACCTCAAATCGGGTCACATTTTTATCTCTGATCTGATGTGGTTTTCGCACCGAAAATGCCCAAAGAGAGTTATTAGCCATGCGTGATCCTGAGACAGATAGCAGAGGTGAGAGAACACTGAATGATGAATATGTTTACACCGCTGTAGTCAGACTGAGTGTGAGCTGAGTTTCAATAGGCATTTTTTGTTCCCTGTGGGATGTCGACACGAGCACATCACAACAGTATGACAGACTGTCAAGTCTGCTGATTTTACTTGTCTTGTACCTTAATCAGTTTTCTTAAGGACTACTCGAGTGCCAGAATCAAACAATGTAGGAAAAAACATATAAAATTAATCATTTAAAAAGGAGTCTGGGAGATGTATAATGCAACTAGTGTAAATACTGTATTCAGTGTTTTATTAAAGTGGTAATAAAAGGAAATGAAATAAAATATTTCTCCACATAATGTATTCTGACAGTCTGGAGGAAGGACATTTTATTTGGTGTGGCTTTGGAGTGCAGGTTTTGCACTCATAAAAGCTACAGTAAATGCCCATATAAAAGCCAAATGTTGTTTGATTGGTTGTTAATAAAAAAAAAAAAACATTGATTGGTCAAAAGTTTATTTGATGCCTGCTCCAAGCAGTAAATAAAGAATCTTGTAAAAATATTAATAAAAAAGAAGGGAAGACCTAATCTCTGCTTTGTTTGCTTCAGTTTTTCTTATAATACACCATACTTTCACCCAAACTGAATAATTAAAAATAAGTTTAAATGGGAAATCTTGTTATTAAATATTTTAATATTTTGGATTTTTCGTGTTTCTGTCTGAGCATGCCACTCACTCTTTAATTGTTCCAAACCTGTAACCATTGATTTCCATAGTATTTGTTTTTCTACTATGGATGTCAATGGTTACAGGTTTTCAGCTTTCTTCAAAATATCTTCTTTAGTGTTAAACCATAGGTCTCAAACTCGATTCCTGGAGGATCGCAGCTCTGCACAGTTTTACTTCAACCCTAATCAAACACAGCTGATCCAACTAATCAAGGTGTTCAAAACTACTAGAGACTAATAAGCAGGTGTGAGTTGGAGCTAAACTCTGCAGAGCTGTGGCCCTCCAGCAATTGAGTTTGAGACCTAACCCTTAAATTTACATTTTGCTTTGTATATATGTAGTCGTAACTATAATTTACTTTTGAAAAAGATTTGATTTGTCGCTAACTCCATTGCATTGTGACTTTAAGAACGACTGATATCATACATGATCAGGAAGTATAAAGAAGTGGCTATTCCTCTTACCAAGCAGGTTGTGGTTCTTGATGGCCCAGCAGTAGGCATAGAAACATTCCTCCAAAGCCCGAGGAAAGGGGGCCTCTGGGGCCAGAGAATAGTCCACTGAAAGGACAGGGGCATTCAGGTCGTGAGACCAGCTCCTCAGATACGGCTGGAGAGAAAAAGTGAAATAAAGATGAAGAATCAAAACTGCTACATTCACAAGCCTTAGAAATGTAGAAAATTTACACCAGGGTCTCCACTTTAAAGTCTGTCCTTTCTCTCTTTTTTTTTTTTTTTTTTTAACCGGGCTTGTAGATTCTTTGGTTTAATATAAAAATCTAAATTGGTTCTCCTCTTACAGCGGCATCTCTTCTTTGATGATTGCGTGAGTGTTAGACAATAAGACTGTCATTTCCTCCCCTCCAGGAACCTGTCAATCCACAACCGACTGCACATTTGCTCACTGCTTGCCCAGCTCACATCCCTACAGTAATTTCTCACTCAATCCTGACATCCTGTACTTTCCAATGGTTTTGTGTGACTGATCTGCTGAAAAGCCTGAATTACGGCCCTCGACTCCACAGTAAATGTTCATTTGAAGTAGATTCTGTCACCTTAAATATCCGCCTGATTGCGTATCGCCAAGCATTCACGTACGAGAAAACACTTAGGAAACGAGCACACTCCTCAGATATTTGAGTACTTTTACCTCTTTTTGCTAGTTCTCCCTATTTGTCTTTTGTAGTTTAAAGGCATGATGTGTGCTGACAGGCGTCACAACATGTTGTTCCGACTGCCAGTTACATCTCATATCAACTTGTCCATTGTTGAGTGGCGCTCATTGAAGCAGTTAATGCATTGTGTCGAGAACTCAGGCTCCTGCTGGTGACTGTTTGTGTGATGTGAAGGTGAATTTTGCATGAGTATGGTGACAATGTGATACTTTAACCGAGCAGCAGTCTTATACTTAGCACAAGACATGATCAAATGTGGATGATATCCAATATCTTGCTCTGTTTCCAAGAAGCTGTTTGGTACATTCAACAAAGGAAGCACTACTTAAATTGAATTAATGATTAAACATAGAGGTGGGGTCCACCTGTTACTACAGTCAATTTCTGGAGACAATAAAGTATGCAAAATTCCAAGAAACATGCTTTAAACAAACAGTCAGCAAGGTAAAATAAATCTAAAAGTGAAGAGATTATCAGTAGACCCTAGAATTGTCTCACTTTTAATTTTGACCACTTTCAGAAAATAGCAAACAAGTTTTTAGATTATTAGTAAAATTGTGTTAGATTGTTTCTTGTATGGCAAGCAGTCACCCAGTCAAATATATATACCTAACCCATACAATTATGTCACTGTAGTTACCATTGTGCTGGATTAGACCCTGTTCTGAAGTAGAAGCTAGTTTAGTTTTCCAAATGGCAATTATAAAACTTAAATTATTAAGTATTAAATGGTATAATTTCTATACAAATTTTTTTTTTTGAAAAAGATCCTTCATTCGGTCCTATTATATGGAGGATTGGAAGATGGACATTTCTCATTTTGTGGTCTGACAAAATTGTATATGGCTTTAGAATAACAAAAGGGTGAATAAATAGTGACTGAATATTACATTTTGCTTGAAATATGAAAACAGCTAAAGTTATACCCATTTATAAAACGGGAGATTGGCATCTTTTTTTGACTATAGACCGATCTCTCAACTTTCCCAATTCTCAAATATTTTAGAGAAATTATTTGTCATTAGGCTTGACAATTTTATAGACAAACACAAATTATTGTGTGATCACTAGTAAGCTTTAGATCAAATAGGTCGAAAATGGTAGAAAGATATCTCTAATTTAAAGGGCAATAAACAATATATTTAAAAAAAACCTTTAACATTTTTGACTATGATTTATTAATTATAAAATTGGAAAGATGTGGCATAAAATGAAAAAACTTGAAAACAAAAATTGATGACAGATATAATTTAGTTTAAATTAACAATGTTATTTCTGATTTAAAGAAAGTTGCTCATGGCGTACCCCATAGTTCAGTTTTAGGCCCTAAATTATTAATATTGCAAAACAGGTTTGATGAAAGGAAAACAAAGTTAATAATATTTATTAGGCATAATAGGTAACAATTCATTTGATTTAAGCATTATTAATTAAGGAAAAAAAAAAAAAAAAGGTTGTTATTATCGATTATAAATTATGTGGGAAACCACATATTACTCAAGTATGAAACAAAAATTTTCAAAACAATTGCAATTTTAAATAGAACAAAACATAAAGAATGAAAATACTCTATACACATTTTATTGCGATTAATGGTACCATACATTACTTCTATTACTTATGTTAGAGAGTATTGAACTATTTGTTGGATTTTGTATTTCTGCAATCATCTATGTTTAGAATTATGTCTGTACATTTTGGAACATGTTTAATGTAATTTTATTTATTCTGTATCATCAAATTTTGCAGAAATTTTGTGTCATTTATCAGTTAATTATGTATAAAAGATACATAATATAATACTATATGTATAAAAGAAGCATAATAAGCTTCGGCCTACACCTTTTTCAGTAACTATGTTTACATTTTGATTAGTAAAATTATGATAGTGAGAACTATAGTAAAATAACTGAATGGAAATTGATTTGAATTGAACTCATAGATGAATAAGGGATATACTGTAAAGTTGAGAGGAGAAGAGGCAAACAGATACCTCATGTGATTTGGAAGTCTGTGCCACAAAGCCTCCTCCGTGGAAGTGCAACACCAGCCAGGGAGAAGGAGGACTGCGCTTCGTCTTCAGGCCCAAAGAAATAGTTATTGGGCCTCCCTCTGAGCGACACAACGCTAGTAACTTATCACTGTCCTGAAGACAATAAACAAGATAAAAAAAACTTTGAAGATTTTTCCATTAGAACTAGGGCTGGGCAATATGACAAAATCTCATATCCTGATAATGATATGCATCACAATATCCTAACTATCATTTCTGTAAATTCAATCAATTAATAGTTTATATTCATTGACCACATGTAAAGGACTATTTCTTTTTACATTTTAAAGTATATACTCATATATATGTGATCATATTTCTCACTTTATTCAGATCTTTAGGGCAAATGTTTGATTAAAAGAAAATAATAAAATATAAAACATTTTCAAAGACGAATGATTACAGCTACAACATTAAAAAAATATATATTTTTTATATATATTGTATACAATTATATATGGAATGCCAACTTTAAAAAAATTAAACATAAATGCATTTTCTTTTTTTTATTGTTCTGCATATTTTTTTCTTTTCAGTTTGCAACTTTCCCAAGCTGCTGTTACTCATGTTTCTGTCAGCATCCCTGTAATGGCATGTATATGGCACTCATATAAATTTTTAAAAAGTATTACCATAAACAATGTATTTTGTGACACCACAAAATAAATGAGAGCATAATATGAAACGTTAGACTTTTTATTTTGTCCACAAGAGACATACATATATACAATACTGCACAACCCTAATAAGAACTCAACCTCCTGAATCTCTGCGCCTCACACAAAGACAAATACCCTGATTTAGACAAGAAACGGATAATTAAACGCTACACACGTGTGGTTCTTAAGCACGTTTTTGCTTCAGCCTGGATCAATAGAGGTTTAAAGGGTGTGAATCAAGCTTTTTAAATGCCATTAAGTCTGAATCAGCTATACTGCAACCAGTTCAAGTCGTCCCATGACACAGAGAGGTATATCAGGAATTAAAGGGCTTTAAGTGAAGCAAAAAAAGAGAAAGAGTCAAGCTCAACTTCTTTATTTAGCTAAGCGCACCTCATTATGACCAACAGAGCATTTATTCATCCCTCTCTACACATGCATACTTATTTATTTTTAGATTGACAAGAGAGGAATACTGACTCTCTTTGAAAAACAGAAAAGTTAAATTATGATTCAAATGAGGTAAGGAGGAGGGGAAATATGATTATGATTGATACGATTATCATTCAAGACAAATTTAAGGCTGTCAGTGGTGTCAGTGTGAACTGTTGTACCTGTCCTTCTCTCAGCTCATGTGAGATCAGTCTCATCTGTACAGGCCCGGGCCCCAGATGAGCTGCTGGAGGAGACACAGTCACTGTACGTGTGGGATCCGCAGCCAACGGCAGGTCAAAGGCCGCAGGGGGCACAGAGAGAGCTCGATTCACCTTCACCGTTGTTGCAGTCAAGGACACCAGACTCTGAGATAAAGCACAGATTCATTTCAGTTTTAGTACTATGTGAGTTCAACTGTTAACATGTCTGATTTATGAGTAATGGATGTTAAAGGTAGAGGGAAAATAACTTGGCTATTATTTTGAGCTTTGGGCTATTTTTTTTCTTTTTTGAAAATTTGCAATGTGAACAGATGGAACAATTGTAATCTCACATTTCTGCTGCTAAGATATCATGACTGGAAGGTTCACTTTGCTATACTCTTTAAATGTTCAAACATTAGGAAAAGAAATCTATTTTAGTTTATCCCAGAAATTAACTAATTAATTAATTAAATTTAATAAACAAATAAATAAAAAAAATATTCAAATTCACCCAGGACTTAAATTCTAAAGAAGATTTTTTAGTGATTCAAGTTATTTTTTGGTAACGCTTTACAATAAGGTTTCATTTTTTAATATTGTATAGACCATTTCTATGTAGTGATGTCATTGGCCCATGAACATTTCCTGCTTGCTGTCAAACTATTGCATAATTGTAACAAGAGGCAATTCAATCATAACTTAGCATTATAACAGCGATCATAACTTTATTTATTCATTCATTCATTTTCTTTTCGGCTTAGTCCCTTTATTAATCTTGGGTCGCCACAGCGGGATGAACCGCCAACTTATCCAGCATATGTTTTACGCAGCGGATGCCCTTCCAGCTGCAACCCATCACTGGGAAACATTCATACACACTCATACACTACGGACAATTTTAGCTTACCCAATTCACCTATACCACATGTCTTTGGATTTGTGGGGGAAACCGGAGCACCCGGAGGAAACCCACGCAAACATGGGGAGAACATGCAAACTCCACACAGAAATGCCAACTGACCCAGCCGAGGCTCGAACCAGCGACCTTCTTGCTGTGAGGCGAACGTGCTACCCACTGCGCCACCGCGTCGCCCACTTTATTTATCAATATGTAAATATTTTTGGATTCTCAGAAGCTACGGAAATTAAATATGTATAACAGTAAATATGTTAGGACCATTGTTATTGTTTACATCCCTCAAAATGCATTAGTTAATATGAACTAACTATAAGCAATATAGTATCAACCTACGTTATGTTAGTCAATAAAAATACAACTGTCCACTGCTTGTTCGTGTTCACAAAGCATTAATGTTAAAAATAAAAACTACTTTTAATTTTAGCAATGTTAGTAAATGTCAAAATTACTTTAAAATTAATAAATGCTGTAGATGTTTTATTTATTGTATTAAACTATTTTAGTAAACTTTTTGTAAAATATTACCCGTTTTTCATTTTAATTTCACATTTGAAAAACCCGATTAAATATTATAATATAATATAATATAATATAATATAAATGTTAATTATATAATAAACATAATTCAATTATAATGTTATATCAGAATACAATATACAATAATACTGCCATTAACACTAACTGAAAGAACTTCAGTCTCCGTAACATTCCAGAATGTCTTCCAGAAATGAACATCCAGGTTCTGAGTGATGCGTTCGTACTCCTGGCCTCTCAGTTCAGGGTCGATGGCATACTTTCCAGATGTGAGGAAAGAACTGGCTGCTACACCTGAGATAAACACAGACAAACAGACAGTTATATGAATGGCTATCAACAAAACTGGCATATCACACCAGAGCATCATACTACAGATGGTAATACAGAGGGGAAAGACATAAAAGTGGGTTTCCAATCAAAAGAGAGACACAGATAATAACAGTTGCCATCTGGAATTTGCATCATCTTACCTTGACACGCATGCATGAGCATTCGGTTTACCATTTATAAAAAACAACAGACACAAACATAAGAAATGTTCTGTAACCGATCTTCCCTTTACTGTTCTCATGCTGAAGTAAGCATAGGAACTAGGGGTGGGAGAAAAATAAAGATTCAACAAAGTTTTGCGATTTTGTCTTCAACAATTGTGGATCAATTTAAAAAAATTTAGAATCTTTTTTTCACATATGAAAACATAACATTGCTAATTACACACAAAACCATCATATAAAACTCGCATAAAGTTTCATGATTGAAGTGAATCAGTAGGACAATAGTGGGCTTTCACAGGATATGCATGCGTATTACACAAGGTGGCTTTTGAATGCTCATGCGCAATTTGTTGTGTCCATTTTGAAAACAAATTGGGTCACGACTCTTGCCACTCAAAATGCTATTATGATGCAAATGCAACAATGTACACAAAGTAAATTATTTAGTAAGAGTGTCTACGTCAGTAGAAGCACATGCGTCTAAGTATCACAAATATAAAGCAAAAGTTCCAAAGAACAAGAAGAGTAAATTTCTGTTAAGGGCCAGGGGAAATTAGGGTCACACTTTACTTTAAATGTACAATATACACTATTAACAAACCAATATAACTATGACTATTAGCTCAAAAAACAACTAACTAGCTACTTATTAAGGTAGTAGTTGGGGTAGGTGTTTAGGTACTTTAGGTGTTGGGTATGATTAGGGATTTAGAATACAATCATATACTAATAGTAGTAACAAAGCGTTAATATATTAACAACAGGCAGGTAAAAAGCCAGTAGTTAATAGTAGTTAACATGCTTGCAGCATGTCAGTCAGGAAAGGGAGTGAGAAAACATTAACAGTGTGTTTGTCTGCTTCATGACCAGCACAGTTACTACCCGCTAATGAGAAATGTTAGGTTATAAACAATTCTATAAATGAAGACATGAAGTAGTGCTGGCAATGATTCTGTGCACATCTCTTTACTCTAATATGTGTGCATTTGCATGTTATTGTAGGTTCATGCATCCATTCAAAGGAAAAGAGTCGATATCTGCTGAGCAACAATTACATATTAATTTTCTCTGCTTGCAGAGCACATTATGCTTTTCAGAAAAGCCAGTGGATACATGCACACATACAAAGTATTTCACTAATTCATATGTTATTAAATAAAGGCTCTCTTTCATGATTTGGTTCGACTGTGTGCACATCTGAAGTGAAAAGTAATAGAGTTCACATGAACTGTACCCACATTATCCAAACAAACATCAAAAATACCCGAGTGTGCACTACAAGTGAATGCCCCATTAGAGAATCACAGTTTACTGAAGAAAAAAAAAAAAAAAAAAAAAAAAGTAATTTGCTATAGAAAAATTACAAGGCTTGTGAGAGAAAAAAAATGCACACAAGTTAAAATTGCTAAAAAATGTCTGTGAAATGCAAATTTCTCACACAAACCCCCTGAAAAACCAGTCCCAAAATGAATATGAAAATGATGCACTATTAATTTATAATTATTTTAAAGTTCTTATATAAAACATTTTATAAATATGTAAACAAAAAATTGAAAGACAAAATAATTTTATAAAGTTGTATCAATTTCAAAACAGATTGTGATTCACTGAATTAGGATAAGATCAGATCATGAGGTGCCTAAAGAGTCCCACCCCTAGTATGAACAGGCATTGGCCATCTCTATAGAGGGAAACTAAAAATCTACCAGCAGAATGGAAAACAAGTTTGGGAAGGACTCAAATTTTTCATCCATGCCGCTTTCCATGAGAGCTACTCACCATATGGTGCAATATCTCCTGCCTCCACTAAGATGCAGCATTGAGCACAAGAGACAATATTAGCATGCCTCTGCAGGTCAGAGAGCGTATGAACAGCACTGTTGTGTCCTAACGCTAGAGGAAAACCTGCTGTGCAGACACTCGCAAAGATTAAGTAGTGTGAAATAGTGACCTGTATCCATAAAACAGGATGCACATAAAAGAAGTGTTATCAGAACACGTCGAATGTGACAGCTTTACTGACCTATCCCTGACTGATGCTTCTTGTAGTTGTCTCCAAATGCAACCAGGCTGATAGCAATTGACTGCAGGCATGGACGAATGGCAGGAGTAAACTGAAAAGAAAGAAAAAAGAAAAAAAAAAAGTGTATTTATATTAGACATTCCATATACAATTGTATTCAGCATATATTTACAAAACAATATATGAAATACATAAAAATATATAAATAATAGTGCTAGGCAAAAATGAATCGCGATTATTCACATCCAAAATAAAAGTTTGTTTTGACATAATATATGTGTGTGTATTATACACACACATACATAGAAACAAAACTATACAACACAGTTTTGTTACATAGATATTTAAATTTATATATACTTTTTATCATATGCATATATATTTTAAATATAAATAAACATTTTCTCAAATACATGCAAGCATGTGTGTGTGTAGGTATTTACACGGTACACACACTTCAATTATGTCAAAACAAACTTTTATTTGGGATGCGATTAATCGTGAATAATTTTTGCCCAGCACTAATAATAATAAAACATATTAAAAATATAATTTTAGATTATATACTCCAAATTAGTATATAAATCAAATATATTAAAATCTAAAACTGCATTCATTTAAAAGAGTATTTCTTAATTATTATGTGAGAGAATTTTGATTTTATTGCCATTTCAGCTTCTATGGCTATGTCATGGCAAAAAAATAGATAAACTTTACCACATTTTATAAATACCACTTTTCTATAATTATAAAAATATTCTAACAATTAAAAGTCATCAACAGCAATAAATAATACACAAGGTAAAATACATAAATAATAATAATAATAATAATAATAATATATAAGATAAAAATCTAAAACCGTTTTTTAAGGTTTACTTTTGATAAAAATTGTATAATTTTAGAAGGATTACATTTAAAAATATTTCATTTAAAGTCTCTCCAGATAAAAATTTTTTACATTAAAAATAGAGCATTCCACAAGTATATGTTTAACAGTTTGGTTTCTGCTGCAATATTGGCATTTTGGGGGTTCTTCTCCTTTGAGTAAATGTTCATGTGTGAGTCTCATGTGTCCAATGCGGCATCTTCTGTAAACAATCTCATCATGTCTTGAATTTAAAAATAAATAGGATTTTCTTCCTATTTCTGGCTAAATTTCAAAAAGTTTATTTTCTAAACACTGATCCCATTCTGTTTGCCATTTGTTTAGAATATAGTCTTTTATTAGTGGCTTTAAATCCGAAGGTGGAGTTTTGCACTCCTTTAGAATCAGAATCAGAATCGGTTTTTATTGCCAAGTGTGCTTACACACACAAGGAATTTGTTTTGGCTACAGAAGCTTCCAGTGTACATAAAGTGACAAGTGACAACACAAAATAAAT
>CAIGQV010001633.1:10679918-10690704 GCA_903798115.1 Danio jaintianensis
TGCTGTGTACAAATGCGTATGGAGAAAGTATTGCATTGTATACTGTTTTAAACTTTAGCTTTCCTGCTAAGGCTCTTAATTATTATGAAGTATAACAATGTAAAATCTTCTTGTCAAATGTGATCAATTAAATGTGAGATACACATTTGCATATATATGTACATGCATACATACACACATATGTATGAGACTTGAGATTTTGTTTTGTTGAATTAACTTCCAAACTTATTGCTATCTGTAGAAACGTGAGAATCCCTTGTCAATACAATTCTTTAAGCCACCAGTTCATGTCCTCCTAAACACACCTGAAATCCGACACAGCGGCCGTAAAAGCAGCCCTTGTGCATGGAGGCATATTCTCTGAGGAAGCTCTGACTGAGGCCGCTTTCCTCCTGGAAGAAGAGGTTTCCGTGACTGTTGTCGTGAAGGAGTCTCTGAGCAAGGTACAGCAGCGCCCTGAGCTGACACAGAGCGCTACAGTACGCTTCCATCTCCGACGCATTGTGGCTCGCACGGAAAAAGATGCTTCGCCTGTTGGATGAGATGTAGCGCCCTTTGTGGATGATGTGGAGGAGGCAACAGCGCACCACCTGAGGATAACAATGAGTAAGATCAGAGTTTACAACAAAGTACTGAAAATTGAGCATTTAGACTTGGCACTACATGTGTTTTCAGACATCTATCCAATCATAAAAAGACCAGTTGTAAATACCATCCAAAATAAATACAAAAACAAAATCAACATTCATTCATAAACTGTCAGGTGAATATCTTTATGCATAGTACACAAATACAGAAAACTCTTCAGAAGTTTATATGTCCTCATTTTTATTGCATTCCACAGGATTTCCAGGAGATGCGTGTATCGTGTTCTTTAACAATCCAACTTGAAATAAAGTCTTCATGATGGCAAACCCCTCATTGTAGAAGGAAGCCACTGAGACAATGAAACTCAGACAATGAGTGCTTAGAAGGATCAACTAAACATTGCTGCTAGTGTCAAGCACATCTTGTTTGGTTTTGATCAGTAGTACAACTGTGTGATCAGTAGTAAATCTCCTCCAAAGGCCAGAGGGCACTCTTGTTTGGAAACTCCAAACCCCCATGAAGGAAAAATGCAAGAAATCCCCATATCATTTGCATTACAAATAGAAGATTTAACTGTTTTTATCGATTTAGCGTGACTGATAATCACTTGACTACAGAATCAACTCACAGAAGGATTTATTTCAAACACTTGACTGAAGTTATAAAGTGAGTTTGGAGTAAAAACACGTTATTATATGTGGTAATTTCACATGCAGCATTTACTACACAGAGCATAGTACAAGCTACACAAACAGTGGTCAATAAAATCGCAGTACGATTAACTGTCACTATCGGCCAATTAAATCGATTTCAATTTTGAAAGCAATTTTGCGTAGCTTGTCAGTAAATATGGATCTGTGTAGTAAATGCTGCTCAATCTGAAAGCATGTACTGGAGGTTTACAAGAACCGGCTTTACTGACAATATGCAAATGAAAATCACCCTGCCGTAAACGCAACTTTACATTTTCAAACCCCTAAACATGACGGTGAACAAAACAAACCGAGATGTTTTAATGTTGTAAATAATGTTCAGTGTCTTGCACCAATTGATTGTTTCGCTTTATAAGTCCTCAGTTAATTATTAGGAGGCAAGGGAATTAGTTTTACATTGTCTGATATGCTTCTTTTTTTTACTCGGTTGCAATTGAATTGCATTACATGAATTGCCAAGGCCCATGGTTTCAGCTAAAAATGCTCTTGCTGAAAAAAAAAAACACACCTACATTTTAAATGACCTGAGGAACAATAAATTAACAGTAAATTCTTGTTATGGAGTGTACTGTTATCCCTTTAAAGCTGCCATCAGTCTGAAGGTCTTGCTATATCAGACTAGTCATGAGGTAACAAAGGCCCGTTTACTGAAGTCACATGACTGTGAATCATAGGTTCAAAATAAATGATTTGCAAAGGCTTTGAAACTTCTCAAAGTACTGTTGAAACCAAGTAAACTAACAGTGTGGGAGCATGTTACATCGGCAAACTGCTGCAAATACTGTGTGCAAATAATGTTTGGCTTTAAATTTGAGTTAAACACACAATCACCTTCATTAAAAGTGCCACTAAATTCTCTCACAGTGCTGATGCTGCACTCTCTCATATTGTTTAGTATAAATAAATTCTAATTAAATTCTTCCAGTGACCTAAGTGCTGTAGAATATGTACATATTTATCGTGGAGGATTTTAACAAACCTAAATGGTTATTAACTGATCAGAGAAAACACATGAAGTGACAAATGCAAATAGCCATAAAGTCATTAAAAGAAAAAAGTATAAGGGTGCATGCCTTTGGCAGAAATGAGCTTCACTGCAAGAACTAACTACTGCAAATGATGCACTAAGAATAGCTATTTTCAGCAAGGAGAAATACTAAAAAAGAAGGACACACAAAAGACTTCTTTTGCCTCAAGCATGCTAATTAAAATCATTAAAAACAGAACAATCAGAAACGCACCTTAACAAGGGAGCGATATCCATTGGCAGGGATATGAGGGTCAAAGTCAAAATGGTGGTAAATGGCAGCGAATCCAGAGATGACGGGCTCCAGGCTTCTGGCGTGCTCCTGGATGGTGGTCATTGCATCCACCAGGCGCTGAGCTGCATCCCCAGATTGGCCCTTTGTGGCCCCAGAGAAAAAGGCAGCATTTTCTTCACACACATCGTACAAGGCTGTGAAGACTGCCTTGGTGTCCATCACTGCAGAAATTTTGATGGGTTGAGGACAAAAAAATTACTTCAGATTGGCATAGATCCTGACACACTTTAAAGCCATTACAGAGTGATTAAACTCAGGTCAAAAGCCTAGTATTCTTGTAGCCTGGGCTTATGTATAGCACTATAAAAATTTTATAGAGCAATCCACTTGAAATGCTTCCGTCAAAGCATTTCACTTCATTTTACTAAATAAAAAATAAAAAAAATTATGAATATATATGCAATTGAAGTTAGAATTATTAGCCCTCCGAAATTATTAGCCCCTGTATATTTCTTCCCCAATTTCTGTTTAACTGAGAGAAGACTTTTTTCAACACATTTTTAACATAATAATTATAATAACTAACTTCTAATAACTAATTTATTTTATCTTTGCTATGATGACAGTACATAATATTTTACAAGATATTTTTTAAGATACTAGTATTCAGTGCAATTTAAAGGCTTAACTAGGTTAATTAGGTTAACTAGGCAAGTTAGAGTAATTAGGCAAATCATTGTGTAACAATGATGTGTTTTGTAGAAAACTGAAAAAAAATTGCTTAAGGGGGCTAATAATATTGACCTTAAATAAAAAAAACTGCTTTTATTCTAACCAAAATAAAACAAATAAGACTTTCTGCAGAAGAAAAAATATTATAGGAAATACTGTAACAAATTCCTTGCTCTGTTAAACATCATTTGGGAAATATTCATTCATTCATTTTCTTTTCGGCTTAGTCCCTTTATTAATCAGGGGTCGCCACAGCAGAATAACCCGCCAACTTATCCAGCATATGTTTTGGATGCCCTTCCAGCCGCAACCCATCACTGGGAAACATCCACACACACTCATTCACACACATACACTACGGCCAATTTAGCTTATTCAATTCACCTATACCACATGTCTTTGGACTGTGGGGGAAAGCGGAGCACCCAGAGGAAACCCACGTGAACACGGGGAGAACATGCAAACTCCACACAGAAATGCCAACTGACCCAGCCGGGGCTCGAACCAGCGACCTTCTTGCTGTGAGGCGATCGTGCTACTAACTGCCCCACGGTGACGCCCAATTTGGGAAATATATACAAAAAAAAATTGAAACAAAAAAACACAGGTTCACAGAAGTGCTATATATATATAATATAATCTATATATATATATATAATATAATCTATATATATATATATATATATATATATATATATATATATATATATATTGCAGTATATCAATAAAAACTATTTTAATCCCATTAGGAACTTTGTTCTTTTATTAATCAGTGTAAAACACAATTAGCTTACAGGTCGTACCATTTCCACACACAACTATACACAGCCAACAGTCTTTAACAGGACACATCACAACACATCTTGAAGACGCTAACTGCTAAGCAAACTACTATTGCTACAGTACATGAAGGAGACAAAAGCTGCAGACAAGACCACATGACATAATACTTGAGTAACAAGTGACGGATGGGCTTCAGTCGTCTACTGTATGGTCATTCATACACTCACGATCATTTAGCTGATCAGGATTGACAGGACAGATACAGACACAACACAGGTGAGTAAGGTTTCTCAGGTGACAAGATTATGACAGGTGACTAGATAAATCTGTTGCACACCGACTGACCTCAGAGATTCATCAGCAAATTAACAATGCTGACACAGGGGAATTTCAGGTGTATTCACAACATAAAAGCATGGCTGAAAGTTAAAAATGTGCATTTATTGATTTAATTAAAGCCTGTAAGCTCTAAACATTATTGTTATGAGGTCACATAATAATAAGATTGACATAATAATGGTGATTATTAGTAATGTGTGAAAATTCTAATTTCGGTGTTAACTGATTTGTATTTCTTAAAGGGCACCTAGTTTACCCCTTTTCAAGATTTAAGATAAATCTTTTGTGTCTCCAGAATGTGTCTGTAAAGTTTCAGCTCAAAATAGCCATCAGATTATTTACTTTACCTTTTTGTATATTGGACATTTGAGCTGTTTTCACTTTGTAACTGTTTTGGTGCCTGTGCCTTTAATGCAAATGAGCTGCATTACAACAGTAAGAAGTTTACCAACCGTTATTTGATGTATTTGTTGTGGAGCTAATTCAAGCCTTTCTACAACAAGGAGTCACACACAATGTCCTTATAAAGTTCGCGCGCATGCACGCGCTCGCTCACACACGCGTTTAGCTTTGCACTGTTTTTGCACGGCAAATGTGACAGGATACACCTTAATATCCACTGCTGTATGGACATCCGTTATGTTAATGTAGAAAATAAACTTGATTTAAGTCCATGAACCGGGATTGAAGCGTCTTCTTTTATAATTGTACTGACAATATTTGGCTGTGGTGAAGAATTACGAAGCGATTTTACTGTTTTTATTACAAACATGCACTGTTTTAGAAACGTTTTAAACTTGTAAAACTCATTCTTGAGGTGCTGCTGAACACAGAGAGCTGAAGAGATCATTTAATCCTGGTTGCTTTGCACACATCTGGTCTTGTGGATATGATTACACGCGTTACTACGGAGACATGTTAATACGCGGCTGTCAATCAATTCGGTTGGCGGGGAAAGCGCACTCCTACGTCAAGTTGCGGTTGGCCTCAAAATGGGAGGGATTTGGATCCTATTTTTAACGTCAGGAAAAAAAAACTTAAAAGACAATAAAAGACTTATTGTGTTTCTATCACTTCAATATGACTGTGGACACACTATACCTACACACAGTTCTGTCCAAAAAGCTTACAAAAGCGGATTTTCATCATAGGTGCCCTTGAATGTAGTTACTTAATGAACTTCCTTTATAACTTTAAAGCTTGGGCTGAAGATTTTCCCATTATGAAAGGATAACAGTTATTTAGTTTTTTGTTTATATATATATTTATTTAATGTTATGTTTGACATTTAATTAAGTTTCTGTGAAGTTTTTATGGTCACCACTGTACTGAAGACTAGACTATAAAAAAGTCAACACTGTGACTATTCCAGTGAAAAGTAAAGATTTACTTGTTCATTAAGTTTACATTCTCAATAGGTTACATTTAAGCATGTGTTAGGCTAGCTGAGGAGATTAATTTAGATGCCACAATACAGTTAGATGGAGCAACTTAATTTATATATTTGTATTTATGCTACAAATGATTAAGTTCCAACTTCTTTTTTGTGTTTGACTTTGAACAATTTCATTTTCAATATTTAATTCAGTTTGCCATGAAACAAAGTGCTTCCACCTGGAATTAACATTCCATCTTGCAACTACTGTACGTTTGTTCAGATTGCATTGTCTCACCTAATTTTATCATGCTCTTTCGATGACGCATGAGTATTTTTCATGTCTTACTAACAAGCTGGAAAACAAGTAAATGAAAATGGTGGTAGACATCTAACATTTTGATCATAATCTGTGTCTTTTGATATGACTCTGAAGGACGTTTTGGTCAATTTATTACATAACCTGTCCAACAGATGGAGAATCTGAAAACATGAGCATTTACACAACACAATAATGACTACATCTAGAAGTGTTTTTTAAAGCATACAAGCCTAAAACATTTTAAACTTGTGCTTAAACCTATATTTAGTGTTATCCACTTGGGATTAGACTGACAAAAACTCATCTTAATACCGGATGTAAAGGGGTTATAAAGTTAGACAGAAACACTTTTTCAGCTAAAACATTATTTTTTTTACAAGCACGGTTGTTGACCCGCATGTAAGGGTGGTCAAAACATAACCAACAATTATAGACTGCAGAATATGCTGAAATTTACAGACACATCAATTGTGGCAGCAGGATGTTCTACGAACCACAAAATGGTTTAAGCTTTAAAAAGTTGGAAATAAAAGTCGTTTATTTTTCAAAACAGCATGCTTTTCTTACATGCATTGCATCTGGTGTTATTTAGAGCTGAATTCCCAAGACAACTTCTTATCTGTGGCACACATGGGTTTTAACCAGAAATACCCCTTTGCCTTCTGCCCTTTACCCCAGATAACCCCTCCCATCACGCGTCCCATCATTCTCTACTGAGACTTTCCAAACTCTCCCCTATCCTTGTTGCTTCTTCACCTAGTGAGTTCTTCCTTCAATGTTTCTTCTCTTTCATTTCTGTCCCGTCTTTATACTAAAGGCTGTATCCAGAGCTCGAGAGATTACTGTCCTAATCTGAGCATGGGAACCCAAGAGTGTTACTGTGTCACTGCCATCAGCTCAAACTGCCTCCACTAGACAGTAATCCAACAATTATGTGGATTGAGAAATAGCTTTGCTGTGCTGCTGGGACGCAGTTTAGATGCACATTTCAAAGCACTAAGTACAGTGAATGAAAGTCATGTTTGTTTATTTATCTTAATCTAATTCATTTAAAACATGACCACCAATAGAAATGAACACCAGCTCTCTACTCAGTGAATCCAGTACACACACACACACACACACACACACACACACACACACACACACACACACACACACACACACACACACACACACACACACACAGAGAAAACTAAAACAATATACAGTTTAATCATTATATAAGTATAAATAAAGCTCAATTAAAAAATTAATTATTATCATTATTAATAATAATAATAATAATAATAATAAATAATCATAATATAATTTACATAAAAGACAATTGATAAAACAAACAAACAAAATGTCATTATAAATCACCTGAAAACACTATTAAAAATGTTTCATTGTAAGCCTTCTGTAGCCCGTGTTGAAATTGATTATTATAATAGTTGGCTATAAACATGTTACTTCATTCAAAAATCAAGACTAATAACTATAATTAAAATAAATAAACAATACATTTATATTTATAGAAATTAATAAATAAACAACAAATTAATAAACTTTACACGATATGCTGTATAAAAGAGTTCTCTAATGCTTACTGAAGCTGTAATATAAAATAGAAACATTAAGTTATATTAATATATAATATAATATATTTTATATGCAGTGCTCAGGTCCAGAGCATGCTTGGATGTAGGTGCATAAGCAATTTGTTTTGCTGACCAGTAGCTTTTGATGTGGATGTTTTTTTTTTGCTGCTGGAGATACTGTTTTTGAAAACACATAAAATATATATTATAATATATATATAGCGCAGGAATATTTTAGCAGTTTTAAAACTGTGACTTTTCCAAACCACAGTAAACCTTGAAACTGATTATTGTCCCATGCACACATACACACCTATAGGCCTATATACACATACTGTTTTAGTATGTTACATTTCTATATACTTACATTTCTAGGTTCACAAAATAGAAACAATATAGAAATAAAGAATAATAATCTAGCAAATCTAGCTAAACATTTAACACATTTCAACATAACTATTTTATATATTTATATACTATTGATACTATTCTATCACTTTTTTGTGAACAAATCACAAGTAGATTTTTAAATAATTAAATTTCCTCAAATTAGAGAATGGAAATCTTAACATTATCTTAGCATTTCGTTTGTTGATCCGAAGATTGCAAGTAGAACATACATTATCAAACAACACTGTTCATAAAAAAGAAAAAGAAAAAAAAATCATTCAGCACTCAATTCTGATTGTATCAGTCAAATCCATCAAAAAAAAAAAAGAAAGGAAAAGAAAAAAATACCAGGAAAAAAGCATACGCCGTGCTGGCTATATTGGATGTGACAATGACTGATGTTTGCAAAACAGTGACCAGCTCAGTCTGTCCAAACATAGTACAAACATCTACAGCCAAAGCTTGGCCTATCCAGCTTTGCTAAACTACTGCAAGGACACATGGTTTTTTCAATGACACTGCATTAAAATACATTAAGATAACATACCAAAAAAACATACAGCACAAACCACAGCAGAGTAAAAACGAAACACTTTTAAGGTACACAAAGGGTGAAACGGAGCTTAAGTGTGAGAATCTACAACCTAAATCATGCAAAACAAACTACAGCACATATACACACACTGAATCTGAACGTTACCCTCTTCTGAACTCATGCTGGAGTCCTCATATGTCCTGTCTCCTCAATACCCGCACAGCCATGGAGCCAGAGAAATACAGACATGGAAAGGGGAGGTAAAACAAAAGGGGAAGACAGTAAGAAAGTGTGTTTGGATTGGACGCTCTCACTCAGCCTCCCTCCCACCCGTTCATGCCCTCAGATCACGCCGCGACATTCTGTCACTTTCTATTTCATCCGCTCTTCTTTTTTTGCAAACTTCTCTTTCCATTATTCTCATTCGTCTCGGTCCCTGGAGAACACGGCTTTGTTATTTTCTCCCATACCAACTGTTCCTCTGTTGTGGTGAGATGACTTTTCACCCAGAGTACAATGAAAATAAATTACTCACTGCAACATGCACACATGTGCCTCACACGAGCACACACACACACACACACACGCACACACACACACGCACGCGCACACACACACACGCACACACACACACGCGCACACGCACACACACGCACACACACACGCACACACACGCACACACTAAAGGATCCAGGCGAGCGGTGTCCTCAGAGCCTCTACCTCAAACCCAAAATTGCCTAAATAACCTTTGTTTCTATTGGTTATATCAGCCGAAGGGTGTCCAATGGACAATGACCTTCACTCTAACTGGACGATCCAAAACTGGCACCTCTATTTGACACAATAAATCCCAGACAGACACAAACAATGGCCTCTAGATGTATTATGACACAACAAAAGGGTGCATTACGCAGATGCTTCATCATTTAGGTCATTTGCCAATGGTTGTATTAAAGTCTGGCAAGATACTAATGTGCAGGTCACAGTGTAAAATAAATCAGCTCTTAAAATGTATTTCTCATGTAAACAATGTTGGCATAGAAGATAACTGGCAGCACACGTTTTGGCCCAATACTAATATGTTTTTTTCATGTTGTAAATAATAAAAAATAAAAAAAATGCTAAAAATATCAAATGCTGTCAGTGAAATTGGGCAACATGTTATATACAAACAATTCATTTAACAGTGTTGATTAAATGTTAATTAAATTATCAGCATTTTTTTTAAATGAACTTAAGTGATTGTTAAATACAATCTTTGTGCAATTTAAAGCAACATATTTTTATTATTTTTCCTAGCTAACGCAAAAACTGTCTGAGACAATATGCTATATTATTAATTCAAATGTATTAATGAACATTTTCATAAACCATGAATGCTCATAAATGTTTACTTTGATGCTCAAACACTGTTATAGCAGAAGCTTGAGGTCTGTTGTTTATACCTAACTACATCTGAGATAATTAGACAGATCCTGGATTTTTAATCATGATACGTGATCTATGGCTGGCTAATTAGTTTCTTCAAAGTAATTGTTTGAACCTGATCAAAAAATCTGCGTTAGAGTGAGGTTTTTTTGCCATATCAGCTCCTCAGGCTAGTTCATGGCAAAACAAATATATACAAACATTTTAGAATGAATACTTTTCTATAATAAAGGTTTATGACAATGAAAAGACAGCAATAACAATAAATAATAGATAAAATAAGATAAAAATCGAAAACTGTTTTTGATTAAAAAAATCTACCATTTTGAAGCATTCACATTTAAAAATAAATCCTTTAAAGTCTCTCCAGATAAAAATCGTTGTCTGAAAACATACAAAATAAGGCAATGTTGACATTTTGAGGCAACTTCTATGTTGAGTAGATGTCTATGAATGAGTCTAGTTTGTCCAATACTACATCATGTATTAATAATCTCATCATGTCTTGAGTTAAAAGAATATTTTGATTTTCTTCCTACTAAGGGCTGGATTTTGAGCAGTGATTAAATTATCTGAGATTACTGTGTGTGCTCCAGTTCATTGGGAAGTGCAGATACATCAATCTGATCCAAATTTACAAGTGTGCATGACTGAGTAAAATTATTGATTATTTCTTAACAAATAAATCTCTCAGTGAGAAAATTGTCCATCTACTATCATACATTCAAGCTGTCAC
>CAIGQV010001633.1:10705704-10722365 GCA_903798115.1 Danio jaintianensis
ATATATATATATATACATACATATATACATACATATACATATATATACACATATGAATGAATGAATGAATGAATGAATGAATGAATGAATGAATGAATGAATGATCTGATTTCTGAAGGATCTCATGATATGGAAGATTGGAGCAACAATAATAAAAGAAAAGACAAAAATATTAAAACAGAAAACACATATTAGATATAAAGTATAAACTTTTTGTATTTTCAATCGTATAAATACAGCCTTGTGAAAATAAAATACTTATTTCAAAAGCAAAAATAAAATCTTTTGAACAGCAGACTTTATAGCTTTCTTAAAATGTTTGTGAGACTGACAGGAAATAAAATGTAGCATTCTTATATTCGAAAAAAATTTACAATAAAATTTTAATTACACATTTATCCCAAACGAGTGTCCATATTTGACCTAACATTGGCTTTAACCAACACAACATTTTTAGAGTATATAAACAAGTGTGATCTGACTTACTGTATACTTGAAGGAAGGTGCCATGGGAAAAAAATACAAGTAAACCGTGCTTGAGTTTACACTGGTACAGACCCATATCACTGACACTGACGTTCGTGAAGAACAGTGCATGGCATGTAACTCCATCTTTTTCGCCCTCTTCGTTGTGCTTCACATTCTCTGTAGAGTTTCCCAAGTCGAGCACTGTGGTGCCATTGACGGTGGGAATATTCTTGATCCACATGACGTCAGGTTTTCCTTTACAGCGGAAGCAGCAGCGAACTGTGGCTTCACGGGAGACCGGCACACGCAGTAATGGCTGATCCGACTCCAGTTGTAGCTCTTGCTCTTTACTACTGAGAACAGCTTATACAGAAAACGAAAAACCAAAAAAAAAAAGCCACAAAATAAGCAGTTAAAATTATAACCGTTCCGACCGATCAGTGTACAGTAGGGTGTCAGAAAGGCGAGATTTAAAAAGACCGGATACCTGAATGAAACGTTTCAGACACTAGCCACATTTACATGTACAGCCTTTTGTCATTCCAATTAAATTCATTCCGAATGAAAGATTATTCAGAGAAAAGAGGTGACAGTGTGAATTATAAGCAAAATTAAAGACCTTTAAAATAGCATAACATGGGTACTTTAAACAGTCAGTTGGAAGTCTTTAAGATTAGTCTACAGTAGTCAACATTTCAAGTGGATTAAAAAAAGGTTTCCATAATTGTCCTAAGACAAGAATGGGTGTTGTTCAATAGTTTTAGGACAGCTCTGATAAACTGTTTTGATCCACTTCAAATGTTGACTAATAAATACTTCAGTCAGGACTTCACAATAAGGTTACAATATTTGATGTTAGTTAATGTATTTTCTACTATTAAAAGAAGTTTGAATTAATGAATGACTTTATTTCCATTACTGGTGTCTACAAAGATGAAAATATACGGTCATAAATGTTTTATTCATTATTTGCTTATGTTAGTAAACACATTATCTAATAGAACCATATTGTAAAAGTGTGACCAATAATTTTGTATATTAAAGCAGCTTAACATTCAGCTTTATTCTCCCCTCAGTGGCATTTAGTTCAGTCCACATGATATCAGCATGTTTAAATCTATTAGCTAAACCATATGCTTTCTACCCACGGAGTGCTATATATACACAAGGCTTGGCGTCATACACGGAAGAGCTTCACAAGACAGTGTAAAATTAAATTATACCCTTAAAATTTGAAAGTCACAAAAAAAAAAAAAAGAAAGGGAAGATGGTAGCAGTAAGATGCAAACAGCTGCTCTGAGAGGAAATCGGCTTCAGTGAAGCAGAACACAGACGTGCAGATGGTAATTTGCTTTACTTTGCTCTTTTGTAGTAAAGTTTATTAGGACTTCAATTTAATACATCTACCGTTTGATTCACATTCAATTTTTGTCAGGCAGCATTTTAATAAAAGTTACAAAAGTTTTTTTGTCTAAACGTTCTGTTAAAAAAACAATCAACATGTAAAACAAAATAACTGTAAATGAACAGTCTCCTATATTTTGTGATTTGTGACTTTCAAATTGCATAGTGGAACCTTAATCTCTGCTCTCACATTTTTTTTATGCTGAAAAGCAATAAAAAAAAGAAAGAAAGAAAAGAAAAAAGTGAATTTATCTTTATTTCTTAGTAGTTTGAAATGATATATTCTCCAGGTTGGTCATGCATATTATAATGCCAAACAACAACAAAATGACTTGCCAGTACATCATTTTCTGTTTTTCTGTAAAAGGCTACGGTTGAATTTTCAACTAATCATAAGCTGTAAGAGTAAAGGTCAGTTCCCATAATATAATTTGAAAGTGTACATAAAAGGTAAACACACAGGTTACAGTCATCTGCTAAATGCACAGATCTTTTTTTTTTCCATTGTATGCTTTCTAAAAGCTGTGTGTATTTATTTTAATTTATTTTGGTGCTATATAAGTGCTTGGCTTACTTTAAAAACTAATTCTCAATGCTGAAAAGCATACTTTGCAACACAGATAAAAAATTTGAAGCAGAAAAACTTTTCAATCATTTTTATAAACTGAAAAATAAGCAATTACCAAGAACACGGAAGTAGCACGCTGAATTAAATGTGAAATTTAAACAGAAAAAAAGAAACAGTATTTGAGTATTTTGGGATTTTTTTAACAGTGTTTACACATACCTTCCCAGAAACACAAGAAAAGGACCAGCCTGAACCCCATCTTCTCTGATAATCCAAATTAACTATATAAAACCAGCTGCTGCTAGGTATGAAATGTGCCGTTTGAGTGTTTGTCTTTCTTTCCTGTAACATCTACACCCACCCATTCGGCTGTTTCACTTTGTGGTTCACACACGCAGAAACATTTCCTTTTCTTTTATTTATTTTTTTTTTTTTAATAATCTGCAAAAAATAAGGACAACAAAAGTTTTTTTCTTTCATTTTTAAATCATTTATTTTAAAAAAGGAAAAGAAAATTATAATAAAAGAAAAAACGTACCTACATTTTTCTGATGTATCTTACATATTAAATCAAAGCCCAAATACACAGAATAGTCCTTGCATAATCATTTATATAGACAGACAGCAGTGGAATGCCTGTATTGAGTGGACTCCTGTACACGGAAGGACATAAAAAGACAGTCATGGATTGCAGAGGGTTTAAAAGACCTAACAAAGAGCAATCAGCATTAAGAGCTCAGGCATTTTTGACAGCAAAAAATTAGTGGAACTGCTATAATTTGATGGGCATGGAGCCAAATATCAGATTAGCAATTAACACTGAAAATGTCTAAATGAGGAGAGGCCAGACAAGGCAGTGTTTGCCAGCTGAACTAAAAGAAAAAAAGGAAAGAAAAGAAAAAAGCTAACCCAATCTGCACAAGGCACCCTATAAATAGATTTAAACATACAAGATATATCACTATATATATATACGTATATGTGACTGATACACAAGAAAATGTCAAGGAATGAGAGAGAATGCACCCAAAACCCTGTCTTATCATTTATCTAGTGCCCGTAGGGATTTCCATGGTTAAAAACACCTTTCAAATCAAGTTTAAAATGTGGCCAAATGCACATAAAATAAAGTCAGAAACTAAGTAATAGTTTGGATGGTTAAGGGTGTACTTTGTCTCTCTCAGTCCTCCTTTTATAAAAGGCAATGCATAGTATTGTAATTACATAGCTCTCAAAAAAAAAACAGAATTACAGCTCATTCCAGCAATCAAAAAAGAAAACCGTGCAAAAAGTCAATAGGGAAGAGAAGTTGGCACTTTAAACATCATCGCCTGGTACTTCTATATGAAAAACAAATAACAAAATTGACTGATTGATGTGTACCAAAATCTTCTGGTGAGTTGTTCTGGTAACCATTTGAAATGAGAGAGTCTGTGATGAAGGTAAAGAACGGAGGAAAGAGCGGGAAAAGAAAACAACTTCTAAAAAAAAATCTAAATAAATCAGCAATTACAACTTAAACGTGAATATAAAAATCACACTACATACAAAAAATAAGGTAAAAAAATGCATAATTTGGCATCTGGTCAAATGAATGGTAGAAAAACCTGTCGCAGTAGCATTATGAAAACAATTACAGTACTGGTCTCCAAACTCTGAGATAAAACCTGCAAGTGTCTGATTCTCTGTGGTAGCCTGATAAAATAAGAGAGTGGGAATGAATAAGCTGATCCCTTAAGCTGAAAAAAGAAAAAAAATGATACAGAAATTCATTTCTAAAGCAATCTCAATTTCCTTCTCTCTCAAACAAAATAAGACATCACACTAACAAGCCAATCCATGCACTTTGTGGGTTAATCAAAAAGGAAAGTGTTTTTTTTTTTTGGAAATCAATAGGTGACTTCCTGAACCCCTTTTCAGCTTTCAAGGTGTTTTCATATCTAAACATTGTTTGCAATAACTTCTTTGGTCCTGCTTTTATAGAAACTACTCCCCCGACAATAAAATATACTAGAGAAACAATTAAACAACTAAACCAAGAATATATATATATATATATATATATATCTATATATATATAGATATATATATATATATATATATAGATAGATAGATAGATCAGTTGCATTTAATTTGTACTGTAACTGTACACAAAAAAGTAAAAAAATCTGAAATTAATAATGTTTTTTTTTACAATTTGCATAGATGCACAAAAATAGGCAATGTGTGATGATTATCCGTTTCAACCTACTATCTGCATCACCTGGGTTAAGAGTACATGCTTCATATGTGCGGATGGGAGCTGCAAGCTGGGCTGTAAGCATGTTACATTCAAGCTGCTTTGTAATATGCTCAGATTTTCTTGCACCCACTATGCCAAACCCTGTCACCATAAAAACCTTGCAAAATCAAATCTCTCTCTCTCTCATAGCTTGCCTGATTTTACCTTCCCCAAATCCCTTTCTCTACTTCCTTTCAACCATGCAATGATCTATCTTACTTAGCATTTCTTTTCTCATTTTAGCATTCGTTTTCTTTATGGAAGAAAATCTCCATCTTACTACAGTTTGGCAAGTAGTACCCCCCCCCCTCCATCTTACTACAATTTGGCAAGTTCATGCTACAACTATTCAGTTCTCTGCTTTAAAAAAATGCCATATCTGTTTCAATACCTATATTTTTTGAAAATACACGTAATTTTTGATGGTAACAAATATTAGCATGAATGAACATGATCTCATGAAAAAAGAAAAGAAAAGAAAGAAAGGGCACATTTTTTGTTTAGTTTGAACCTGACTGAACTTGAATCTGAGCTGCAAGCTTTATATGCGTCAGACTGTGTTCACAAAGATGCAACTACAGTATACTTTTTTATGAATATAGATAGCCTTTTGGTACTAAATGACCTCTGACATGCTTAGGTTTACCTTTGTGTACAGTATGTGTGCGCATAATGCTTCCACATGCACATACAGCATTTCACTCTGAAATCTCTCTAGGTTTTGCACATTTCTTTGGCATGTTTTGATAAGACTTTTGCGACTCTCAGCAGAAACACTCACACTCTTATTTATGCTCACGGATCACTATTATTTCAAAACACCCACTTCAGGTCATTTCTCAGTGGAATGGAAAGCACCAGAGGCCTGCTGTCAATCTTCTGAAAGGACAGTTTGGAAGAGAGAAGAGAGAGCAGAAACGTTCAGGCAGCATTAGTCAATCAGCAAATCCCCCGAAAGCAAGTCTCGACTCCAGCACATACAGTGATCTGAGGACAGAAGATGAACAGCTAGGATCATCAAAAGAATTGCGTTAAATAGAAAGGGGAATGATAAATATAAAATGGTCTATTAAGTACGTAGTTGTACCTTGTAACAGCAGGTTGTGATGTTTCTCAGTTGTAATGGCCCCCCTGAAGTGAATATTTAGCAAGAGCTTCTTGTAATTTATAATGGTCCTCCTCAACCGTCTGAGATCAAACACAAAACAAGACAGATGTATTAATAAATTAGGCTGAGTCTGTTTTTACGTCAGTACCTTGGCTGGTTTAGGGATGTTGTGGATAAATTAAAATTTGGCAGTAAAAGTGCCAGTAGGTGTCAGCAAAACAGCCTTAATGAGTGAAACATTAAATTCAATTGATTCATTCAAAAATGCTGATTCAATTAGAAACTAAGTAAGCGATCTTAATTGTCAGGCCGATAATTCCAATAATTCTGGTAAGTAGCCCAAACTGTCTGTCAACAAATGTAGATTTGTACAACTGTGCACGCCTGTTCTCGCAGATCTGCCGTTTGCGCGTGCACGCGCGCCGTGTGTTCATGTGCACACGAGTGACAGCGGTAAAAACAAATGCTGAATCAAAACTTTTTTAAATCCTGAATCAATATTGGGGCGACGCGGTGGCGCAGTGGGTAGCACGTTCGCCTCACAGCAAGAAGGTCGCTGGTTCGAGCCTCGGCTGGGTCAGTTGGCATTTCTGTGTGGAGTTTGCATGTTCTCCCCGTGTTCGCGTGGGTTTCCTCCGGGTGCTCCGGTTTCCCGCACAAGTCCAAAGACATGCGGTATAGGTGAATTGGGTAAACTAAAATTGTCCGTAGTGTATGAGTGTGAATGGGTGTGTATGGATGTTTCCCAGAGATGGGTTGTGGCTGGAAGGGCATCCGCTGCGTAAAACATATGCTGGATAAGTTGGCGGTTCATCCCGCTGTGGCGACCCCAGATTAATAAAGGGACTAAGCCGAAAAGAAAATGAATGAATGAATGAATGAATGAATCAATATTGGAGTTACTTTTGCACGCTGGAGGAAGGATGACACCATGGCTGAAGTATCTCTGTTAGACAGGCAATGTTATGTTTTAAAAGTATTTAGTCACACAAAGCTTATGTAGATTTTGTTGTTTTATGAATGGGTTGTATGCACAGAAGTGTTGTTCAGTCACTGAAATCTTCCAGTGAAAGATTGATGTGACTATTTTCAGTTTCATAAGGGACCTTTTACAACATCGATAATGTAGATTTTTATTTAGGATTTAGGCATGGCCAATGTGGCTGATCGCCCAGGGTGGCATCTTGCTAGAAGCGGGATGGAGACCCCTAATGGCCAAGGACCGTAATTGAGAACCACTGCCATATGGTAAGAATGTTTTCAAATGTATTTTTGAATTTATTTCAAAATACACAAAAATAATGTAACAAAAATATACATTCATGCAAATAAATGTTATATAAAAACATATTTATATATGTTTTTTTAAATATAAAAATGTTAAAGCATTTAAAAGATATATTTGCTTAATTATTTTCTAAGAAATTAACACTGGAAGAAAACATTAGTCAATGTCTATAGCACCTGCATTTTAAAAAAAGAGAATGTGAATGTTCACGAGAATGTGGCAGCATTTTTATTTTGTAACATTGGTTTTAATATGGAAACATAATAATATCATGCTCTACAAAGTTTCCATCAATAAATCTCTGACAGAGACACCTCCCCTCCCCAACAGCCAATCACTGTGTGCAAAATTAATAATCATGCTGACATCATCCACAGCAACAAAGCCAACCCCATCCTTACTCTTAGTTTCAGCAGCTTTGTAAATGGGTAAAAACATTTACAGCTATTCTTAATGGTAAGAGAAAATGTTTTGTGAATACAGACCCAGAACTATATACAAACACAACTTTGGCTGTTTTGAAATGTTGTGGAATCAATTTATTTTTAAATGACAAAAGTCTGAATTTCATTTATTAAAAGTTTTTATTAAAAAAAGAGAAATGTTGTTTATAGTTTAATTACTCCCTCTCTTACTTTTTTTCAGTGCATACATCATGTAGAATAGACAGCCAGCTAATATTCACTAACTTGTTTGTTTGGGCATTGATTTACATTTTCAACCACGTTTCTCACAAATCACTTACAGTACCTGTAAAAACTGGAAAAAAATGTTCACAAATGCACCAGTTTGCTCCTCACCCTCAGTCTCTTCAGCTGCTCCTCTAGAGCCTGCAGTCTCCTCTGCACCTCCTCCATGCGCTCCTCAGACAGCACTAGAGGAGCACTGATCCCTCTCTCCTCTTCTCCTTTATCACCTACATCTCCCTCATGCTCTTCTACTTCAGGACCTGCTTCAGTGCTGGATTCCTCCACTAAGGGGGGTGGGGGCATTCAAAATCAGTATTGGAAGAGAAAACAACAAGTTCAACTTACAATGATATAAGTAATGCAGTATATAATTAAATAAGATGAGTAGGTGAGTACAGGGTAGGTGAGTACAGTATTCATTTTTTAATGACTTTTTAAAAGCACACAGAATAAAATTTAAGACCAATATTAAAGTACAGAATTTGCAAAAAGAAAAAAGCAACCCAACTAATGACCATCCTTAACACTGTTAATTATACATATAAATAATAACATAGTGCCACTTTCACACTGGAAAAAGTTCAGCGCCAATGGCACGTTATATGTGGCTGTGAGTGTCTCTATAACAACACTGCACGCTGGTCACCAGTCAAGCTGGACATGCGAAAAATCGGCAGATACTGGTCCTTGGCCAGTCGATTGGTCAATCTCTAGTTCTTCATTTGTTAATGTACGGTTTGACAAAACTGTTATAAGCTATTATAGAGTGAAATTCCCACAAACTCTGTGTACGTAAGCAAAATCCCAGCGAATGTTAATTACATAAACAAAATCCCTGTGAGTGTGTATTTTATTAGGTACTATAAGGTTTTTTACTATAAATGAACTTTGGTTCCACCTTTGTTGTTCTGCATGAAGATAGATGAAGAGATAACAAAGTCTTCTTTACCGGGTTAGTTCAATTGCATTTTTAAGACCTTTGAAAGTACCTGACAGTTGAGCTCCATCTGCGTCCTGACTTTCAGGCGCCATCCCTCCATTTTCTCCAAGAGTCTGAGCATCGTCTGACAGGCTAATACTCCCGACCAGCAGCCTCTTTAAACACATGACTGAAAGAAAAATACAAGCAAAAAAACAAAATTAAATTCTAGCTGTTCAATGAGATGTTTAAATTAAATAACAGTTCATAAACGCTGACCTTCATCCAAAGCAACAGTAGCAGATTTCTCCGGAGGTGTGTGGCTGTGGGTGAGCAGGTCAAAGCCATTGGCTGCTAGATAGTCAATGAGTGGAGGATCGATATCTCGACTCTTCTCACTAAATCGCGCTGGGGTAAAGTAAAGCACAAATTCAGAATAAAAACACAACACTGAATCAACTTGGACAGGTTTAATATCAGTTTCCAAGAACCAAGAGTCTCACCAACGCGATTTTTCAGCAGTTCTCCTCCATTTTCGGTGGGGCTAAGTGGAGGATGAGCTCTAGAGAAGAAAAACGGAAAGAGTTTTGACTGAAGTTGGCTAACAGGAGGAGGACATGAACTGGCAAATTTAAATTCCCTTGATCTTTTGACATTTAAGAAGTTTTTGTACTATAGATATGCCCTTCAAGTTTCCAGATTTCAAAATTCATAAAATAAGTTTAAGTTTAAAATCAGCTTATATTTAAGTAACAAACAAATGCTATGAAAGTCAATGGCTGTTTTTTTTCTCCAAGTTCTTAAGTTTAACTTCCATTGTGTTCAACAGATGAAAGTAACTCTGGAACAAGTAAAAGATGAGTAAATTATGGCAGAATTGTCATTTTTGGGTGAACTATCCCTTTTAAATGATGGAATGTTCAAATGAGCAGGGTCAAAATAGCAGAGTACTTAAAGATTATTAAAAAAAATTAAAAAAGGAAGTTCATGACTTCTTTAAAAAGATGCTCAGATTCTCTTACAAGGTCTTGCTATTTTATATAAATCACACTCACGGGCCATATGGAGGTACAGCAATGTTGTTTGGCACACTGCCAGCTCTGCTATTCCTTTCCAGTTTGGTGTTGCCCTTCATCTTCTTCAGCTCCTCAACCGCAGACTTAATCGCCTCTGTCCAGCTGCGGAATTAAACAGACTTTGAGTGTCAGATCAATTGACACGTTCTGGATTTTGATATATAAAAAGCAGTTCCATAACATCTGCCTGTCAGTCATTCATGTAAGTCTTTTATTAAGTAGCTTTATCTGCTTCACACACTCACTTTTTCCTCTCCCCGACAGACTGAGCCACCAGTTCATAGATCTGTGCTCCACTGTCCCAGGTGAAGATAACATATAGGGCCTTCGGGTCTGTTAGAAAAAACCAAAACAAAAGTTTCATATCAAATTTGCATTCATTGGAAAATAAACTTGGAAGAATGTTTTTTTAAATTTATTTTTAATTAATAAAACAAAAACATGCTGTTGTTTTAATAGTAAAAAAAACAACAACACTTTTTCAAATTTGTTATTTATGTACTTTTAATATTTAAATAGCATTTACTTCTTAAAATGTGACTTTTAATTTTTGAGAGAATTTGTTTCAATTGTATTATAAGTTAGACAGAGGGTGTAATGATTTAAATGATAAATAGTCTATAATAAATCAGTAGTAGATGTGAAATAAACCATGTGCACAAGTTGTGCTTACAGAATACTGACGGAATGTATCAGATTATTCATCATGAAGAATGTTGAACATGTGTGTTTGCTGCCCAAAACTAGACTAAAATGGGCAGACATTAAGTCAAGAAAAAAAGAGGTTGAAAATTTTTTATTAAATATGATAAAAACTAAAAAGAACATTTGGACTAGACTAACTCTAGTTACAAGGAGACATTTACAAGCAAATTGATTGGTAACACTTTAAGAATAAGAATTTAAATTTAAGTACCAATTCTCACTATTAATTAGTGGCTTATTACCTGCTTATTATTAAGATATTGGCTATCTATTTATAAAATACATATTCTGCAAATTCTACATATTATAATAAATTAACTTAACAATATAGTTTATAAATGTAACATCACACCAGTAATAACCATAAAGAAAAGTTATGCAAAATGGGTTTTCGTTTTTATGAAATATATGGGACTCTTATTTTGAAATAGGATTAGTAGCACTAGCTCATCATTCAATAAGTAATTAATGTAAATCATATTCAGTGACTGTGTATATTCAAACCAGCACCACAAAGGACATCAGAAAAAGCAGTAGCTTTTGCGTGTTTTCTTTCTTTGCCTTTTTTCTCTCTGAAACTCACCAGTCGCCACCTCTCTGAGGAAAACAGACTCCAGCTTGATGACTGGACTCAGCATCTGCTTGCCTTCCTGAACGGAGATGTTGCTTTTGCTCTGACACTTCAAAAGCATCTTATCATCCTGCTTCTGAAACAAGACCAGCAGGTCTGACAGCAACACACAATGCACATCTGAAAACACACACACACACAAACTGAGTGAGCAACAGGCCCTGCGTATGGACAGACATTTGCCAACTTGCAACAAACTCTGAATTTGAGGTCTGTGCTGGGTTTGTGGTTACCGATCGCTTTCTCTTTGGTCACCCTCCATGTCAGAGGTCCTTCAAACAGCATCGTTCGGTTGGTCAGATCAACGGTCTGATGAACACAGAAAAAGAATAGACGTCATATCAGTGTCTCCATTAACAACATAACAGATATGCAAGTAGGAGTGCGATTTTAAGATATAGACTTTTTCCTCAATATCATAAGTTGTCAAGACATTTCTCACCTTGTATTCGCTGTAGAGGTCATTGCTGGGTTTCAGTCCTGAGGTATCCAGTCGGCGCTGGTAGTCTTTCAAAATCTGAGTTGAAAGATGGGAAGAAATTTAGGAGAAAATCAGATTAGAAATTATGAATCAAGTTTCTTCCAATACAACTCAGCTATTTATGCAGCATAAAGACAAATAAAGAAAAAAATAAAGAAAATCAGTGCTACTTGACAAGTAAAAGAGAGACAAAAGGTTGCAGTCTTCCACTTTCCCCTTTAGTCTGATCGCATTGGAAAAACTACTGAGTTACATAAAGTAACTACATGGGTTAAGGTTAGGTTCAGAGGTACCTTTAGGTATAGTGGCTATTTATTACAGTTTATGTAATGCTATAAGTACATAGAACAGAAATGCAAAACAGGATTAAAATTTAAAAAATAAAGTATTGACAAATTAACATGAATCTCTCAAACCAGATAACAGAAAGTAAACATTGTTCATTTGCATATACTATAGACACAATAACAATACAAAGTGGGTTGAAGAATGGGGGAGTTAAATCTATGTAGCTTGGGTGGTATTATCAAAATCTTGTAATCACAGTATAAGAAATTTTACATCATACTAAAGGCTTGTGCTGCAATGTACTGTAGTAATGCCTGTATAATAGTAATGCCAAACTACATTATACAGTATCATGTTTATGTGAAGTAACATCCAACGAATGTTCTCACCAGCAGGTTCTCCATTTGTTTGACTTCTTCATTGACGTGGTTGAGGATCTTACGGCAGGATTCTGCTGCTTGGTTTATTTTCTCTTTTTCTGTTGCATCCTCTGTGAGAAACAGACAACGATCATACACCTAAAACATTTTTTTTAAATATTCCTTACAATAAAACATGTTTAAGAAAACATGTTTTCAGAAGTCTTTTATAAATAAACATTTCAAAATAATGAAATAGATGTTTTTTGTAATAATATAACATAACATAACATAATATAATATAACCTTGCAAAATAAAATGCACTAATCTTCAAAAATTGTGAATCAATATGCTTTTTTTATTAATCTGATTTTTTAAATGTGTTTTTATACTTTACAATTCAATACATATTCATATTCAATTTATAGAAATACAGTCTGATTAGATATCAAACACAAACGTTTGCTTTTGTGAATTGTGGGGACATTCCATATGTTTCTATAGTTTTAATACTGTACTAACTGTATTTTCTATCACCATAACCTTATCCCTAAACTCAACAGGAAAACTGTGTGCATTTTTACTTTCTGAAAAAAAAAAAAAAAAAAAACTCATTCTGTTTGATTTATGAGCCTTTTGCAATGTCCTCAAAAGTCACCTTCTCCTTGTAATACACGTGTCATAATGTCATTATATAAATTTGTGACCTTATGTGTCACAAAAACAGAAGCGTGCACAGACACACACACACACACACACACACACACACACACACGCACGCACACGCACGCACACGCACCTGTGTTCTTGGCAATGTTTTCCAGCAGAAGAGGGTATTTTGTTAGTCTCTGCATCTCTATGGGTATGATATCCTTTAGCTGTAGCCTCCTACACTGCGGCTTACTCTCTGCTTCCTAAAACACAGAAAAAGTCAGACATTTTGACATGCCGAGCCAACTCCAGAAAATGTATCATTTTAAAATGTGCCACAGTACATTAATGTGACTGGGCAGCAGTAGCAATAAAATTGGTTTACAAAATAAATGGTTTACTAGTATAAAAGCATTGAATCGCGGGTCCTTCTTCTGTCTGCTCTTGATCTGCTCCAAAGCCCAGGACTGGTAGCTACAGAAGCGTGCCGTGAGCTTCTGAAACCATTCTCCTTCAGATCCGCTGAACTACAGAAATCAAGACATGTCTACATGCATAATACAGCAAAACAATGCCAGAGAATTCAAAACGAACAGAAAATGTAGCATTTAATGCACTCGAAGTCACTCACCCTGTTGAGAAGTGGTGTGCTAATGGTTTTGATAATGTATTCATCTTCTTCACGCAGTTTCTTCAGGTTCTCATAGAAAACATCTATAAAAAAATAGAATGAATTTCAGAAATGTTAAGTCTTGCAGTATTTTATAGAAATATTAACTAGTGTTTTTGTCAAATGAAACAATTCTTAAACAATGCGAAAATATTTGAACTGTGCACACATTTGGATTGATGCTGAATGTAAGAGACATGAGTATTTATGCAGCAATACTTTCTATCATGATGCTAGTTTCAGGTTTTGATTTAAAGGTGCTGTTTGTTGGATTGTGGTCAAGTTCAACCCCTAGTGGTTTGAACTAAGTATTGCAGTCCAAATTTAAAATGTTTAGGTTTTATTTTTTTCTTACCCAGCCCCTCCTCAGACTTGACCCATGTTGCCAGATTAATAACTCTGTGAGAACTCTATTTCTGAATCAGTGTGTCATTCCTGCAGAAGTCCATTTGTCAGTCGCACAAATTGAGGGGGCACAGTTAACAATGATCAAGTTGATTGTTATTCATTGAGAGGTGTAAACACTCTGATCTTACAGCTTTTTGGGTGGATGCCAAAGCTTTTTAGGACCTGTGGAATGCTCAATCTCTGACTCTAACCCCTCTCGCTTGACTGCTTCGATGACTGAAATGAAATTCGCTGTGTTTTGATACTGGGACTGACATTCGGACATGGAATACATATTTTTTAAAGGAGAATAACTGACTTTAGCATTGTTTTTTTTAGATAAACATATATTTATGTTAACTTAGCATGTTTCTTAACTCTTTTTTTAAACATATTTTTTGTATTGTTATGCTTTAAAAGAGTCAAAAACTTGCATATTGCACCATTAAGTACATTTATTTAAGTTTGAGGTTCATAATCAATATTTTTTTGATCACACTTTACAATAAGGTTTCATTAGTTAATGTATTTACTAACATGAACTAATTATGAACAATACTAGTACACCATTTATTAATCATAGTTCAACATTTACTAATGCATTATTAACATCCACAATCATGCATGTTAACGCATGATAGTTAACGCACCATGAGTTAACATGAACTAATGAACAACTGTATTTTTATTAACTAGCATGAACAGATACTGTAATAAATGCATTTTTCATTGTTTGTTCATGTTAGTATATGCATTAACTAACATTAACTAATACAACCTTATTGTAAATTGTTACCATTTTTTTTATAGTGATTGCCACTTTAACTTCTTTTCTCTATTTTACTTGCATCATTTTATTTTCCATTCTGAATATTGTTCAGTTTAAATGTTTGTTGTGGAGAGGAGAACTAAAATACATGTTAGTGAAAATGCAACTGACAAGGTAGAACTTATTTACCAGAAAAGATGGTGTTTCTGTACACAAGAGATAAGAGGCAATCAAAATACTTTAATTTACTTTAGGCAATTACTTACAATGCATCTCTATGATGTCATCAAGGCTGGAAAAGATGGTGGCCACCTCATTTGCGGTCATATACTCTTGCTTCTCAAGTGGACGAGAAAACACTGTCTGCAATACGCTCAGCATACGGACGTGTGCTTGCTCTGTCACAAACAGTTCTGAGAGAAGCACAGAGAAAAAATGAATTATTTTACCCTGCTACATGGCTGATTCAATAAAATATTAATCAGTTTTAAACAAAATTATTACCATTAATGACTTCTTGTCTTTTGGCTTCCTTCTTGCTCAGCTTCTTCAGGTTTTCACTGGAAGCAAGTTCTCTCCAGTTGAGCGGGTCCTGCTCGAGCTCCAGAAGACGGGGCTCTATTTCCTCTTGCTGAGGGGCTGGGGCAAAAGTGGGAGCGGTGAGGGGGATTTCAGGTGTCTTGTCACCTTCCACACTGAGAGAGACACATAGAGAGAGCAAATCTAAAAGGGCTCCATGCATATTGAGCATAGTACAAGTAGATACAATTAGGAATAGTTCACCCAAAATGTATTTTCTTATTTTTTATTCCTCCCCAGACAAAGATAACTTGCCTTCTTCAGCTGAAGAGAAATGTAGGTTTACAAGAAAAACAAGTAAACAGGACTCCATATTGTGCATTTTTGATGGCTCAAAATCCATATTTAGCCTCAAGGTAATCTAAATGACACCAGCTGACAAATATGGAAGCTTTCACACTACTGTAGGTTGGACTTCCTGGTTTGTTTGTTTGATTGCTCCTTTCTCTGCATTCTCCTGCTGGATTTTGTTCAAATGATGGTTTTTACCCAGGCTACTTGTGTGTTTTCAAAGTGACAGATTATTCTTGTCACAAGGTAACAACTTTGCAGAAGGCCATAAAATTAATGCATCTTTGCTTGCCTCATTTTTGCACTTTGGAAAAATTTGCTTTGCTTCCATTTCCAATAAACCAAAAGCGTGAGACCAACTCACATGTTGTCAACATACACTCAACTCCATGATTACATTTACATTAGAAGCTAGCTGTACCAGAGTTCGTATGAACCATTGTTACTGCTAACCTTCTTTGGTAAACTTTGTATTGGTTCAGAGGTGTGCGCATTCAATAATCACGTCAGTAATCATTTTATCCAAACATGATTTCCTTGTTCTCACTTTTTGATGTATGACGATCACAAAAATCCTAAAATGTTTTCTTCTAAAACCTAAGTTTCTCTTCAGGCAATTTTCATACCATATTTAGGTGAACTAATCCATTAAGGTAGTGCCCATCACAATCGCTGATTTCTGTCAGCTACTAAAGAATCCCATTGTGCTGCTTTCTCCTGTTGATATTTTGTATATGAGGGTTTTCAGAGTGTGCGTGATGGTTAGTCTTATGATGGTTTTGCCTTACGAGACTGAATGCTGTGGGGAGGGTGAGAGGGGTTGGGATGTGGAAGTTGACTGGAGGTCCACGTCGCTGCGGGAGCGAGACTGCTTGGCCCGAGTAGAGCCACCACGACGAGAGTGACGCCGCTCCACACATAGGCTTTCACTTCGGCGCACATTCCTGAACACCCAAGAAAAAGAGGATGTGGGGGGTAGGAGAGGAGAGAGAGAGAGAGAGAGAGAGAGAGAGAGAGAGAGAGAAAGAAAGAAAGAAAGAAAGAAAGA
>CAIGQV010001633.1:10722375-10777079 GCA_903798115.1 Danio jaintianensis
AAGAAAGAAAGAAAGAAAGAAAGAAAGAAAGAAAGAAAGAAAGAAAGGGAAAGTGTGAATGGGTGGAAAATTTTTAGGAAATAGGAGGAAAGGAAATGAGGGAGTAAGTAAAAACAGAAGAGGAAGAAAGAATAGAAAGGAAACAAGGAATGAGGAAAATAAAAAAAGAAGTGAAAAAGGCGGAGGAAAGGAAAAAGAAGGAAATAGAAATTCAAAAAGATAAGGAGTAGGTTAGGGTTAGGAAATAGAAAATTAAAGAGTGCACAAAATCAAAAAGGATAAAAAAAAATGCAAGGAAATGAAAGAAAGAAAAGGGGAAAAAATAAAAATAAAAGGAAAAGAAAGATGATTGAGTAGAGGAAAGGAAAAGGGTAAAGGAAAGGAAAGGTAAAGGACAAGAAAAGAAAAGAAAAGAACAGAAAAGGAAAAGAAAGAACAGAAAAGGAAAAAAGCAAAAGGTAAATGAAAGGTAAATAAAAAAAGTTAATAAAGTAGTAGAAAGGTTTTAATGCATGAAAATGTGGAAAAACCAAACAAACAAACAAAACAGTGGAAGGTTAGACCACAGAACAGGTCACATGAACAGATGTAAATTGAAGTAAAAAACAGAGAATGAAATGTGAAGACATATGATGTCAAAACCACTACAAGATATCTTCTTTGCATTAGTTCAGCAGGGAGATTCATTCAGTCCCATCAGTTAAGACTCAAAGACCCTACTGGGAACCACATTAACAAACATCTCCAGCTCTTCCTAATGCATCATTTACAGCATTGAAGTGCATTTGAACACCTCAATTACGCAGGTAGAAAACACTGTTGTCAGGCAATTGGGTTCTATGCGTGCAAAGCGTCCCAGATAAGCAAATATACTTCTGCCCTCAATCCTTGTAGCCCAAAAAACCAGAGAAGAAACATACTTAACCATGCAGTGAGTTTAAGGGTGTGTGAATCTAAAGCTTAACAAACCCATGCCACTCACTGTATAACATTTTCTACAATATGAATAACAATGTAATCTGTGTTTGGTAACAGAGCATGTGTGGATCAGTAGAAGGTTGAGACGGGCAGAAAATCCCAGAGACAATCTTGCAGACCCACCTTGGCTTCTTTCTGTAACAACATAGGACAACGAACGGTTACGGTATCACTGCAAATCAAAAACCCTTCATCAACATAAACCCAATCAAAACTTCCAACCATGAGCCATGTAAACCTCAATGCTATCCTGAAGCCAACAACAAAGCAAGACAAGAGCATAGAACAACGAACAACAGCAACAAACAATGCCTCCACATAAGAAACAGCTGCATGAGCAAAATAAAAATGCACAGCTAATGGTAGTTTTTTGGCCATGTAAGTAAAAGAGCGACAATAAAGGAATAGTTTCCTCAAATTTATTTAGAATTTTTTTTTATTGTTTACCACACACACACACACACACACACACATTCATGCATGCACACATACTCACAAAAATGCACACATATGGGTGCGTGTCGATGTCTATGCATGTCTGTGCATTATGTACTATATATCCTGAAATGCACTACTTTGGAAAAAAAAGATTCACAATTTGTCAAAATTGTAACATTTTTTATTAAACGTATTTGCATTTAATTGGTTATAAAACATGAAGACATGAAGATAGAAAGCATGTATAATATGGTCATATATTCCTAGTTGAAAATATTCTGAGGGCTGTCAAATTTAGGTAAAAAGCGTAACAAAAAAAAAGCTGGTGGGGGAAGTGTTAATTTTATTTGTCTATAAAGAATGACATTAATTGTTTTTTTTATTAATTGTGGAATGCATTTTTTCTATTATTTTATACATACTTTCAGATTCTGCCATTTTTTGTCATATATTAAAGATCTTTTAAATGAAAAGCCAATATGGTTAAGTTTTTTTATTTTTTTTATGCTGTGCTAAAACGAAAATGTACTAGTGTAAATGCAGTCTTAGGGTGAGTCAATTATTCCTTTATCTGTTCCACTAGGTTAACACTGGTGACCAGAAGGTTGCAGGTTCAATTCCCAGAAGTAACTATAGCCATTGTACTGAACCCCACAACCAGAACAGCAGACTGTTCCATCAAATGTGCACTGTAAAGTGTCTGCGAAATAACTAACAACTTTCAACAGACCCTAAAACAAAACCTACCAAACATTGCGGCAATCATGTTTATTAGCCCAGATTCAGACAGAATCTTACTTAAATTTTTGTATGCTTTGGCACAATATAGCAGGACAGGTAAACTGCATGATGGGTAAACCATGAACTGAAAGCTAACAAAAACTGGCTCACAAAGATGGGACATCAGATGGCACAAGGAACATGGGAACAAAAAAAGAGAAAGGGAGGCCACAAAATGCAAAGAAGAAAAGAATGTAGGAAGTAAGGTGTGAGGACAGTGGGAGAGGGAGGGAGCCACTTAAGGGATGGTCTTGGTATTTGCTGTCCACAAGGAGGGTAGCGTTTATTGCGGGCGGGTGGGCAGACGGACGGGCAGCAGCAGGAGCAGCAGCACAGGAGGGACACAGCGAGCTCCCCGACACAAAGCACACAGGGAGTTTTACCAGCCTCCCTTAGTCATGTAGAAACTATTTCTACACAATTCAAATGTATGCTAAACGTATGCAGTTATTTAGCCTTTTTGACGAGTTGCCTTCATATCTTGGTTTCTTACCTGCCGCTGTCCTGAATGTCTTCTGGAGGGACATCGATGACAAAAAGAGGTTCCCCAGTGCTGACTGGAGACGCTTCTCCACCCTCAGAAGCTGGTTTGGGGTCTATGCGATTGATGATGACACCTATTGTAGGAGGAAATATACATTACATTGTATGTACATTGTATTTTACATACATTATTGGCATAAACTTATCAAAAAATAAATGAAAAAAAATAAATAAAATAAGGCTCTCTGGAATGCTTGATTCTGATTGGTCATTCACAACATTAAAAGGTATGTTATTACCTTACCAGATAACAAATGCTTTACTAACAACACAGACTCATTCGGGTACTTTAAATAATCTTGACTGTCATTGAATATGTAGATAATATCCATATTTATATATGCTTGTACACCACTATTATTGACAGTGGTGCTATCTAGTGACTGAATAATATGTAGTTTAATGTATGCTCTATTCAGCCATTTTCATTTTTGTCAGCTTTGTGTTTAAAGAATTGATAAACTATTATGACTTAGAACAATGTTTTATGTCTAGTTATGTCTTTTTCACACAGGGGCTATGTAGGCTGCATAATGTGTTTACTTGTGTTATCTTTGACTAAAATTTACTAATATTTGACTAAAAGTATGACAAACGTGCAAAAAAATTAAGGTGGCAAACACTTTTTCACACCACTGTTAATGATGTTGAGTCACAAAAATGGCAAAATTAAAAAGTAAACTAAATTATATTTTATTTAAAAATTATATATTGAAGTAACATTTAAAAGCATAAAAAACACAAACCAAAATTACTAAACACAAACTAAAATTGAAATTTAAAAGATAAATAACTCAAACTATTAATAAAAATATTTGCATATTACATCATAAATGTATTTTATAATCATTAATTTTATTTTATTACAGTGCATACATGTTATTATTTAAAATACTAATATTTTAATATCAATTAAACTTAATATTTAATCTTAAAAAAAAAATAATATTTTTTTTGTCTGGTGCATTTAAATTTGCCATAAATAAAAAACTTATTTTTTTAAATCCTCACCTGTGTCAGTTTGAGAGTCAGGGCTGGGAGTTACACTGATGATGGTGGGTAACTCTTTACTGCTCTCTGACTCATGAGTGCTGCCTGACCCAGTCGCACAAGTTTTTCGCCCTGGAGTGGTGACGCTTTCATGAACAGGCACTGGCAATGGCAGAGGCTGTTTGTTTTGCTTTGCTAAAAGAAGAAAAAGAGGATAGAAAGAGTTGAGAAGGCTCAAAAGCAACACATCATTCATACATGATTATAAGCAATCAATCAAGATGGACAGATGATTGTGTGGTTCTAATAAGACGACATGACACATGAAGGAGTTTGATCCAACAGTGTTAGTAAGTCATTGGGAATTTAAAGGATCATCAAGCCCAAAATCTCAAGTAAAGAAAAAACCAAACACCAAACATTACAAACAAAAACATTAATCTAAAATCCATTCAGTGAATAAGGCACCCTTGGTAACTGTAAGATCATGTAAAGCAAGCATTAAAATATATATATTTCTTTCATCAAAATAAAATCATTTCAACCAAAAAATCTACAGTTTTCTAGACGGATGTATACTGAAACAAAAGCTACAGACAGACCCATGTGTTGGAAGTGGAACATGCAAACATGCATTAGATTTGATTAGAAAAGGAATGTACCATCCAAAAAAGAGAGTATCTACACAAAGAGAACAGACCATAATACCTTCAAAGTCCAATTTAATTTGCTTAAAGTCATCTGCAAGAGGAAAACATAGCAACACAAAGAAGTTCTTTTAAATGCTACAGCAATCTTTGATCTTGCAGGTATTTCAGTGAATATATGCCCAATGTTTCTCATAGTGGTTTGTAGTTTTAATATACACTGGTCTCGGTTATCTTAGCAGGTATCAGGGATGTTATGGGTAACTCATGTAAATGGTTGTATGCAAATCAATGCACGCAGTGAAATAGAACCAGTATGGTCAATGAGCATGTGATGTAAGTAAAGCATGTGTTCTGGGCCAGAGAAACAAAGGGATTTTGTTGAATACGTACAGCCGAATACTGGCGGTTTGATTGGTTTGACCTGCTTGCTGCCTGACCATGGCTGTCCAACAAAGAAAGAAGCATTACTGTTAGAGATAAGGTCACACAAATTCAAGTCATTAAAACAGAAAAATTATGGAATATTGACCATAATTATTGACCTTCAGCATAGATGGAACCGAGGGCCGCCATCCTGACTTGGACTTGGACTTGTTGTCAAAAGCTCTGGTCTTGACGCCAAGGTACTTCATATAATAAGCCACTGCTCCAAAGATGGAGTTACTGATGGAGGAAAAGAATATAAATGGTCATAGGTCATGTTTACACTTGGTATTAAGATTACACATTTGCATTTAAAAAGTCTATTTGGTACATATTCAACCAATTGTTTTGAACATGTAAATGCAATATGCATTTATTTCAAATAAAAGTTTGTTTTGTTTTAGGCTTAGGTGAAATATTTTAAAACAATCTTATTCTGCTCATACATTATGCTTTATTCAAAAATACAGTAAAACAGTAAACTTTTATTGCAAAATAAAATATCCATTTTAACTTCTTTTTAAAGGATCATGTCACAATCTAAACTGGAGTAATAATGCTGAAAATGCTAATTAAATTTGAGACGACATTCAAAAAGTTATGTAGAATTGCAATCACATTTCACAGTTTAAAAGTTTTAATGTATTATGTATATATAAATGCAGCTTTGGTGATCAGAATAATATTTAATCATAAATATTATTGTATTCTTTTTTATTATAACTATTAATACAATACAAATATATATATTTTATTAAAACCATACTGCACAGTTGCTGAATAAAGGTTTATTTATTTATCATTTATTAGTACTATCCGCAAACATACGAATGTTCGCCCTCACAAGTCACTCTATAAAATGACTAATGTATGTCACAGGTATGGGCAAAGCTATTTTTCTAAAAATGTTGCCATATAATGAAAAAGTGCAGCTGAAATCTGCAAGCAGTCAGTGCAGCGAACAATGAAACCTCATCAGTGAGGATTAAAAAAGGAGGAGGTGTAGAAAGTGAGGAGGAGGAGAAAGAGGATGAAGGGAGGAGGAGGAAGAGGAAAAAGAGTGAAGACAGGAGGAGGAGAAAGATTGAGTAGATGGGAGGGACAGAAGTCTGAAGGAGGAGCCTGTGCACATGTGCATGTCTATTTTCTCATAAACACGTGGATTATGTGGCACAGCTGCACAAAATAATCAACTGTAACAACTGCAAGACTCCGCCAACAGCCTCTCACATGGGCACACTGCACAATTCAAATGTCCTATAGATATAATTCAATAAATGCATTTTTATCATTATCAATAAAATTATATTTGCATTTAATCATTTCAGTCACTTTTATACAAAGACAATAAAAGCAAATGATAATTATAAAAAAACATTCCCTTAAAATAACATTTCATTTCACATTTTACAATTAAATAAAACTTTCATGACTAAAGAAAAAAGTTATAAGCTGTGACAAAACTACATGGCAATCTACAACACGACAATAATCATACAGAAAAGACATGCATTTTATTTGTGCATTATGCATCTACATCTACAACAATAAAAGACAACTCACCTTTTGTCCTTGTCGGGAACAATTGAGGGGCTGCAAAAAATGAAACAGAAATAATTAGAGGGCCATCAAAAGAAAACCATGCACAATGCCGGTCTGAAGGACTCACCGTTTACATTTATGTAACATTTTTTTCCTCCTCGCTCTCGACCGGTTTTTAACTCTGTTTTAGGACGGTGGAACCTGAACTTTTTCTGACTCAAAATGACAGTAAGTGTTGTATTGTTTGTAGAATTCAAACTAATGAACATATTCTGTGTCACTTGAAAATAAAATGAAAAGAAAACCAAAAAAAAAAAACAATCTAAGAAAAACTGGGGAGCATCAAAAATTGCACTCCTTACTAACTTTAAAACCAAAAAATAAGGTTCAGAGAAACACACTTTTGCAAACCTAGATGTCTAAACAACTGATCTACACTATTTTCTCAAACTGCAAACTCTACGATGGCACTCTGTTAAGGCACTGAGGCTGTCCTACGGCGATGTCCAGAAGCAAACAAAGCAATTCGCCGGCAGAACTTCCTATATAACTGTGTTTTTGTCTGATGCAACATGCATGCAAGAACATCGAAATCAGATCCTTATGTTTTTCTATGGTAATACAATAGGAGGAGTGCGATAAGGAATCCCCAGTGTCTGGCCAATCAAAAACATTGATCCGGCTCTTAGATGAAGAATGCAGCCAATCAGAGTTTCTCTAAGTGAGGTCATTACTTTATCACTGAGGGAGGAGAATGAATGAGAGAGCAAAAAAAAATAAAAAAAATGAGTGCAAGAGGAAGCAGACTGTTTGGGAAACAGAGGACGATTGTATGAGTGAATATAGAGACTGAATGCACATACTGAGAGCCTCAGACATAAAAAGAATCTGTGTGAAGTCTCTGAGGATGCATTGTGTCTCTAATAATGTCACTGAATGAGGGAGAGAGAGTGTTTTAAATGCATTTTTTCCTCATGCAGCCTCAATATCACTTTACGCTTTGTCATTTTATCCTGGCAAGACTGGAATATATTAACTACACTGTCTCATTGCAAACCAGCTTTTGTCACTTGTGTTTTTCTCCCTCCGCTGGCCTCAAATCTGACCCCTGCTTCATCCCCCTTTCCCTTCATTCTCTCTGGCAGAGAGTCAAAGAGCAAAGACTTCCTGCCAGCGTGGCACTTTTGACTCTATCCTTGCAACACTTCCTCTTTGTTTACTACTTTGCCTGTTTTTTACGTTGCAGAATTTAATAATTATTATTATTAAAAATAAAGTGTGTTCCTAGAAAGAGCATCTATACCACACAGACTGCAGGATTCATGACTTCTGAACAGAAGATTATTTTTGGTTTTTAACCAGAGTTATAAGCTTAATATTATATGTAACCCATATAAGAACCACGGCTGGAAATGAACGAGGCAAAGATGAAATCAAATTCAACACTTTCGCCTACTGCTTAAGATTCAACTTTTTTAATGGCTTTCTTTGGAGTGCTGAGCATTAAAACTAAACACACATTCAATATTTCTGATGACCTAAAGAATGCAAAAGCCTACGCTATGTGACGAGATTTGCAGTGATAAGCAATTTGGCTGTTTACACCAGACACGACAGAAATTTAAATACAGCCATTCAGAAGCACAGAATATGCACTCACTCACGAAATGGTAAGGTTTATAATCTAATTAATACATATTAAACCTCTTTAACATTATTTAACATTTCTAAAGTTAATGAGTTAAATAAACAAGTTATTTTATTTTCAAGATCTGAGATAAACTTGAAAGATAATCTGCTGCTGCTTTCCGTAGTAAGGCAATAAATGTCATGTAAAATGGCATTCAAACTCACATTGTTAGCATTTAACACTGAATAAAGGACATGAGGTATACCTGAGGTGATCATTGTCAGTTTTTGCTGTTGTTCACCTGTGAGAAATGCCATTACTATTATATCAATTCGAGGTGTTGGTTAGGACAAAAACACCTTTTAATATGGAAAATATTCCTTCTATCGCATGCCGTTGCTTTTATTTTGAACACGCTTTAAATCAGCATTTAGGCTTGAGACTCGCTCCTGTTGGTCATCTGGCAACGTGCACTTGTGTTTGTTTGATCCAGGAATGCAATACCTAGTTCAACCACTGGGTGTCAAACTTACATACTGCACCTTTAAGCTTCATACAGTTATATGTGCAGTTCTATCTTGCAAGCTCTTTAATAAGCAACATATCCTAATTCGAAAAGTGTCTTGTGCATGCTTATTAATTTTAACTCAAATATAAAAACAATATACATAACTGGAATATTACTCCTTGGTATAACTGAACAAAAGGCTGTTATAAAGGCCCTGCTGGCTCTCATTGTGCAGAAGTAATGAGCTGAAGTCAGATTAACAGTGTGTGTTCAGCGGAGGAGAAAAACACAGCAGGTTCCTCCTGTCTCACTTTCTACATATGGGGTCCTCACTTCCTGTACTTTTTTATTTTAAATTTTGCAAGCATGTAAAAGATGTAAGCATGTTTCCCATGTAAGATATTATGCCACCTCCTAAAGGTGAATGCTATTGTACTCATGACCGTTAAACATTTACTGGGAAGTGTGAATTTAATTAGTAAAAAAAATGTGCATCCATTTGGGATGACACATGGTTGAGTGTATAAGTGTATAGTTTGTTATTTGGGTCACAACTAGTGTCTTCTTACACTCTTTCATGACATCTGTGTGATATTTTACATTTTCAAGGAAGCCCATAAAAGTTACCAATGAATTACACCAATAAATTGGTCAAAAATCTGTAAACTCTACAAAAAGTGCTTTTGTTTGTAGTCGGTGAAGGTCAGACTAAAATGAGATTTTAGAATTTAGTCCATGTTAATAAGAATGACAAATATTTTAAAAGGACAACAAAAAAGAAAATGGAGAATTTGGTTATATTCAGTTTTAAGAAATAAATAATATTTATTAATAAATAATAATTATTTTATAATTTTTTTACAAAATAATTTTTTTTACAATAATCTTTAACATTTAAAGTAAATGTAGCGATCACAGTATTATAATACTGTATGACAAAAAAATACACCATTCAATACAATGAACTAGTCACAGAATACACTTAGGTTTTTATTTTTCTAGAAATGAGCAGCCTGGCCATGGAGTTAAATACCTTTTTATGTGTTCCTCAGATCCACAGATGACAAGACATCTCATTGGTTTTAGAAACGTTAATTTTAGGTCACTTTAACCATTGCTTTACATTTTCAAAAAGATAACTGAACTGTTCATTTTAAGCAGAGACCAATTTAAGAGGCAAGAATGAAACATGTATGAACACCTCGGCTGATCCTCCAGTTAATTGAACTGCATATGAAGCACAACAGCGAGAGGAGTGAATTCTTATATGACTATTAGAGAATTAACAGCAAGAGGTCAAACAGCGCAGTGGCAAGAAGATTCTGTGCAATATGACACATTCAATAGACATCACTTAGCAGCCTGTGAGTGAATATCGACAAAGACTCTGGGCTTCTGATCCGCTGTGAATGCAGATTTGACAATAGTCTGTTTGAGTGAATGGAGAAAAAGAGAAGTGCTTGCAGCAAACCATCCTCTTCCCCACTGCAATATATGCTGTTTGGTTCAGCAGGGCAACACCAAAATCACACAGCACACAGTTAGAAATCACGCTTGGATTATAGGCTCGCCACTGTGCAGAGGTCAAAGGAAAATAAAGATCTGGCTTTGCGTATCAGACAAGACTAGCAACATGCTGGTTCTCTCACAACCAAGATTCCAGTGTTCAAGGCTCAGTTTAAACCTGGTATTAAGATGTATAATAACTTATGTGATCTGGAACCACCTAATTTTTGTCTACTGACCAATCTTGTGATAAGTATGGGATGTGTAGAGGTACTAAAACAAGGTATTCATACTTCATTGCATTATACCAAAACAGATTACCATTACGATCAAAATTGTATTGTAGTTGGCATCCATATTTCTTTTATTTGCATGTTTTCCAGGTTGCTTGTAAGCAAAATAACACTGTTTCTCTCATTCAATAGTACTCGTACTGAGCGCTCTTGTGAATCTGATGTAGAGCATGACAAAAAAACACAAATGGCCACAAGGTGAAGCAGTGCCCAAAAAGATGAAACTAAATATAACAGATGGCTTTTCAAAACAATTAGGAATGTGCAATTAATAGAAAAATTAAAGGCACAATATGTCATTTTCACTGCTAAAGGGCACGTGTTACTACAAACAAAGGTATAGTTTGGTGACGCCGTGACTGAGTGTGGAATCATGGGAGTTGTCGTCTTCAATACATCCTATGGGTTTGTGCAGAAAATTATAAAATGTGCAGAAATCATGTTCATAGATGAGTTCAAATATTCAAAACATATGTTGTATGAAGCAGAGTAAGCCTGAAAATCGTACATATTGTGCCTTATTTGTAAAAAAAAAAAAACAACAACATCCCTAAAACATTCAAAAATGCTTCAAAATATATTCCCTTTATCTGCTGTAACAACTTTTCCAAAAAATGCATTACATGTATTATATTTCAGTAACACTTTCTATGAAGCCTCTATTTATAATCCAATATACGGGTATTCTTAATATATTATAATACATGCGTAACACCTTATAAACAATAGTATAAGGCATTGTCTCATTGAATCATCATAAACACTAATAATACTGAACCTTTTTTTGCTTATACATACCATAATTTTAAATTTGGTTTACTAATTTGGCAATCATAGCATAGTTTATTACATCTTACTGCGTTTTACTGCTTAAAGTGACAAAAACAATGTTGTCTTTAAAACATATAAGAAACCTTTTGGATTTCCAAAATATGGTCACACTTTAGCACCCATTCTCACTTTAGACTAATTGTTAGCTTGCATATTGACTTTGATAGCACTTACTAAGGCCTTTTCCAGCATGATCATATTTCACATCCCTTAATTGGAAATTTTAACTTAAATGCTAAAACTGCATAACTAGCTATTGTGCATTATAATGCAATAAGAATACTTGTCAATTCTTCTGACTGTTATGATTATTAATCAGATTATACAACATAAGGTTGTTCATAAGGCATTAAGCAAACATTATAATGCATTGAAACAATTTGAAATTGCTGTTACTACAAAAAATATGACTATTATTTTTAAGCTCTTACTTGGCCTCAACCATCTTTTCCAGCAGGGATTCAGCAACGGCCTTCTCCTTCATGTCCATAGGGATGCGGTCGGTGGGCCGATGGGATTCCACATCATTCAGTTCCCGCTCATTGGGAGTCATTCCCATCATCCTCTTTTGCCTAACATGGAAAAAAGAAGTATGACACTTCAGCACCAGGGTAACTTGTTACAAAAACCTGATGTTTTAGCGTTTCCATAACTTTTCAACAGAAAACTTTCACCTGAAGTCTTCCAGCTGTCGCAGTATCTCTGGACTCTGCGCAAACTGTATTTCATTAGCGTAACGTTTTTGCTGTTCTTCGTTGATCGTTTCTAGACGCAAACGGTCTAAAGGACCACAGCAAAAGACGCGGAGGTGTGAATGGATAAAATGAAATTACAACATTAATACAGTGTCAACATTAGGCCCAGAGATCTGCTACTTTAAATTTTTTATCAATTCTTACTGGTGAAAGTCTTACCCATTTCAGGGGCGATGCTATTTGGTACTGATACTTTGAGTATCTGGATGGGAAAGATTGGAAAAAAGAGAAAAAAAATTCAATTCAATTCACTTAAATATTTAGGGTTCATCTGAAGGTTTTTGTTAGAATATTTTAAATAAATACAGACCCCTCTACTAACATTGACAGCCCTTTCAATATGAGCAAAAAAAGACTGAATAAATCTGTAAATAAAATTGATTTAATTATACAAATTATTTTTGCTATTTATTTTCTTATCGCAACTTCCCATTTTATGAAGTTCAATAAAGTTCTTTCACAATCACAGCTGTTCTTTGGTTTTACCAAATGTCTTTTCTCATATTTACAGCCCTGTAAAACAAAGTTGCAGTTGAAGATCTTCCTGTTCTTAGTCATTTCTAAAAATGTGAAATATCAATGGTACCATACTTCAAAAACATTTTGCTCAAATAAACTCATAGGGGTGCCAATAAATGTGGCACAAATATATTTGTTTTTTGGTAAATGTTTAAAATTGTTTGTGCTGTGAGAGCAGAGCTTTAGTTAATATTTTGCACAAAAAATTAAAAGGATAAACAAGGATATTTTGTCACAGCATTCTTTACTCTTTACTATATACTTCATTATATACTATAATAAGGGTGCCAATATTAGTAAAGGGCATTGTATGTCTGCATTTTACATGCAATTACATCATTATTATTTTAATAAATCAATAGATTTATATTAATAGATAATAGATATCAAATAAATTAAATGCTGATGTGTATTAAGAGTAAATACAAAATGCAGCTGTTTTATATTGACCTCCAATGTGGCATGTAATGCAGTACAGCACCACTAGAGGTCACAACAATATAAATGACAACCATTTTCTCCTATTGAGTTTAGTTAGCAGCTAAATTCACTGGTCTACACTCAACTTAAAGAAATGTCAAGTGAGAAATAAATAACCACAATAAAAAGAAAGACTCAACTAAAAACATGAAAAGCAGTAGAAAAAAAACAAAAGTCATTTGTCAGGGGAGGTTATTCCCACGACCCAAAGCAGGAAGTCGTGGTCAGACAAACACTGATGAGAGACAGAAAGAAGACATGTCTAAAAGAAGGATATATAAAAGTGTTACACTGGACAGAAAGGGGTGGGCAGACAGACTGGGGGGAAAGGAAAAGGACAAAAACTTCATACAGTCAAAGTCTAAACAAAATCAGATGTGATCTTATATATCATTTGAATTGAAGAAACAGCTGGATAATGTACTGTAGACCATGACTACATTATATGTATTCAAAATACAGCATCAAAAAGCTCAACCATGCCAGCACTGAAATGAAAAAAGGACTAATTGAAAAATAAAATTCATTGAAAAAATATATAAAATTCATTGAATGTGAATTACAACTACAAGCCATCTGATTATACAAATGTAATTCTAAAAAAAAAAAGAAAGAAAAGAAACAGCTTTTGGGTTTTATTATCATTATTGTGGCTTTTTTATTCTCCTTTCTTTGTCTATGTCAAGATGCTTTCACAATCTACATTGTAAAAAGTGTTGTAGAAATAAATCAATAATTTGAATTTATTTTTGTTATTAATATTTTCACGCACGCACGCACACACAGAGAGAGAGAGAGAGAGAGAGAGAGGGAGAGAGAGAGAGATACTTAAGCTAAACTCTGTCCCATTCTAAACGTAAATTACCACTCAGTAATTTATATGACTGACACTTAATCAAACTTCTGAAAAAATTTCGTAACGTAAATTCTATCTAATATGTACAAAAACTGATCTCAACAACTAGCTGCTATAGTGATGCATTTACAAGCATTTCAGAGTTGTGTCTCTATTCTGCATTCATCGCACAGTTCAAGAAATCACAGGGAATGATGTACTTTACGCCATGACTCATTAGGGTTGCCAGATCTTTTCAGAAAAATGAACAGAAAAAATAAGCCCATAATAAAGTTAATGAACAAGTCACTTAACCAAAAATATCAGTCTGCACCTGCCAACATAATCTTTATAAACTTGATCTCTGAACCACGCTTGATAAACATCTGCTTATATGTAGACATGGCAACATTACAAGAGCGGGCTCTACAAAGCATCCTTGCGAACATAAAATAAACATGACACCACTGTTGATGGTGGCTTAGTTAAAATTAAAAACCATGACAATTCTTTAGTTGCCGTAACATTAATCAAAAACAGTGATTTCAGGAGTGAGTCATGCAATGCACACACACATAAAAACAAATCCGGATTCACTTCTGTATGCAGATGCACTTGTTGCTCATTAAAACTTTACAGGGTGTACACAGTTTATGTTCACAGGTGGAATCGTTGTACTTTTTAACAAACCTTTGTTTGTGATAAACACATTTAAAAAGGTATTATAAAAAAAATATTATATATATGATGTTAATGCTCCCAAAAATCTTCTGTTTTTGTCTTTTTATGTTCCATGTATAATCGTTAATCTACCTCCTTATTTCAGTAAACATTCACCTGCTATCTTCATTTTGACAGACAACAAGCTTAAAGACAAGACAGCAGATTACCTGTGTTATAAATAAAACACAGCTTCAGAAATATTCCCCAACGTATCTAAATAGGTCTAACAAAAATGTAGACAATGAAACGAGGAGCATACTGAAAAGTGTGACAGAACAAAGAGGTAGACTTGAAAAGCGCTAAACAAACTTGACAGCCGAACGTCTAGAACTGTTCTTGTTCACATACCGCTCCTTTCTCCAGGAAAGTGTTGTAGAATTCCCCAAAGTGCTTCTTGGTGTCTTTGGCATTGAGGTTCTTCATGAGGTCAGCATGAAGGTAGCATAGCTAAAACAGGGGAAGAGAGAGAGAGAGACAGGGAGTGAGATATTGAAGGAAGGAGATTAAAGAAAAAGCAGCATAACACAGTTGACAGATTTAGACATCAAGACCAGAGGGATAGCGATACGTGCCGTGTTAACCTATATGTGGTGTGGATGGGGAGGCAACTGAACATTAAAAAAATTCAGAGACTTTTTCAAAGCACATACTGACCAGTGAGAAAAAAACACATCAATAGAGGATGACAAGGACAAATTGACGGATCTAAAATTCATGAAAACAACACAGCACCTTTTGTTTTTGAAAGCAAACAAAGCCTGTCAAGCTTAATAATATATTATTACACCGGCTTTCTGGATTACTTGCTTCTGATTGGTCATTCATGACATTCCAAGGGATGTTATTCCCTGATAACAACTAATGACAGAGGTTCATCAGGGTTTCACAAATCATCTTGACCATTAGTGAATATATTCATGCATATTTATGCTTATTTGCCACTGTTTGGTGCAGCCTTGTAACTGAATAATAATAAAAAGGTAGAATAGTGAGGCTGCATTTAGCCATCTTTCTGCATGTTTCACATTTAATTACAGTAAAATATTACAGCTCAGATCAATGTTTGGGTTTAAAAGTTCACTTCTGTGGCAAGTAGCCGTGTAATAAGTTAGATAGTGTACATTTCGTTGGTTGTTCTTCTAGAATAAAGCCCTTCAGTTTTATACATAAGCCTGTCAGGTTTTATACTTTGAGACTTAGCGAACAGATGTACATTATCCCTTATTTAAAAAAAACACAAAAAGAAAACAATATTGGCTCTGATATATACTTAAAAGGAGATTTAAGAACTAACTAGTGTGGTGTCAACCAGGGCAACAAGCTGTTCCAGGGATTATTTTCTACACAAAGTTGTTTCTGGCTTAGAAAAAGACAAAAAATTATTTACAAGTTTAAGTAATCACAAATATACACAATAGAATTAATAAAGCACCAAATATTGATATGAAATGCAGATGGTTTATATGTCTAATAAAGAATAGCTTAGTCAACAACTAACCTATTTACATAAACAAAAAAAAAATGAAAACTTAATTTCAGTGTTTGATTCAAGTGTTTTGTTCATTTTCGAGCTAAACAAATTTTGAACACAAATTCCAAAAGGCAAAATTCACATTTAAATGGTTTGATAAACATGGTCCTTGATTATTGCATGCAATCATGTGCATATATGATGATTATATGGACTGTTTACAGGAGAAAAAAAAAAAAAAATTTCCTTACAGAGAAAAATGCAATTAGAATAAATTGAAAGAAGCTCTGCCTCAATGTGCTGTCAAATGAAGATATGGAGCTGCTTCAGTCCTGTGGTTGTTTCTATAGTAGCTATAAAGTAGGTGGAAGACCAAATCGTGTGTCTTCGTGAAGAGGAAATTGAGACTTTTATTTCAGTATATTGATGGACTTCAAACTGAAATGGAATAAACGGGGCTTTCTTCTGCGCATCATTCCCTCATAGCAAACTAACGGTAAGAGAAGGCATTAATATACAGTTGCTATGGAAGCCCTCAGGTTGGCTTCAACAGGAGGACCACCATGTCCATTCAGTGAATTAACTTACACGGGTTAATTATTCACTTTATGAATAACAATGTGAGCTAGCAAAATAAACATTGTAAAATTTGATTTCACAGGGACTTTAAAGATTATAGAAAAGCAACAGTGAATGCATTAGCTTCGAAATCTTGGTCACTGTTTATTATTGAGTTTATTTTTTGTCTGAAAGGAAAGTGAGCATCACACACATTCTAAATATGCATCATATTCTATCTAAATGCATCTCCTAGCTGTGTGAACAGGTTGAGGGATAAAAAGACATTCAATCCTAAGCAAAGAACAAAAATTAAACTTCACTGAGTATATCGAGGTCTTACATAGGCCTACTAGTTCACCAAAAAATAAAAATGCTGTCCTAAATTTTCATCTCATTTTGTGTTTAGCAGAAAAAAAAGGTCTGAAACAAGTAAATAATGACAATTTTCATTTTACGGTGAACTACAACTTAAATTTTTATGAGGTTATGTTCTTACTCAAATAAACATTTCATCTAAACATCAACATTCATGCGATTGATCCTATCTAAACAGTTTTGAGGTCAAATGAAGGAAAGAAAATGAAGGATTTACGATTGGGAGACGGTACCTGGGGTAGATCACATTGGCTGCATGCCAAATAAAGGAAGAAATACTCATGCTTTAAAATCACATGAAAAGAGCTTTATAATACTGATACATACACGACACCCCCCACACCCACTGAACACATACAACATTCATAGCTGAACAAGAGGCGATGTAGGAAACACACAGAGCCTCACATACTAAAGTAAACGCATGCATGCACACGCAAAAAATAAACAGGCACACATCCTGTAAGTTCTTACCACAGGAGCACAGTCAAACTGTAGCATGATATGATGAACGAACACCAGCAGGTGGGTGGGCCTTGACTTCAACAGCTCAATACTGTTAAAGTGAATGCACTGATCATCCACCACCTGAGAATGAAATAAATACAAACTATATGTTACAGTTAAATGTTTTCACAAAATACAGTAAAAGCAGCAACACTCTCAATTTTATTAATATCATTTAATGACATCTTAAATGTAATTTATTCCTGCGATGTAAGGCTTTCAGAGCTTTTTCTAATATACTGATTGTGTGCTCAGGCAAAATGTATTGTTTTCATAGAATTTTTTTATTATATATATATATATAAAGTTTGATAAATAGAAATGTAATGTGTCCTTGCTGAAAATAATTTCTTCCCAAAAAGAAGAAAAATGAAGGGATAAACCTCTATAGTAAGGTTTTATTATTTAAAATTGGTTAATGCATTAACTAAAATTAACTAGCTACAGTATAATGAATACATTTGTTGCAGTAAGTTTTCATTGTTACTTTGCTAGCTGAAATGCATTCATATCAAAATAAACAATATTTAACTGTAATAAGTATTAGTCAATGATTAATTAAGCATAAAATAAGAATAATAAGTTCTTTAGAAGTATTTTTCATTGATAGACCATGTTAACTTAATGAAAACTAAAAATCTTATTGACATCTTCCAATAATACACAAATTCTACAATATTTAAATATTCCTTTAAGGCTTGTGTTGTGTCAAGTCTAAGATCAGTTTTGGTGATGAATACTTTATACAACATAAACTGTATAGCTTTATTAAAAACAGTTAATATTTGCAAATTATTGCAAAGCTTTAAGTCACTTCTACACTATAAAATGTGTCAACACACCAAGAATTGCATTAAATTCGAATTCAGAAAGAATCTTCAAATCATTTCTATTATCAAGACACTGAAAACTGTACTATTCACAGCTAATGTGTGACTCACAGGCTGCTCATCATTCTCAAAGTCTTCATCCTCTGCTCCGATTATGCTCATGACTAGATTTAAACTCTGAGCACCTGCCAGCCCGCCCTGTGGAGAGACAAAGAGGAGGTCAAAAGAGCATTACCAGTAGAATATCTAAATTAAACAACAATATCATTATCAATTTAAGGGACAATGATGTTTGTAGGATTAGATTTTTAAATAAACAGTCTGACTGACAAAGTGGACTGAATAACTAAACAAGCATGCAAGCTTTTAATTCTGGACAAAAAGAAAATGTAAGAAGACACTCAAAGAGGATGAAGTGTTGATAATGCCAGATTACATATCAGCAAGTAGGGTGTCAACGTGATCCGTAAATGACAATAGGTGTCAGGGAAGCAATAGTCAATCCTTTTATTTGTGTCATAGTAGACGATAACTAATGCAAGCTTAAAATCTGGGAAACTTTATAATTTCCTGCCAAAAGGACTAGCAAGTTTTGTTTTGTTAGGTCGTTCGTGTTTATTTCCATCACAACAGTGGTGGTGAACACAAACTTTAAATATGGTGAAATAAAAAAAGATTCCTAGATGTTTGGTATTGGTGCTTCCAGGTGGGAATATGCAATAGAGTGTCTGCTGTAGGTGCGTGTGCAAAATATATTGACTACAATAATTACTTAATTGTTTTTATTGGCTTCATAATTATGTGCAAGCTAACATTATTGTGCATGTCACTCACTACAGAATAGCATATTGGCTTGACTGTGATAAAACCTACAAGAATGTAGTAAAATTATATATTTAAATTTTCACAAGTTGCGATATTGGTAACTACACAGAATGGTTTTACAAATATCAGTATGGTTATAAACTATATACAACAGTTAAACAAACAGGAATTATTAATACTGAATGATCTATATTTTAGACAAAATATTTATTTTTCTCAAAATATTTTTTTTTGCCAATAACAATAGTTCCAAACAAAGCATGAAAACAACATCTGTGTGCCTCAAGGGCTGCATTTACACTGCAGATCTTGATAGTCAATTCTGATTTTGTGGCTTTATCAAATTTTTTTGATGACCCACTTACATCACCTTTTAAAAGTGACTCGTATCCGATTGTCTGTATTTACACGGCACAAGGCAAAAGGCGCAATGAGCAAGAAAAAAAAAAAAAGAGCGGGAGCTGACTGACAGCTGATAATAAAAGAGCAGTCTTAATGACGCATGACTCGCATTGACATGTGAAAATCTGATCTACCTGCTTACACTGCAAACACAAGGACACAGATCCGATTCATATCGGATAAATTTCCACATATGAACAAGGCCTGAATCTGATTTGAGTAAATCGGAATCCATGTGATTTTTCCTGCTTACACGTACATGAGCCATATCTGATCTGTGCCACATGGGAGAAGATAATTATTATTATTATTTTTTTCCAATTGGGTCACCATGCAGTGTAAATGCAGCCAAACAAACACTGTGGCGCAACGTTGCTAAATGAATCCGTTTCAAAACGAATCATGAGTCACTGATTCAATGATCCATTCATAAATATAGTCACTTTCTTTACTCACTGATTCAACATGAATCAGCAGTTTTGAGTGAATCATTTAAATAAATAAATTCAATGAATTACTCGTAAAAACAAAGTTCCAGCCACCTACTGGCATTTTTGGTGTCATATTTAATTTTTCATGACATATTACATTTTCTTGATATAACACACCCCAAGTCTATTACTGAATTTATTTGTAGGTTTTTTTTGGATGACAAGTGAACTAGTTAAAAACAAGATGTTTTAGTAGCTTCTGTTCACTTTTAAAAAAAAAATTATTTATAAGTTGCCTTATATGACATCACACATTAAATATGTCAAGTAATGGGTGCAATGTTTAGTCTGAGATTTTTCTTGTTCACGACAAAAGAATTTACAGGTATGGGTCATAAATCTCATTATCTGACACTGTTACTATTGTAACAAATCAAAATAGTAAAAAAAACAATTACTGTATATTGTGGCCATCGACACAACACTTGGCACAAAAGCTAATACAGAAGAACTGTTTTATCACACTATGAAAACTATCACAGACTAAAAACAAAGACCTTAACAAATGTTACATGGAGTGTGTAGCAAAACTGCCATTTAGTGACAGTTTCTAAATAAAGGAGAAGAACTGAAAGCATTGAGCAACTTCCAAAAACATTCTGACTTGATGCTGAACTACAGCTCAGGGAGCCTAGAACACTTAAACAGAGGTAAGTAAATGAATATTCATACTACACCATAGGGCTGCATGATATTGGAAAAAATTGGACATTGCAATATTAGATTTTACTGCAATATATTGTATCTATACAATTTCACCATATGATTGATTAGCACTATCTGAAAAGAATTTATAGTCACTTTATTTTAAGGTTCAATTCTCGCTATTAGCAAACCATTAAATATGACTTCAATAAACTCCTAATTTGCTCTTTATTAATAAATATTAAGGTAGTTTAGGTATTGGGTTAGGGATGTAGAATAAGATCATGCAGAATATGTAGATTATAAGTACTAATAAGCAGCCAATATCTCAATAACATGCATGCTAATAAACAACTATTTATTAGTGAGAATTAGTCCCAAAAGTGTTATCAAATGTATTAAATTTGATTGATTGGGATGATTCGGTAGGGGAGTGAATCATGGATAAAATGTAATAAACAAACTACAAGCATAGATGAATGCAATAAAGCAAAGATAAAAATGAAATAAACAGTGCATGTTTTATGGTTTTGTATATTTAAATGTAAAAAGTACACTGCAAAGTCAACTCAACGTTGCAAATCTTGCGATGTTACTATTGCAGATGCACACATTGCGATATCGATGCTGAAACAATATATTGTGCAGCCCTACACAACCTAAAATACACACATTATTTTACACAAGGAAGCAGAGTCTAAACTGAGAACATATTTCTTTCTGTCCACCCATTGATAAGAAACCAGAGGAATATTCCATAATGCAGGCCAATGAATCTGGGCATTGGCTGCAAATGTAAGTGTTCTCTGTGAGAGCCTCTGAGAACAAATTTCCTCTGTCGCTGTTGTGCAATATTAATAATAACTCAGTGGAAAGAGGCTGAAAATCCCAGTACAAGTCAAACTCCAGCAATTCAACAGAGTAACAGTGTTTGCTTGAGTAGAAAAAAACAAGCGATTGTGATGAACACAACAATCACAAATCAAGCTGGTGTTTCCTTTTGTGCACACCCTTAATTGTCAGATAAAATGTGCCTGTGTTTACAAAATAATCAAAAGGATAGTTCACCAAAAAAATACAATTCATCATTTACCCTTCTTCATGTCATTCCAAACCTGTACAACCTGTATCAGAAGCAAGTAAGTCATACAGGCTTGGAAAAACATAAGGCTGTAACTGACGATAGAATGCTCACTTTAGAGTGATCTATCCTTTTTAAACAGGTACGGGCAAAATTGATAAAACTGATGAAGTCAAAAGTGTTTCTTAAGTCAAAGATTTCTTGTTAATCTGAACACACCCCGGCAATGCTAAATACTGGTGTAGATGTCAATTAAATGTCAAATGTGCTGACAAATCCATTTAAAAAACAGACCTAGAAAAGACCAGCTACTCTCAACATACTGACCAAAGATTATGTATTTATTATAACTAGGGACACACTGAAATTAAATTTATGGGACGAAAACCAAACCTAAATTTCTGAGACGAAAACGCAGCCTAAAATTCTGGATGCACTGCTGAAAATGTTTTGTATTAATGAGTTAATACTTTATTAAATAATATAAAGTGATTTTGTAAGACTTTTTAAATTTAACTCAACTTATACCTACACTGCTTAAAAAAAAACTACACACAAGCCAATAAAACAACCGCATTTTATTGACAGTGATGGAGGAGTCATTTTACCAGCATTGCCATGACAACAAAGTAGCGCTATTGCAAGCGGCATGAACAAGTATTCTACACAAAAATGTCCTGTCTGTGATTATTTGACAGGAGCCTGACTTTGCTTTTCTAGTGAGTAGATGCACTCCACTGCTCTCACGCATTGGTTGGCTCAGAAACAAACCGCCCTTGCTTGGGGCAAGCCATTGAAATAAATGGGTTTCATGGAGCAGTGCTTTCCATGTCTGGTGTGAAAGCTGCTTCAGACTGCGCAGGGACTACAGCAGGAGGGACAGTCAAACCAGTGTTCTGAGCACTGCATAGTCTTGTTTTTTTCAGGTCATATCTTTGTCTGTTTTTTTCCCTTTTTCGAAAACCAAAAAATGCCATTTTAGGCTTATAATTTTCAGTGCATCTCTTTATAAGTCTTACTAATACATTGTTTATGATCAAAACTGACTTCCATATTCTGTTCATTCACTTGCAAGCCGTGTAACATGGGCTTATTAATTTAATAGTGCTTGTTCCCCTCAGTAAGTGGTTTCAACAAAATCTGAACACAACTGGTCACAATAGACACATCTAAAGTACACTGATATCAGGTGAAAATAGTAATGCATCTCAGCTGACCACTTGTGTCTAGATCATTGTTAATGCAAGATGGAACAGGTGTACTTACAGAGAGCCAAGATAGACATATTTCTCCCATAATAAGGACTGTTTATTGTACTGTCCAGACTCTGCTTGACCCTGTAAAAAAGGCCAGACCCCCTTCGGGCAGGTGAGAATTTGGAGGAGTGTAACTCATTGCACAAGACAGTCAGAATAGAGTCAGCTGTGCTGCCCAGCACATTCCTGATTTTATTAAGCACCCAGAAACATTTGTGTCTCGGCAGCTGTAATGTCTGACAGTGTATGCCTTTGTGTGTTAGTGTCCTTAATAAAAGATTTCAATCTACTAACAAATAAAAAAAATAAAAACTCACTATCCCCTTGATAGTATGCTTTTCATGTACTAATGAAAACAATCTGTGAACTCAAAAATGTGAGGCATAATACTTCTCGTTCCTGTCATTAAGGCCAGAGAAACAACACATAATAGCTCCGATAGGAGTCATTTATTTTGCAACATTGAACTGATTTGTGATCATAGTGGCTTCAATGATATATTTCTGAATCTAGCCTGTCCCATTAGGTCACTTATTTGTTTATTCTTATTATGCCCATTTCACAAGATGTGAAAGATGTGAAGATATGAAGTTTCAGAACCAAATTCCTCATGGATTATCATACCAAGCTGCTCCTTTTGGGTGCTTTTGTGTGTTTCTTTAAATGCAAATGAAATGCACACTTTCTAGAACAGGACGGAGCCTTGGTTACTCTGGAAACAACAAACAAAACATCTGCATGTGTTTTAAAGACTTGTCAGTTTAAACTTTCTGCACTGACACAAAGTATGCCTCACATGAGTATTACACTATGTTCACATCATCTGCCAAATACACACAAGGTGATGTCTAATGCATGAAAGGATATTTAAGCTTGCATATTGTTAATGCGGATATTAATGTTACATGGAAAAGAATGTGGCATGAGTATCAATATATTAGATCTGTAAAACACTTGGACTTGAAGACAACACACCACTAACACAGCTTAACCCAGTCTTGTCCCCTTGGCATGACCCTTGTGTGAGAGCTATTTAAAGTCAAGATTCTGTGAGGAGAACATTGCTAGAATAAAAAGCCAAGACTACAATTGAGGCACTTAAGGGAGTTCAGAAACAGTGCTTACTGATATAGAGAATAATTCCCTTTGAAGTGTAAAAAGCATAATAGGGCCCATTAATGCCATGTCAGCAGCAAAGGTTAGCTTCAAGGTAAGAACAAATGGAATAACAAAAGTGGTACAATTACCAAAAAAACTACATAAGACATTTCAAATTAATACAAGAAAAAAACTCTAAAATACATTCTGGTTATAATTCTTAAATGCATCAGTGAAACATCTCAAAATAAATATGTTGTCTAATTAAACCAAAAAGCTGTAAACAGAAAATAGTGTGGTGCTATAAATAATTACCTACAGTTCAAATAAATCAAAAGTTGATTTCTAATTTAAGCTTTAATGTGGGAAAAAATATGAATTCAAATGATCTAAAACAAAATTAGCTTAAAATTAACTTAATTAACTTTAAAATTTATTTAAATAATGTGTTTAAGAATACAGAAGTGCAGTTATTGAATCAAAAAATAAATATATGTGACCTTGGTCTTATGTTGCACAGGTATATTTTTGGGATAACACCTTACAATAAGGTTGTATTAGTTCATGTTAGTTAAGCATTTACTAACACAAATAAACTATGAACAATACATTTCTTACAGTATTTGTTCATGTTAGTTAAAATTAGTAAATGAAAATAGAGTTGTTGATTGTTAGTTCATGTTAACTCATGGTGCATTAAAGAGCCCCTATTATGCATTAAAAAGGGTCATATTTTGGTTTTGGGGGTCTCCAACAACAGGCTGATATGCATGCAAGGTCAAAAAACACTTTCATTGTCTTATAATATGCATTTATTTTTACCTAATTATCCCAGCGACTCCCATATGATTCATTCAGCAATTCATTTGTTCCCAAACCCCTCCCTAGCGCGATGCTAATCTGAGCTGATTGGACCGAGAGAAATCCCCACCACGGCTTCAACAATATTGAAGTAGTCAGAGTGCAGAGTGTATGTGTGAGCATACCTGCCAACACTCTCGTTTTTCCCGGGAGTCTCCCCCGTATTTCAGACCCATCTCTCGCCACCCTCCCGTTTTGTTATTTCTCCCGGAAAACTACCGTAATTTTCTGATCCTTCCTTTAACAAACGAATCCCCCGTTGTAAGCATATAGATTGCTGAAGCACTCGTCAGAAAACGGGAACACAGCACAAGGCCTAGGCTATAATGCTGAGGTATTTTTGCAAAAATAAACTTCACTGACTCTTCACAGTTTCATCTTTGGGTAGGGAAAATAACACTAATTTTCCCTCACACTTCCAATAATATCCAGCTGAGCACAGCGTCTTCGCAACATGATTCAACCTGGGTCTGCTACAGTGTTTTTCTTCTTGCCACTCTGTTTGTGGGTGGGGCCGGAGGTTTCAATTTTCCCGGGATTGCGCGTGCAACAAATGGGCGGGGCTTAAGTTCCATATCGACGTCACGTCGGCACGGCTAAAGACTCGTTATCAAGACGATTCATTTGAAGCACTATGAGTCGACTCTTTTATAGATGAATCAATAGTTTTAAACACTGCGCACTTTCAGATTTAAGCCTTAGCTGGATATTTCACTTCACTTAGAGCTGTGTTATGCACTACATGGAAGGTCATTTTCAAAAACTCATAATAGGGGCTCTTTAACTAATGTTAACAAACATGAATTTGGATTTCAATAATGCATTAGTAAATGTTGAACTATGATTAATAAATGCTGTACAAGTATTGTTCATACTTAGTTCATGTTAGTAAATGCATTAACTAACATTAACTAATGAAACCTTATTGTAAAGTGTGACCATTGTTGGAACCCATTGTTGTCATAATTATAGATTTTTCTTTAACGCCAAAAATCATTAGAATAATAAGGATCAGGTTCCATGAAAATATTTATTACATTTATTATTGTAAATATATCAAAACTTAATTTTTGATAAGTAATATGGATTGCTAAGAACTTAATTTGTACAACTTTTAAGGTGATTCTTTCTAGATTTTTATTTCTTTTAACAATCAGATCAAAATTAAAAATTGTCAAATAGTTTTTTATCTTGGCAAAATATTACTCTATCCTCACAAACCATATATCAATAGAAATCTTATTTATTCAAAGATAAATTAAAAATGAATGAATGAATGAATGAACCTAAAATGAATTAAAAACAATAATTATTTTCACACTTTTCCCATGAGGCCCCCTCAAACTTCTCTGAATGCTCTTCCTCTAGTAAGTTTGGTCATAATGGTGGAAACTGATTACGCCATCCCTGTTACCAAATCAGATGCAGGCCACTTCTAAGAACATCAAGAATGAGTGGAAACAAACAAAAACAAGAAGCTTCAGATGCCTTTACCCCATTATGGGCGTCTTCGTAATCCATGCTGTCGCAGCTCCTACCAACACCAGTAAACCGAGCTCCTGAAAAGACATGACATCATAAAGAACTGGAACGGCATCTTTTATCAACAAAACAATCAATACAAACACAAAGAGAAAAAAAATTCAGAAATACTGCCATTGGCGAAGCAGATTGAGTTGTCCGATACAAACCTACAGAATGGAGAACAACAGCATCAGGATTGGCCAATAAATCAATAACAGATAGACCGATGTGGAAAAACTAGACCCAGATACAACCCATCAATGAATTTTCGTTTTTCTCTGCGGCCAAAAGATTTATTTGCTGTGTTCCCTTGCCTTCAAAAATAATAGATGTGAGATCTTTACTGCAGGAGAGACTTGAAAAAAAGGTTTGTTTGCTCATTATTCTGCCAATGTGTTTGTCCATTCATTCTCCAATACAAAAACAAAGGCTTTTATGATCTAATCGCAATGAGAATCTATAATGGCATTAGGCATTGAGTGTCGCAGTGAAAGTCCAGCAACTTTCAGACAAAAAATAAATAAATAAGCAGATAGCAGGGGAATGTCTTTGCATACCAGACTAGCATATGCAGCTGCTGGGACAATGGCCTTGTCCTCTGTACTGGAGCGGTGTGATAGCAAAGGCCTAAAATAACTGCTAATGGAGCTGTGTTTGTGTTCAGGGGTTTATCAGCCGCTTTAATCAGCCAAGACTATGAGATCTTCAAAGCTTTCCAAAGAGCTGCGTCTATAGTGCGGGCAAGCATAGAGACAAGAGAGAAAGAGACGGAGAAAGAGAGAGAGAGACAGAGAGAGAGAGAGACAGAGAGAGAGAGAGAGAGAGAGAGAGAGAGAGAGAGAGAGAGGGAGGGAGGAAGTGGGTGTAATTTCCTCAGGAAACGATCAGAGCCATTTTTTGTCAACCTGTCTGCAAAAGTCATGTTCAGAGAAACAGAGAGCATAAAACAAAGGAAAAAGACAAGGAGGGACAAACACATACACACAAGAGTATGTGACACATTAAAGAGAAAAATTTATGAAGGTTTAGACAGCACTTTACACAAATATGGCACCCTCTGTTGTCTGATTGATTCTTGTTTTTAAGGGGTGGTCCACTACAAAATCATATTTTAAACTTTAGTTGATGTGTAACGTAGCTGTGTGAACATAAACAACATCTCTGAATGTAAGACGCTCAAAGTTCAATGCAAAGGGAGACATTGGCTTTTACAGAGTTAGCTTAGCAAAGCCTACACTGAACGAACATTAGGGACTACAAAAAAATACATCCGGGCTGATGAGATCACAAGGGTTTCCGGTTACACGCATTTACCATGCGTATACACCGTGCGCAGCGAAGAGGCGTGGCCAGAGGCGCTGTAATATTACAGCAGAGAAAGTTAAAATGCCATCCAAACGCTGCTACTTCCACAGAGCTTCTTCTGTTTCTGTATTTGGGTTTCCAAAGGACATGACACAAAGACAGAAGTGCTTACATTTTAATGTTCCAGAGAATTATAAAAAAATATATATAGCAAGCATTTAGCTACAAATTCATATTCATCAGTCAAACCGCTGTAAAAACCCTACAATTTTCACCAGCGCTGCAGTGTCTCTCTATGCGGCCACATTCCCTGCGTTCTACATCTCAGATAATAAAATTGCAAAACATATGTGAACGTTTCATATTACTTACATGCTTATTCCGGATATATGTGAAAGACATGTAACGCGTTGAGTTGAGAAAAAAAACAACATTATAACTCGCCTAAATCGTGTTGCAGCAGAAAAATCTATCAAAGATCTCGTGCTTTATTCTAGTCACTGTATATTACATAAATACAACTTAATTCGAGCATCAGATAAAAATAAAAATAAACATCGGTCCCACGCACGCACGCTTCTCGTTTTACATGCGTCTACAGACTGTTCACACACATACACACACACATAAAATGACGATTCTCTTAAAGGAGCCACATCCTATTTTCACTCGTTACAGACACTTGTCAGATTTTATTTTAGTGAGCAGGCATGAGGTTCATCCTCTACATTTTCTGTCTGATTAAGGCTCAAACAGATACTGCTAACAGCTACTCTGACTGACAGTATTTACACAGCTGAGGCAAAGCGCATGCTTGTGGAGGCGTGACGCTTTACGACGTGGAGCCGATCTGCGAATCACAGCACATTATGTTAGCTGACCAATTAGAGTCTCTTGAGGGCGAAATGAACCGGCAACTTATCCAGCATATGTTTTACGCAGCAGATGCCCTTCCAGCCGCAACCCATCACTGGGAAACACCCATACACTCTCATTCACACGCATACACTACGGCCAATTTAGCTTACCCAATTCACCTATAGCGCATGTCTTTGAACTTGTGGGGGAAACTCACGCCAACATGGGGAGAACATGCAAACTCCACACAGAAATCCCAACTGACCCAGCCGAGGCTCGAACCAGCGACCTTCTTGCTTTGAGGCAACAGCGCTACCCACTGCGCCACCGCTGATCTTTTTTGCTATATATAAATCATTCAATCAATAAGGGATCAGAAAGGGACTTTTAAAATTACAAAAAAAAATTATAAAACACAAAATAAGATCAGTTCTAATAAGAAATTAAAAAATAAACAAGAGAAAATTGTATAAAATTCCAGGAACAACTTATAATACACATATATATACTATGTAATTCTGTATAGATCATGAAATAATAAAATATGCAATCAAATAACAACGTCAAAAAAATAATAATAATCTGTAATTTAATGTGATTTAAATATTAAACTAATAAGAAATTTCAAACGGGTTAAAATCAATTGTAATTTTTGAGCTTACACAGATATGAAGTGTGTGTGTTTTGTTGATTATGATGAAATGTTTTTGTGTTTAAATAATTGTTTTTAAGAGTGGATTACAGTGCTTGAAATAAGTGAATCAAATCGCGAAAAAATTTATTTAAAATGCCAAACAACTCATAAAATATGTAATTTTTTTGGTATATCTTTTTGAACTATTTTTTAGAAATGTAGAAAAAAGGTGTTAAAATAATATACAATTCAATAGATTTGGGTTTTTATATATAGATTCAGGGGGAAAAAATGGCACAAAAACAACTCATATTATGCAATTTAATTCATAACGTCATTAAATAAGTCAATAAATAGGCAGAATTTATTTGAAGGCTGCACGGTGGCGCAGTGGGTAGCACGTTCGCCTCACAGCAAGAAGGTTGCTGGTTTGAGCCTCGGCTGGGTCAGTTGGCATTTCTGTGTGGAGTTTGCATGTTCTCCCCGTGTTCGCGTGGGTTTCCTCCGGGTGCTCCGGTTTCCCCCAAAAGTCCAAAGACATGCGCTATAGGTGAATTGGGTAGGCTAAATTGTCCGTAGTGTAAGTGTGTGAATGAGAGTGTATGGATATTTCCCAGTGATGGGTTGCAGCTGGAAGGTCAAACATATGCTGGATAAGTTGGCGGTTCATTCCGCTGTGGCGACCCCAGATTAATAAAGGGACTAAGCCGAAAAGAAAATGAATGAATGAATGAATTTGTTTGAAGACATTTCAATGTTCTGAAATAGTTTCTAAATACATTTTTTTTTTAAAGAAAATAAACATACATAATAAATTTGACTTAACTGAAATTGACCATTTATGTTTTCTGATGGTAAAGCATCTCCTTTTATTCTTTTTTTTTTTTTTAAACAAAAAAAGCTTGTTTCATGCTCTATTTTGCATCCAGTTCACGTGACAGCAGGTGTCGATGCTTCCTCTACCTTTTTTCTGACATTGCCCTCATCTCTGTCACAAGGAGAAACCATCACAACAGAATAATAAAATAATATTAATATAAAAAAGAGGAAGAGCTAGAGAGAAAAACTAAATATGACATCAGTCATGCATGCATCTGGAAAGTGATGTGAAAAAAAACTTCTGTATCCTTGCAAAAACATGTGAACAAAACTAAGAACAATGATGGAGAGTATATAAGAGAGGCACTGACTGATGAAGTGGGCAGAAAACGTCTGTTCTGGAGTCTGGACATCATTCAAGCATAACTTAGGACTATAAACTTCAGGAACATTCAGTGTGACTCAGATTGCACGCTAAAATGCTATTTTGATAAATGACAACATAAAAGACATTTAAATACACCCACATCTTTCAATAAATCATCTCAACAGCTGTCAAGATCAATCAGAGGGCGTTAAACGCAGACTCTTTTAAAAAAAAAGAGAGAAAGACGTGCATGGTGGCCAGAGATCAACTGAACTGAGAATAATGCTGCATCCCAATTCACATACAGTTAGGGCTGGGTGATTAACCGAAGGCAATTTTCATGCGTTTTCATCAGTAATACTGGTTCTAGTAAACCCCTCAGCACGTGATCTCAGATGGAGAGGCATGGCTGTAGTTCACTGATAAGCTACACAAAAATTGGTTTCGAAATCAAAATAGATAATCATTCTGTGATAATGACAGCGTTTGCGTAGCTTCTCAATTAACTATGGCTCCGAGTAGTAGTAAATGGTGCATGTGAAATTACCACGAATAATAACATATTCACTTTAAACTTACTTCATAACTTCAGTCGAGTGTTTGAAATAAATCCTTCTGTGAAATGATTCTGTAGTCGTGACTATTACTCACTCTGAAAGCAGTTTCTGTTTATAATGCAACAATATAAGGTTGATATAAATAATTTAATTTTTTTTTTAAGTCAACGTTAACCCTCACCCCAACCCTCATAGCAATGTTATTTTATGTATTAAGTTACATATCAAATTGAATTGTCAATGTCTACATCTACCCCAACCCTAAACCCAACCTTCACAGTAATGTAAAAATATTACTGTTATACAGTGTCACAAAAATTATGCTATATTGATGCGAGTATCTGCAGCTTTAACTATAAAAGTCAATGGCTACTAATTTTCAACATTCTTCAAAATATCTTCTTTTGTGTTTGGAACAAACAGAGAGTGAGCAAATTATGACAATTTTCAGTTTTGGGTAAACCACCCTTTAATATCCAACCTGATTGAAAATATAACCATTATATTATCTGCATAATGTTTCATTTCAACAACATTGCTGACTTTTATAAAGATCCATTAGGTCGTTAACACTGAAAGCATAATTATGCAAACACATGAGGAGATTTCTTTGTAAGAAAGACACATGAATGGTCGATTAACATGCCACTTCATCATTAATACGATAAGAAATTATTTATTTAAAAAAATGTGAAGGATGTGACTGACAGACAGTCCAGGTTACTAAGCAACAGAATGGTCCATTAATGATGAAGCGGTAGCATTGCCTCTTCTTCTGTTATACTCTCCAAAGTACATGCTTCTCTTAGCAAAAAGAGAACCTAGTTCTGGGGCGTATTCCAAGTAGATGAACTGGAACGCAGCATAAGACTGCAGAGCACTGGGGTGTTACAGGTGGAGTTAATGAGGTCTATCGCCATCTCCTCAAAACTATGTAAGGACTGTACTTTCTCTATCTCTCTCTGGACTGTGTGGTATTTCAATACTGCAGGAGATTAGAGATCTCTGAGCTTCTCTCAGTCACTCCAGTAAGAAGAACAGAGGAAGGGTGGTGGACAGGCATGTGGCTTCACTGACCATGTGTGCATGAAGAGAGAGAGCGAGAGAATAAATATAGTGTTGAGTGTAAAAGACTGTACAGATGTGTGGTTGAGAGCTGTTAACCTCTAACAAACATCACACCACCTCCCTTCAATACTTTCTTTCTTTAAGCCATTTTTAGCAATATATAATTTCAGAATTTCATTTAGCAATAAAATATTCATGAAGGATGCATGATATTGGATTTTGTCGATATCCAGTATGCATCATTTAAATGTCCAAGACTTGATCGTTTTCTCAAAATTCTTTGATGAACAGTTATTGAATAACATTAATAGAACTCAGGGTTGTGGATTTAATGTTTAATGGGGAAAAATTGCATGTTAAAATTATTAATGCAATTAATGTACCTGCCCCAGTCTAATAGATTATTAAATATCATACAGTTGTTAGTGACGAACTTAATGCAGAACAAAAACTCAGGGCCCATAGAATGTAGTTAGGAGATCATTAAATTTATTTATCATCTCTCTAATCTTTTTCTCACGTTTGTATTGTAAGATGCACTCACCGGCCATTTTATTAGGTACACCTTACTAGTACTGGGTTGGACATCTGGTGACTGTGAAGGCCATTTGAGTACAGTGAACTCATTGTCGTGTTCAAGAAACCAGTCTGAGATGATTCGTGCTTTATGACATGGCGTGTTATCCTGCTGGAAGTAGCCATCAGAAGATGGGTACACTGTGGTCATAAAGGGATGGACATGGTCAGCAACAATAATCAGGTAGGCTGTGGTGAGCGATGACAAGATGCTCAATTGGTACTAATGGGCCCAAAATGTGCCAAGAAAATATCCAAAGTGAAAGTGACTTAAATCACCTTTCTTCCTAATTTTGATGCTCGGTTTGAACTGCAGCAGATCGTCTTTACCACGTCTACATGCCTAAATGCACTGAGTTGCTGCCATGTGATTGGCTGATTAGAAATTTACATTAACGAGCAGTCGGACAGCTGTACCTAATAAAGTGGCCGGTGAGTGTATATGGATAAGTAATATCACATAAGCAACAGGTACCACATCCATGCAATATAGTTAACATTCTACAGTAAAGCCGCGATTCATCATCGACGTGACTTTGAAACGCTCCAGTGTCCCTGTATCTGTGGTTACACTCAGTAAACAGAGGTGAGTTCGGTGAACCGGTGACCTTCACGGCCAAACACAGTCATTTCTGTTAAGCATGTGAACACAACGGCAAATCAGCGCTGTTTAAGAACGTGCTCAGTTGCGATCAAATGTTCGCAGGAAATGGATGTTTTTAAAACTTCAGTATCGATTGGTACCGAATTCCAGTATCGTGACAACACTAATTTGGACTTTAGTAGCTCAAAAACATATGAGCCTCCAGGTAGCCTAAGGTGTCCTTGTTTCCATCAGAACATTTGACTGTTGGATCATGTTGCAATAAGCAAGTAATATATAATTACACAGTGCTCATGTTCATGGACGTAACCACAAGAAAACATATTCTTGTTATACCAGACATGTTGTAAAAGCAAATTCTCTGCCACTAGACTTTTCTGACAGAGCATACTGTCAAATCATCACGAATCAGACCTTTGAACAAACTTAATGAAAGAATGAGTAAATGAAAGAATCACTCAAAGACTTACTCATTAAATATTCTCAATGAAATATCTCAATGAAATGTAATATGTGATTAATTTGCCGTTAATTTATTGCTACATTATGTAATACTAATAAGATCAAAAATGTATTCCCCTGACAGCCTCTCAACTATTAATTTCTTCAAACAAATAATAACAAATTTAATCTTACCTCAAACTTTCCTACTCATATGTATCTTCATAGCAAAGCTAAAAAAAAAAACACTAATTATTAAAAAGGAAAAAAGCTTGTTATTTACCCTACTATGGACTTTCATCTCATCCTGTTTTCCCTCTATAGCTCTAACTTCCCGTCACCGCTAATAGACATAAACGCTGCCTGGAATATCCCAGAGGCATTAACTCTGAGAACACTTAAAGGTAATCAAGACCTGTTTCACTTTAAGATTTCTTTAAATGTCAATTCCTGGATGTTTTGTACAGTAGATAATATAACAGGTCATATTTTAAGAAAATCTATTACTGCTGCATTTTTAAACCATCTGTAATATTTGAGGCATCCATAGTATTAAAAGCACCTGAATAAGGATGATGAATGCTGCGCTCTGGCAAATATGCTTCCCTTGTGATGGAAGGCAAAAGAACAAAAACAGCCTGTTGGATGTGGTTGGCAAGCTTGTGAATTTTCCGACTGCATCCCTCCTTTAGTCCTTTTTTCATCAGCTTTCCATCAACTGAGTCTTATAAGAACATATTCTAAAAAAAAGAGTGTGATAAATATTAAAAACTCATGGCACGATGGTCATCTTTTGTCTTTTCAATTAATACTTTAAGCTTATACACAACTTTATTATGATGATTAATATTTTTTCAAATAAAATGTTGTTACATGTACTTACATGTACATTATACATAATTCTTGTAATGACCCATAACCAAACCCTAATCATACAGTATTGTTACCTAATATTACTCAGTACTTTACAACAACAACACTATAAAGGTGTAACCTAAAATTGCATCACTTTCCTGACTAAGATCTGAAAAGCTTTTGAACACCAGAATCCTTTACCACATGGCAAGAACCCTGCAGACCCTCATGACTTTGTGTACAGGTCAACCAATCTCTTAAAACGCCAGACTTTTTTATTACAAGCCATAAACAACTAAACAAAAGGTAATTCTGCTCATTTGCAAACACCTGCCATCAAAATCATATGATTCTATTAAGCAGTCAATATCACAATGAAAATGAAAGAACAAAAGGCTTGTTCAGACTACTTTGAAATTTTTGGAAATTGCCATCTACAATACATTTTGCAATTGTTGTTTTAAGGATAAGTGAGCTTACATAATGCATTGTCACTTACTTTGCAAAAAAAACAAAAAAAAACAAAAAACATCTTGAGTCCAAAATCATTCACTGCACGATGAAGCCTTTTAGAATGCAGTAAAAATGTATCTATAGTTCATGTTATGAAAGCACAAATACATATCTCTATATGCATTTTTTTTTCAAAAATATCACAAGTAATATCAACACAAGCAAGAAGGGCTGTACGATTATGAAAAAAAACTTAATTGTCAATGAATCCATTGGAATTATAATTGCAAGTATTAATAATGAATACGATTATCACAATTTACTTTTACTGATGTTTTAAATAGCTTTATAACATTGTTTGAAGCAATTGCATGCCATAATATTATATACCAACATAATAAAAAAAAACTATTATTGTTTTTCTCATTGCCATAAATGTAAATGTTACATTGGTTTAGTTTCTTGAAAGAAAAAGTGAAAAATATGCAATCTGCATGAATTGAATGCTATAATCAAATATAATGGATACTGTATATAAACTTCACTGTAAACATTAAATAAAGCTTAAACATTTTTGAAGTTACAACAGCTTTTCTGTCAAGAGCGGGGAGTGATTATATTGTCTTTTGTTATTTGATTAACAATAAAAACACAGGCAGCAGGAATAAGATGTTTTCACTTTAAGACAATCCACAGATCCAGTAAGTTACAGACAACATAATTTCTCAAATGTATATGTTCTAAGGCATAACCAACTGAAAACTTGTCAAGTCAGGCATGTTGACTAATTTGTTATTGTTTTTAATTGCGCTGCACTACAAGCTAGAGTGTTGTTTTCCTTATTATCAGTGCATGACAATGATTGCAAAAATCATACAGATGTTATATAACAGTTTGGTCTATACAACAAACAATAAGTTAATATTGAGTGAATTACATTTCACCTTTTTTTTAAAGAATTATTTGATTTAATGATCCATTGATTAATAAAATCAGCCATTTTGAATGAATTGATTGAATAAAAGACTTGCTGGAACTTACTGGTGGTTTTAGCTTCATATTTATTTATCCATGATCTAAACCAGTTAAAGGGATAGTTCCCCCAAACATCTAATGAACACAAAAGATGACATATCAGAGTTTATAGTGTAAGTGGAGCATTACCATCCAATGTTCGCAAATGTTGGACAAGCGAATAAACTGCAGTCCAACCAACACTGATTGGTAGAAACCATGCAGCCTAAAATCTCCCTCTAACTGTTTCCAAATGTGGGCTGTGAGTCCGGGGAGTAATCAGCCTGCTTCAAACATAGAGTCCTTTGACTGAACACAAACCTGGCCTGTCCGGCTGCCCAACAGACCTGCGCCACCACTGGCATTGCGCGTTTGTGTGTGAGAGTGAGTTAACGTCTGAGTATGCATCTGTGCTTCAGCGTGTACACGTGTCCATGCATGTTCTCATGTTGAACATCTCTGAATGGAGCATACAGTTATTCAATCTGGAACTTTACATCATGTGGCGCTTGTGTCCAGCGGCTGAGCGCTGGAGGGGCAGGGATTGCCAGGAAGCTCCAACATCATGATCGACAGAAAAAAATAAAATAAAATCAAAAAATCAAAAATCAACCCACCCTCTTTTACAGAGCCAACCGCATTGAGTCTGTACGCCTAAAAAAACACAAGCTTTCAGCTGTTAGATCATCCAACTTTAACCTCCATCTTGAGTCAAGTCTGAGAGATGACTTTATCTGTACCTTTTGGAAATGTGCCAGAACCAAGAGGAAAATGCTAGACCAAAAAAATAAAGGTTGTCTCAATGGAGGCAGGTGATCACTCTGTAGCTCAGATTCAGATATGAACGCGGGCACCAGCACATCAAATCATTTTCCTGCCCTCCACCAGCCTCTCTCGCTTTCTCCTCCACACTCCTGTCACTGCATCCATCATTCTGTCAGTTCATCACTCCACCCTGGGCGATCTGACTCAACCTGAATGCAACTCCTTTCTGTTCAGCGATTCCCGCCTGCATCAGGTCTCTCTGGCAGACTTCTAAAGGAGGATCCTGGAACACCACATCACTTTCTGGCATATGCCCTTGCATCAAACATACAACACAGCGATAGCAATAAATAATTTCACAGATTTTAGCTATTTACTTTGTCTTTCGTAACTTACCTAGCTTTAATTAAGGCGTAACTGTAAACTGAACTATTTGCATATTTATGACAAAATATTTCACTTATAAAAAATATATAACAATAAATAGAAAATATAACTGTGTGTGACAACATGAACAAAACAGAGGAAATTTTTTGTTTGTTTGTTTGTATTTTAACATTGATTGACAAAACGGTGCATTCAAACAATGTTACCTCCATTGGTTTGTTCATCTGAAATCGACTACAACAGTAAAACAAACCAGCAAGCAGAAAAAAGAAAAAAAAAAAGTGACGTGATCTCAAAGAAACAATGCATAGTAGGGATACAATACTGCATTGCCCATTAATTGTCATTAAAACTAAAGTATTTTAACTAGACAGTTCTGTTGGTTATTTGTTAAAATATATGTGTACAATACTAAAGAGGGACAATAATGCCATCGTCCAGCGCCAATGGCTGACAGACTTCAAAATGTTTATGCAGAATCGTGATTCCCTGCCCTGCTATTTTGTAGGTCCCATAAATGCTTTACTGTTTGATCATAGGAAGGTTATTATTTGAATTTAATTTTTAAAAATATATTCACTGTTAATTTTTTATTAGCCTATTTCTGGCTGTTCCGTTTCTGTCTTGAAATATGTTTTGATAAATGGCTAGTTCATGGACATCATATCCATCGAATTAAACACATAAGATCCAACATAGGCCTATTTGTTTAGATTATATTTAAATGTACTTTTAATTAACATTCGACAGGGAACATGTGGAAAAAAAATGATGTACATAATGGTTCGTTGATTAATGACATATTAATTCAATGTTTTGAATTTGATGGCAAAATACAGTTATTCTATTTATGTTAAAACAAGCATTTTTATGTATTTAGAACTTTCACTGCACCATGAAGCCCCAATGTCATCGTCCACAGTATACTTCAAACAAACTCTGAAATGACATTATTTCTAACAAACTCTAGCCAAAATTAAGTTATTTTGGCAGTTAAAGATCTCACCAAAGTGAACTTTTAGGGGTTCACTTTGGCTCCTAAACACCTTTGAGCTATTATTGGTTTGTGGCGTTTACGCAATCGATGGGTTTGTTCTGCCTTCTTTGACGTGAGATTTCCTTCCCCACCCCGATTCGTTTCTCATTCCACCGGGTCAGATAGTACAACAACATCCAAAACAACAACACTAGCCACATTGGAGAGTTGAGTAGCAGAGGCAGTACAGATTTATCCGTACCTGAACGATCGCTCATGGAGAGATATTAAAGAATTGGACGGACACACAATGGACTAGAAGCCTACCTCATCTCGTCAGATCTTTTCTTTGAGTTTGTGCACAACAGCAGCACTATTCAGTGTCTGTCCGCAGCAAATAGAAAGCAAGGTAAAGATGTGACATTATGAAACTGTTCTTCTATCAGCCAGCATTGTTATGTTTAGGGGTACATGCGAGCAGTGGGACACATTTACAACCCCGCCTACTGCAGCACAGGGGTGTTGGAGTGTTCGAAAACAGTTTACATCACTCTGCCTTTTCAAATTCTTCTTGCCCTCAAACAAAAAATGAAAAGTATACTGGGCCTTTATACTAAGCCAGTTGTAATTTTGACAATATTTCAGTTTTATACCACCAGCCTGTGGATACCAAACAACCAAGTATAAAATGGCATGATTTGTGTTATGTCGGTGAAGGAGATTCAAACCACAGTCAATCAGACTATTTAGTACAGAAAGTGAACAAGAAAAAGACAGCATATTCAGTGCCTGTCAGTGTATTTAGTCACACAAATGCTGATTTTACTTCTGGATTCTGAATCTACTTGAATATACTGAATCTATGAGCTATATATCACTATGACATTGACATATGATATGACATAGGCTGCTGGCAATTTCTCTGACTAACACAATAACATGGTTTTATCTGTACAACCCTATTAGTGGTGCAACTCAACAGTAAAGAATGCAAATGTACTTTCTGAAGTCTTTTTAGTTGATCCAAACAGCCTCAAACATCTTAAGGTTCTATGCCATGAACTTTGCAAAACTTGGCAAATCCAGCAAATAGTTCCTCTCTGGAGCAGGCAATCTGACAAGATCTTGTGTGGATCTTGTGCATACTGCAGAATAAAAGCCCAGGAGATGCCAGGAGTGATGACAGTTACAATTTACTGCTGAAAGTAACAGTAAGGGCACATTTATTGCTCAATCATACCAGTAAGTACTGCAGTATGGTTTAGGGCTCTATGATATTGGAAAAATCTGACATTGCAATGTTTTGTCTTGCTGCCCTATATATTGCGATATGAATATAATTTCACCAGATGATTTGAATGGCTCTATTTGGAATGACTGGGGTGATCAAGCTTTTTTCTGTGCAGTGCATCTGCAAACAAATATAATAAATTGCAAGCATATGTATATAAAATGATAGAGCAAAAATAAAAGTTAAATAAATAGTGCTTTATGGTTCAAAATTGTGGATAGACACATTATGATATCGATGCTCAAACGATATATTGTTTAGCCCTAGTATGGTTTGCTGTTGCATTTTTGTTTTTGACAAAAACTTTGAACGCAGACTGATGCTTTTATTTTGCATTTCGTGGAGTGTCTGATAAAACGGGAGTTGCATGGACTTTGTTGTAGGGGTGTGAACCTACACTGGTCTCACGGTTCGGTTCGGTTACGATTATCATGCCATCTATTTGGTTCAATTCGATATCTCGGTGCATCATGGTGCATTGACGATGCTTTCCATACATAATTCGATTTTTTCTTCTTCTTCACAAGATTTGTTTTTTATTAAAATCTATAAATACATTTATATTTATATATAATTTATAATACAATTTTGTCCTTTAATACAAGCAGTAAGATATTTGAACTGTACCTTTAATTTTACCTGCTCAAAGAAAATACTCTTTTTGAATGTTTTAAACAAAACTCAAGTACATGCACAGAACAACATGGGCCTTTATAGCAAATAAACTAATGTAAATATTATGCTGCTTGCTTTTTGAGTGCTGTCGAGCGAGTACTTACACCCCTATGATTGGTCATTGTGTTCACGTGCTCAACAGAAAGGGCTGTGATTGGATCTAAAACTGTCAGCACTGTTCACCGATGAGTGACGCGAAAAGAACAGCCACGATTACAGTTTATATGCACATAATGCACGGTTATCACAGGTAATCCGTAATAGACATGGTGGAGAAAACTCGCACTACAGACACACTCGTGTCTGGATCCATAAGTATCGTTTTAACAGCCGAGAAGAGAGGAAAAGTTTCCTCACGAACATGCCAGCGGGTCAAATGTCCAAAGTGAGAGAAAGAGAGGCAGAGATGGAGTTTTAGAGCTTTCATTTTCTCCATAATTGTGAAATACCTGCTCGTGTGCTGTACCTTCTTCAGTGTCACTAAAAGACTGTCCAGCAAACTCACAAGCAGTAAATTGTGCACAGTTGTCTGCTTTTTAAGTAGTTGAAGCTTTGTATTTACTCGCCCTCGCCTCCTTCACCATAATATTCTACCGCGACATAGCGCATATGATATAAATGACGTCAGTACGTAATAACCGGTTATGATCTATTAATGAACCGTTATCGAATTGTCCATGTCTGCATCGTGGTGCATCGAAGAAAAAAATTATTTTGACACCCATACTTTTTTGTAACCCTATACATTTTGAATTAAATGTTTAACCCAGTATTAGGATAGTCTATATCTGACCCAAATTTAGTTAGAAACAACCAAGCATTTTTTTTTTAGAGATACCACAAACTTGTGAAATAATAAAAATACACCCAATATAATCTTCTGACCATACAATTTAAGCTTTAAAGGGGATCTATTATTATTTTTCAAGACGTAAAATAAGTCTCTAATGTCCCTAGAGTGTGTATGTGAAGTTTCAACTCAAAATACCACACAGATTTTTTAGAACTCTTTGAAATGGCCTCTTTTAGAGTATGATCCAAATTGTGCCGTTTTGGTGACTGTCACTTTTCATACAAATAACTCAATATAACTCAAAAAATTTTATCTCTGTGAAAAACTGAAAAAGCAACAGAAGTGTCTCAGAAGAAGGTAGACTATTGAGACTACGGTGTTTGTTTGTTCATCTAAAACTCCTCATTTATAATCCTCTCGCTGACATTATCTTCAGCAGGTACAGTGAAAACTCTCATGGTGGACGGCTGCTTCTCACTCAGGGCTGTTTATGCTAATGAGAGACAGATCGTCACCAATGGGTGGGACTTTCCCCTTCTGATGACATGAAAAAAGGGAGAATGTCAATAAAAATATTTTTGCAGACAGTTTTTATCAAGTTTGATTATAAAAAATTGAATTAATTCATTTTTACCATTAGAGGCTGGCTTTGTTCACACATTGTTGCCACACAACTGTGTTTAAACCCCTTATAAAAGTGATTTTTGCATAATAGGTCCCCTTTAAGTTGCCATTTTATGTTTATATAAGAGATTAAACCCATATGGCATTCCTGCTCAATCCCTTATTCCAGCTTATCACAGTCTTCAAATTGAAAATGAATGACTCAAGATGCCCCTTAAGTGAACTATAGTTTTCCTTTGGATCAAAGCAAACTGACCTGCCGGACAAAGACAGACAGAATGCAGCAACAGCACAAAGAGATCTTCACACATGCTTTTTGGTTTTAAGTTGACAACTCTTAACTTCACAGGATCTTGAAAACCCAGTGCTTATGACAAATAATGACACAACAGCCAAACACATCCACAAAAGTCCTGTTCTTTTACTTCTCTGCTGTCATTCACTAGCACTAGACTCTTAAAAATGTATCTTCTCTTAAGACAATTTAGTCTCCTACATTCTGTCTTCTACAACCTTCCATTTACTACTCATAATTTCCTTTCCATAAAAACATTCACTTTAAGTGACAGTTCAACCAAAAATGAAAATGGTGTCATCATTTACTTATCCCCCACTTGTTCCATACCTGTTCGAGTTGACTTTCTTTCCTTTGTTGAACACGCAACAAGGTATAATAAAGAATTTTGGGGAAAAAAACAGCCATTGACTTTCAATGACAATGGCTGGTTTTTTTCCAACATTCTCCAGAAAATCTACATTTTGTGTTTAACAGAAGTCAGAAATTCATATAGGTTTATAACTACTTAAGTGCGAGTAAATGGTGATGAAACTATTATTTTTGGGTGAACTATCCCTTTAAGACTCTCAGCACTCTTTCAGCTAACAATAAATTTTACTTTGCTCACTTCTTTAAGCATTATATTTTCCACTCATGCAATAAGAAAATTTCTTTTCCACACACCTGGTTGCATCTGGATGAGGTTAAAGTATCCGCACCCACCTTTGCTTCCCAATAATATACAACCAGAATTCACACAGAGAACACATCCACTGACAGCTTCCACAAACATACCTCCCACCCAGACATGCGCCACTACTATTACTCATGACAAGACATAGGCTTCTTTGTTAATGGGTCAGGGAACACCAACAGTTTCTGTAGCCTCAGCAAAGCATGCCAAAAAACACCACATTACACGTATACACACAAGAGAGCTGTCACTGCATAAACACACAAACATGAGACACTCTGCTGCTGTATGCATTGGCCTTCTGATGTGCACTGAATGTTAATATTATATAGTCTCATTTTGTTAGCCATTTGGAAACGCAACTCACCAGAAAACAAAATTACCTCATTTATAGCTCCACATAATAAAAGCAAGCAACAAAGCAACTCTTTATTTATTTATTATTTAATTTTTGTGGCAAGAAGCTACTGTAGTGTTTTTCCATTTTCTAACCTGCTGCAGAGACATCTATAAAAACAAACTTTAAAAAAAAGAAAAGAAAAAAAGTCCAATGAATCTGTTCTAAGTCCAACAGGGGTTGGAAATATGACTAATATTGCAATAAGATTTTTGTTTCCACCAATTTCACAGTTCTTAATTATTATGTTAACAGTACAGCAAAAACTACTAAAACTAACAGAATAAAACTTTTCTGTAGCTTAAGCAATCTCTAATTAAATGAGTAAAACAAAACTGACTGCAAGAATTGGGACAAAAATACAATAAAACAAAGACAGAAATGAAGAAAGTTTTTTCAGGTACTGTGGATCTATAACAGAAATGCATACACAAAACCCATGAAATTTCCTTCCACGAAACTGAATAGCCAAATGCAAAAATAACTGACCAGTCTTTACTGAATGAATTTAAAATTGTTGCTACAGAAGTAATTCAGAGCAGTGAATAAGTAAGAGTAATGAGTGATTTTTCTTTTTCTTCACACTGGGGACTAGTTAACCCTGGGTCATACCCTTATACCCTAAAGTTTGGGTAAACAGATGTTTCAAAGTCAAGTCAAAAAGATCATATTTATAAACTGAATGCACATGAACAGGACACCACCAAGTTGTAATTACTAGTGGAAAAAATATGATTTTGTTTATAACAGTTGTACTAAAACTAATTATCGCTTTTAACTAGTTGTTTATTAGCATAGATGGCTTTTTATTAGAACTCATTGCATGGTCTGTTGAAATTTTTAATTCTTATTAGCCCCTTTCACACAGTGATACCGGTAAATATCCAGAAAACTTCCGGAACGACTTTACCGGTAAATTAAAAAAAACACTGTTCACACAGACAAGGACGTTCCGGAATTTTTCCGGAAAAGACTGTTCACACATCTATTCCAAAATACTGGTAAATTCTGACATCATTAACCAGAAATGAGCTCTAAACGGTTGCGCTTGTATTTGTAAACATAAAAGGGGTCGGGTTTTAGTTGATGGTTTCACTTTTACTTAAAGCTTTAGCATTCATGCAGCTGCTTTGTCCCAGAGACATCCAAATGCAGAGACGCAAACCACAGCTAAATTTTTACACATTTGACTACATTACAAATTCTGTGGATGGATAAGTATTGTAAACAACTTCGATGAAAACATATGGAGGAACACTTTCGCATGTCGAGATGTATATAATATGTGTGTGTGCTGGCGCTCACCGGAGCACTTCTTCACGTGCACACGTCAAGCAACTGAAGCAGAGCTTGAAGGTAAACAAACAGCGGTTTATCATAAGCATTTTATCAATAATTTTTTACACAGCTGGCATTAAGAAGGAACATAGAAACGTTATCTGACTAACATCTAGCAGCTAAATGTGTCTGAAAAATATTCAAAGGCTTTTATTTTCATAAACAGAACGGACGTGAATGCATCTGAATGTTCTGATTGGCTGGAGTAGATGTCTCACGTCTCACCTCTTTCCGGGAATTTTCCTTCTGCGTTCACACAGAGCAGCATTCCGGCGAATTACCGGTAATGTTACAACTTCTTTTGTTGTCGAATTTACCGGTATTTTCAAAAAGGGCCTGTTCACACATGATCCCTTTCTGGAAAATTGCCGGTAATTTTCCGGAAAGGTCTGTATGTGTGAAAAGGGCGATTGACTGGAAGGTGTGCAATATTTATATAATGCACTGGTAGTTCCAGTCAGTTTTGATCAGCTTGAAATAAATATGCCACCCTCAAACATTAGTAGTAACCATAGTAACTCAGTGACAGTTGCCAGAGTCTTCATTCATCTGTGTAATCTCGAGGGCACTGATGTGTACTACACCAGGAAGCCAATAGGGATCACCCAACTCGCAAATATGATGTGATTGCCAAAATATTTGTGAAGAGGTAGCTAACATGTTACTATGAGCTATTAGATATGTCCCTGTCATTTACACACACAGACAAAATATCTCTTTTGCACATGCAAGGCGGGGACTAGGAGAACTGACATCACAACTAACAAAAAATCTGTCAGATATTGTGCTGCAAAGAACAAAACTAGATTTGACTTATCGAAAACTTAGTAAATGGCCATGGAATAAGTAGGATAATCAATGAGTTGCCATGAGAGCATTGTACATTTAAAATCCAACGCACGGCAAGCCGTTGATTAACTCTTAATTGAGCACAAACAACTGTTGTAGCTTGAAAGAAGCATCTCTAACAGACTGAACTTGCAATATTATTAATATGTGCACCAACACCAAACCAGGTGCTTATGGCATCATCTATAAAGCCTAAAGAGATTAAAGTTGCCGGCAGCTAGCTCTCTGCAACTCTCACATGGTTGCCCACTGAAGCTAAGCAGGGCTGCGCCCGGTCAGTACCTGGATGGGAGACCACTTGGGAAAGCTAGGTTGCTGCCGGAAGTGGTGTTAGTGAAGCCAGCAGGGGGTGCTCAACCTGCGGTCTGTGTGGGTCCTAACGCCCCAGTATAGTGAAGGGGACTCTATACTGCTCAGTGAGTGCCGTCTTTCGGATGAGACGTTAAACCGAGGTCCTGACTCTCTGTGGTCGTTAAAAATCCCAGGATGTCCTTCGAAAAAGAGTAGGGGTTTAACCCCGGCATCCTGGCCAAATTTGCCCACTGGCCTCCGTCCATCATGGCCTCCTAACCATCCCCATATCATAATTGGTTTCATCACTCTGTCTCCTCTCCACCAATCAGCTGGTGTGTGGTGTGCAGTCTGGTGCAATATGGCTGCCGTCGCGTCATCCAGGTGGATCCTGCACACTGGTGGTGGATGAGGAGATTCCCCCCATTGTGTAAAGCGCTTTGAGTGTCTAGAAAAGCGCTATATAAGTATGTAAGTATATGTAAGGAATTATTATTATTATAAAGTTGTGCCCTTAAATTTCATACTAGTGCTACAGTGATCCTAGCAAAAAATAAATAACAAAATAAAAAAAGTTATTCTGGAGCCCTGCCTACGGTTCAAATGTTCTTTGTTTTGAAGGAACATTTTTCAAACTTTTATAGATCAATTTCAGTTGTTTTTTTTTTTTTAAGGAAAGAAACCCATACCAGTTTAGAAACACCATGAGAGTGAGTCAAAATGAAGACAGAACTTTTTTTTAATAAGATGAAAATTGCAGTGAGTCTATTAACTCACATGCTCACTTTTCCCATATTAATGTGTGCTATGCCTTAATAAAAACATGAAATTTCCCATAAGCATCACACAGTCATCACACATTCCTACAGTTTAAAGACAGTATTTTCCAATCGAGGAGTAAACAAAAACTCTTATTGTGAAAAAGAGGAAGTGACACAGGTATTAAAAAAACAGATAAAAGAACTGATACAAAATGAAATGGTCTGCATTCTTTCTAAAGAAAAGAGTCAGTAGCTTCAGTCTGGACAAGATTGTACTTGCCTCTGTGTATGAAAGTCAGTAAAAGAGACAGATGAGAAAAGTCAGAACAGGAAGAGGAAGTGGTAAGGCTTCAGTAAGGAAGTGGTCCATTGCTTCAGTTACTATCCACCCCATGATAAATCTGGGAGCAAAGCATGTAGAACTTCACACTAGCTTATATTGAGGTTGCACAGTAAATAGGGGGCTATAATGGTTATGCAATGCACAAGATTTGAAATACCAGCAATGACACAGTAGTTTCAATATTGTGGCAATAAGATGTATGGTAGTATATTCTTTCTCACAATACTTCTTAAAGCATAATGACAACATTTTCTACAAATGGGAAACTTTTTTTGAATTTTGGCCATCCATGTGCACAACAATTGCATTTTGGGGACCTAAAAACACAAACTTCTGAAAATTATACCAAAAAAAGATGCCATAATCCTCTCAGTGTAAACCTCAAAAAAACATGATGGAATGTTAAAATAAAAGGAGTTTTAAATCGTACTAATATTTCACAATATTAGTACATTTGCTGTATTTTGTTGAACTAAATGCAGCTTTAGTGAATATAAGACATCTTACTGACACTGAACTTTTGAATGACAGACTATTGGCATAATATAATTGGAATGGACACAAAATATTGTACACTAGAATTTACACAAAATATAGTATAGATTCTAGATTAGCATGCATGCTTTGACATTATCTTTCAGTTAATGAACATAACCAATCCAACTGGCTTTCGTGACAAGCTTATCATTCCAGTTTTTCCAGTGAAGTACAGTAATTGCGAATCCCTTTGTACTGGGTTGTACCATCTACAACATAAAAACCCTGAAGCCTTTTTACTGTTGTTGACCTAAACCTTTTTGCGTCTCAGTGACTCTGTACCGTCTTTCTGTTTTTCCACTATGATGTGCAGTAACGCAACACCACAAACAGCCAACAAGAACACACTGTAACAATGCTCGCGTTTGAACTTTCACAGAATAATCTGAACTGCAATGACCTCACAAAAGGATTACACATTCTGACAGTGGCGCAAATGTGTTTTCACGAGAAGCTCAAGGAAACAAGCACCGAGAATGTTTATACACAAGACCAGGGGGATGAAAACAGAGTAGCATCGGCTGACAGAGGAATACAGGCAGGTTAACTGATGACTGCAATTTCTCTTCAAATGCATCCAATAAATATGAACAAGGCTCACTCCATGAAGGTTAAACTAATCTAATCCCAGTTCACTCTAGCTGTCAGACGGTCGTAGCTAAGAACTACATCAAGACTAACGATGCTTCTTAAGTGCTCCTTGCCCAAAAATGTAATGGACTACGGTGGTTTTCTACACAACGAATTACCTGGAAGCCAAACATAAAATGTAAACAATGGCCGACATCCATTTACCTTGACATCCGCTTATATAATGACGGCAAAAACAAACTGGCTACTTCATGTATGGACAAACACAAGGGCTAGGATTTATACTCAAGTTTGTTAAAGCATATTCATGATAAAACATATTTTTCCTGCCCACCAGAGTTTGTTAAACATATATAAACCAGGCAGTTTTGAGCTTAAATGTAAATGGCTGGGATTTGATTGGTGGAAAGTTGGAACAAAGCAACCAACCCAATGTAACTGAAGTGACGGTGTTTTCTCTAACAAACAGATGCAAAGCACTGTGATTTTTGACGGTTTACAGAAGTCAGTTTTCTCTTCACCTGGGTGTGAAATGCAAAACATGGAGTAGAATCTGAAATCCACTCAGAAGTGCTGATCCAGATTCCAGACCAGACTTTGTTTGTTTTCTTGATGGCACATAAAAGTGGTTAGGCTACTATTGTTTATTGGGGAATTATTTTAGTTGGTAGAGAGGAACTACGAAAAGAATAAGCTGCTTGTCCATTAAACAGTTGTGTTGAAGCAATTTGAAAAACGGAAATGACGTGTAATGAAGTACAACACCACTCTGTTGATATCACTTAAATATTAATACAATTCAAAAGAAAACTTTTCATACTCGTGTTAGCTCCTGCGAAGCATCATATTTATATTAATAAATATTTTAATCAATCAGTTTGCTGCAAACATGTGAAATGAATTACAGTGTAACGCTAACGTTCCGTCATCGCTGACCTAAGGCTGAAATATCAATAACAACAAAAACGTTGACACCGCATTCGGACGTTTTGTAGCCCTTATAACGCGTCGAGGCATTTCAAGTAAAACTGTTAAGCTGTCAAAGTGGCTAATCAAAACATCTCGCGAATGTCTCGCCAGATTCAAACGTTATCTTGTTGAAAAATAGAGGCGCTGGTCGACGGAAATAACAGGAATGCTGGCAAAGGTTACATTGTAGCCAAACACAACATTCCTCTCGGCGAGCAAAGACAAACTGGCAGAATCGGATCGTGCTAATCAAGTGTGCGAAAGCTCCCTCTGATGACAAATCACCTCGCTGTGCAATAAAAATGTATAAAACACCTCAAAATCATAACTGACCCAATAATCTACATGTTTGAGCTAAAAAAAAACTTACCTTCTAAAAGGTGAGACGAAGTGACAAGCGCCTCTGCAGGCTTCCTGTTCTAAACTTGTCGTATGTCGTTGGAAAAAAACATTGTACGCGGAAGTGGAGACAAATTCAAGCGCGCGATGTTTGACTGCAGATATACAAGCAAGACTAAACCATTCTTAATGTGCGGAAATTCGATAAATATGTTTAGTGCTTCCGGAGTGCCCTCGACAGAAAGCTGTGTGTTTTTTGCTTTGGGGAACGTAACTTTTCGCCTTCCACCGCCTCTTCCTGTATGACTTGCGACCACCAGAGGCCGAACGGTGTCCAGAAATTCATATTCACATGATATGTAGTGTAGTTCCGTGCAGTGTTACACCAAATTTATCCCCCTGCATTGGAACGGCTCTCAGGGCTCTTCAAACGTGTGGTGAGGGACACTACACGGCTCCCTGTGGTATAACATTTTCAAGATTTATGAATAGTCCCTTATTTTGAAATACGCTGATCTATAATTGATTGTATGTGCAGGAAGCCTGTAGTCATTTATTCAGCTTTTATATAGGACTATTTCCATTTTCAAGTTAATCTCTGAAATTAGGTGAATTTGAAACCTGACAAGACCAAGAAATATCTAATTAAATAATTGTTTAAAGATTCATCTTTTATCAAGTCAAAATGATCATCTGGCATGTCAGTTTTTAGAATATTTAATAGAAAAGATTTTTTTCCAACACATTTTTAAACAAAAGTTTCAGTAATTTGCCTTTGCCATGATAACAGTAGGCTACATAATATTTTTCTGATTATTTTGCAAGATATTAGCATTCAGCATGTATGTGAGTGTTCAAACAAACATGAAAAAATGGTTGAGCCCAAAAGAACCTTTCAATGAATCACTTAAAAAATACAATTTCTTTCATATTTTAAAGAACATTTTTAGAATCTAAATGACATTTTCCACTGTATAGAACCTTGAAGTGTAAAGTTACACTGGATGGTAAATGTTTTTCATGCAACCATTAATAAAGAATCTTTATTTTTAAGAATGTAATTCAGAGCATGTTCAATTGAACTGAAAGAAAAAATCCACAGTCTTACAATTCAATCTCAAGAATATTGTTTATTGCTCTTGAAGATATTACTCTTTGCTCATTTTTTGTTCTAGTCATCCTTTCTGTTTGAAATTTCACAATAAAACAAAGAAAAGCTTTACTGTAAGGTAAATGGTATTTTTTTCCTTTTCAATGTGTACACACAAATACACAAAGTCCTATGTACAGCGGAATTCTTCTTTAGTATGGGCAAGCCAAGGGCACCAACTGTCAAGTAACAACTCTTTCAAGTTCTTATCTAGAATCTGATAAGAACTTTCCAAAGAATATCTGTGAAAACTGTTGGCTCAAGTTGGTAAAATCATACGTATTTAAGGCCCTTATTTTCCCCACCTCCTGGTTTTCAAGATTCGTTAACGTGTATCATTCTGCTCCAATTCATCTTTACATTCAAATCGAATGTTCATATATTAAAACTTAATAAACATCAGAGTGAACACTGGTTTAAGGAGCAGATGCTGCAACTAATATTATTCACACTTGATTAATTATAATAGCCCACCACTGGGCGAATGAATTATTGAAAAGTGAAACTAGCGGCATAACTCAGTCCAGTAGGGTCATCATTTGGGCATAAATGGGGAAAATTTCCAAAGGGCACAATTAGAGGGAGCAGATTTTTATTTTTTTTTTTTACGCACATTCCTCTTTTGAGCAATGTGAAAAACAAAAGCTCCACATCGGTCAACTTTGGGTCACTACACATATATTACTTAATCATTTCCCTGTCTCATATATCACTCTTGAATTAGGTACAGAGTAAAATGACACCAATACAACTATCCCATATAGTAATAGTAATTGAACATAATGTACACAATAATAAAATATATACAATGAAATAGATACAAATTTTAAATATTCACTGACATGAGCAGTATTGTCTCTCATTCTCAGGCTCATAAAGTTTTTGTTTTTTTAAAAATATATGGACAGGACATGAAATGTGAAATAAATAAATAAATAAATAAATAAGGTTTATCTTCAGAAAACTACGAAGGGCTTGGCTTTTATGTTAACCACAAGATGGCAATGTTTGACCATAAATTTGTCTGAATCCTTTGGAATAAGCACAATAAAACAAAAGTGCTTTATTGCTGCGCAACTGAATCAGGTTAAAATTACTCTCAATTCCATTATTGCATTTTGCTTGCATTACATTGTTCAGCTGAACACTGTATTGTGGAGCTTAGCATTACTTAAGGAAAAGTCCGGGAAATAGATGAAGCAGAACAAACCTACTGTCTATCTCAGCAGGGCCAGAATGCAGTGCAATTTAAAAAAGTGGGTGATTAAAGATATGCATATTCACTTACTGTGCTGTCTTAGCTACAAAACATCTCATTGTTACAGCTTCCTAATGAATGGATGAGAAAATAAGAATTTTATTTTCTCTTTAAAATGTTGAAAAGCAGTTTTTGTGCTGCATTTTGATTCTTAAAATGACAGGGGCCATTCACATAAAACATGTTTTATTATTATTATTACTCTGCACTTATCTTCCATCGTTGTCTATGTATCAGATTTAGAGTGGTTCTCAGCCTTTCACCATCCGCAATAACATTTGAAGGACCCAAAGCTTTTCCATTTTTAAAAAAATAATTTATTGTATAAAAATTGAGGGTTTAAAAAATTATAAAACAATGATTAAATCTGCTAAATTAAAATAAATTTAAAAGATGTAAAAATATTTTTTCTTCTTTTAACTTTAACATTTTAACTACAATTATTTTACTGCATTTTAAGTATTCCTTGAATTTATCAGATCTAGAAATCCCACATTTAATATTTACTCATATTTTCCAAGACTAGGGGGAAAAAATAAATTAAATGCAATTTTTAAAAACACAATCCTTGTTGAGGTAATAAACAAAATAAAGAAAACATTGAACTTTAATAGTTTCACAAAAACACTGGGTTGTTTTGTAACCCAGTGTTGGTTAAAATATGGACAAACCCAACCATTGGGTGAAAAAGTGTCTTTTACATTTAACTAAAAAAAGTAAACCAAAAGATGGATTTGTCCATTTGACCCAACACTGGGTTAAAACAACCCAACGTTTTTAGTGTGCAGCTCATTGAAATAATTATTTTGTCTGTTAATTGATTCAATCATTTTCTATTCCTCTTGTAAATTTTCTGAGGCCCCTAGTGAGTCCCAGTCCTGATGCTAGACTGACATGTTTGGGCATTGTATTTGTGTGTTTTGCAGCACCTTAAGCCTGACTTGGCTCTGAAAATACAGGAAACTCCAGTTAAAATTTCACCTTTTCAAAACGCATCTTACATTTTTTACCCATTCTGCCAATTTTCCAAAAGCAAAACACATTCAGTGTAAATGGCCCCTAAGACTGCATTGTGCGATTCCAAAAACTGAAGAAAGCAGAATACTCGAACAGCACGAGTGGCTTCAGAGGACACTAAAACATTGGACAGGAAAACAAAATTGTAAATATACAGTATTATTCCACAAATGCAGGAATCCATAGACAGAAAAAGGAGAAAGAGAGAACCTGCAAGACAACAGAAATCACACACAACAGAACATATTAACTGTGAGCGAGTTTCAGAGTGTCTGTTTCCCTGTGCCGCTCCACCATACTGAGGGAGGGAGAGAGGGACGGTGGCGGAGTCAGGGGTCCCCGGCTCTTGAGGGGATGTGGAGACACGGCTGGAGGAAGAGATGACAGAGGGGGCAAGACTCCCCCGAGACCTCCAGATTTGGCCTCCAGAAGATGTGAGCGAGCACCCAGCCCCGGCTCCTTCCCCAAAGAGAAGTCCGGCTCGTTCTCGTTCTCCGAGCTGCAGTCACTCAGGTCTGTGATCTCCAGCTCAGAGTCTGACTCCGGATCCTGCTTCACACCCTTTCTCCGCTCCGAGGGGCTTTGATGGCCTCCTCCGCTTCCTATGGCTACACCTCCTAACCCCAATCCTAGACCCAACCCCAAACCAAGAGCTCCAGCTGGAACGCCGACCTCCCCTCGTTCCCGGTCACCTACACCCGTTCCTCCGTTCCCCAGTTCAGTCCGACCTAATGAGAGGCTCCCGGGATATGGCGGGATGCACAGTCTCGGAGGCTGAACGCCAGCGGAGCCATTTGTTCCTCCCCGTTCTGTCCCGGCGGCGTCCCCAGGGGGCAGGAGTGAAGAGAAGGGGTGTGTTAACTGGGAAAGGCTAGACTGGAGCTGGCTGGGGTAGAAGTGTGAGGAGTAGAGGGAGCCTGGGGGCAGTTTGGGACAGTTGTTGAGGGAAAAGGCCCCGGGGAGGTAAGGGTTGAAGCCCCAGGGGTAGTCAAAAGAGGGGCTCCGAGGGTAAGGACCCAATAGGGATGGAGGTTTAGAGTAACAAGGGGCTCCTGTGGGAGGGATTGACAAAACATGGACAGGAAGACGGTGTTAATGTTTTTGGTCAGATGTTAGAGGTGGGATTGTGAACATGAGGGGACTCATTTTCAGGAGGACTAGAAGGATGTTTTAAATCATTGATTCTGAAAAAATGTATGCATATTAAGATGTTAAAGCAAAGCTTAATTTTCAAAAGCCAGTTATCATAGTCTTATGTGTCACATGATGCTTTTGAAATGATTCTTCTAATTTCAAAACAACCCTTTTTATTATGAATGTTTAAAAAGTTGCAATGTGAACTATTTTATTAATATTTATGATTTTTTTCTGGATTCTTTGCAGAATAGAAAGTTCAAAAGAACAGCATTTACATGAAATAACAATCAGTTTTATGAATCTTACCTTGCTCAATATAAATGTTAAGTTTTTTAATTTGACACCATACATTTAAACAATCTCTATATTGTTCAAATATTTTTTTTAAATAAGCAGTTAAATTCTGTGTAATTAATTAATCAGTTAGGGTAATGCTTTATATGAATTAATAATAAAAATAAAAAAATCCCACCAGCTTTTTTAAAAACAGATAACAAAAAGAGAAGGCGCAATGAATAAATATATCACTATATTCATATAATACATACATTAATTATCTGTAATTAATACATTACTTTTAAATAATTAATTGTAAGTTTACATTTTTTACAATAATAATATATATAAGGGACTAAGCCGAAAAGAAAATGAATGAATGAATGAATGAATGAATAATATAATGAAAAGATAAAGATAAGATGTGAGATAAAATAGCATTTTAAGCCAGCATATTTTAATTTATTTATATTTAATAATGAATAAAAAAGGATTTAATGAATTATACTAATATTCGCAAAAGTGCAATCAAGAAGACATGAGTTTAAATCTGATTTCACAATCCTAGGACATGTTTTTGCTTACAATACAAACAGGTTTCCTTCTTATTATATTTTCACCTTTACTTCTTCCTCTGCCTCTTTCTTCCTTCATTCCTGCCTACTTCACTTTCTCTCCATCTCTTTTTTTATCTCCTGCTTCTCTCTGTGTTATTTGCTATGCAGGGCTAATTTGACAGTGCTAGTGTGTGTGTGTGTGTAGGGCCAGGAGTAGCTGGCAGACACATGAATATTGAATCAGTCAGGCAGGCCTCACTTGCTTATGAAAACACAGTAATGGGCGCCACAGGCCACAAACTGAAGCCTGCACCCTCAATTAGGGCCTTCCTGCTTGGGAAGGGATTAGGACAGCGGGTACACATGGGAGACAGAGAGGGGTAAGGAGAGGAGGAGGGCGGAACAGGACCTCAGGACAAACTAAGTTGAAGATGGTTTTTTTTGGGAGTAGAGATCGGCCGGATAGATTGAGGGGGGGGGGGGGGCGGAGGGGTCGGTTTGGGGAGGTCG
>CAIGQV010001633.1:10777179-10825132 GCA_903798115.1 Danio jaintianensis
TCATGCCCTCATAAATTCTGATACACTCATATTTCAGTGCATTCAGAGCATCGGAAAAGACAAAGGAGTGTGTAAATGACGTTCACAGAAGTGCTAGTATGCAGAAATGCAAATGGAAACAAATAATGCAGAGATTTCAAGGATACAAATAGACGTGACGTTGTCATAATGGCTTTTAAAGAGTTTTCAGGTGTTGTAATTCACAGTGGTGTTTATCACAGCACCAAATGCTTGAAGACGATTTTCAAATAGACGTATTTCATTTTCATGTTCATCTGATATACAAGACATTGACTGAAAATGTTCTAATTTTTATATGTCTATTGTTTGCTGACAATTTACAGTAAGGCTCAATTTCCTAACAATTAATGAAATAAATTAAACTGATGAAAACAAATAAGGCGGTTTGTTTGTTGCCACATCAGCAACTTATACCTATGTACTTAGGTGATGTTAATTTGTAGTTAATGTAACTCAGTAACTAAAGTGCCTCATCAAAATAAAATAAATAAAAATAAAATAGTAACTATTTTATCTAATGGAGGGAGCTAATAACAAATAAAGTTCATTTTCTTTAAACTAACATTAACATAACATCAGTAATAAATGTAGCTATTTCTCACTTTTGGTGTAAATTATTGAAACAAGGAAATTTGATAACATCCTGTGCCTATATTAAAACGTTCCCAATCACTACTCTGAAAATCAGAGAAAGATTCATTTGGTAAATGTGTCCTTCTCTTAATTAACTCATCTATTTAGTTAGTTTGTTAGTTAGTTAGTTAGTACCTGAGCCGAGGAAAGGGAAAGTGTCCAGTCTCAGCTTGTCTCCATCAGGTCCTGGGGCTCCTGCGCTGCGCTCAAACAGAGAGGGTCCTCGACCCGATTCAGGCAAACGGGGGAATAAAGTCTGAAGGGCCTGGGATGGGATAGAGAAAAGATATGTGTGTAAAATCATTAGATACTTATTAGTTAAATAGCAATAAATATCAGTGCATAAATAGTGTTTTAATGATAGAAAAAAAAAAAAAAAACATGTGTTGTTATATTTACCTTTTTTGTTAAATATCATTTATACATTTATAACATTTAACACAACTTTGGTTTAAAAAAAGTGATTTTTAATATGAACAAAAAGCATATTAAATGGCTTTTTTAAAATTAAAATGGCAAAATATGTGAGAAAAAGGGGGGACATGGTGGCTCAGTGGTTAGCACTGTCGCCTTACAGCAAGAAGGTCGCTGGTTCGAGTCCCGACTGGGCCAGTCGGCATTTCTATGTGGAGTTTGCATGTTCTCCCTGTGTTTGTGCGGGTTTACTCCGGGTGCTTCGGTCTCCCCCACAGTCCAAAGACATGCGATATAGGTGAATTGAATAAACTAAATTGGCCGTAGTGTATGTGTGTAAATGAGTGTGTATGGATGTTTCCCAGTACTGGGTTGCAGCTAGAAGGGCATCCGCTGTGTAAACCATATGCTGGATAAGTTGGCGGTTCATTCTGCTGTGGCGACCCCTGATAAATAAAGGGACTAAGCTGAAGGAAAATGAATGAATGAAAAATATTCCATTACCATTCAGTGTGACAGATACAGTTAAAGTCGAATTTATTAGCCCTCCTGTTAAATATTAATTCTTTTATATTTTCCCCCCAATTTCTGTTTAACATGAAGATTTTCTTACAACAGATTTCTAAACATAATAGTTTTAATAGCTAATTTCTAATAACTGATTTCTTTTATCTTTGCCATGATGACATAATATTTTACTTGATATTAGGTTATTAGGTTAATTAGGCAAGTCACTGAATTAACAATGGTTTGTTCTGTAGTCAATTGGAAAAAAATATTGCTTAAAGTGAATAATAATATTGACCTTAAATATGGTTTAAAAAAAAAAATTGCAGCTGAAATAAAACAAATAAGACTTTCACCAGAAGAAAAAATATTATAGGAAATACTGTGAAAATGTCCTTAATCTGTTAAATATCACTTGAGAAATATTTGAAAAAGAATAAATATTAAGCATGAGGGACAATAATTTTGCCCTCAACTGTATAATTGCGTGAAACAACACAGTAATTCTGACTTATACATATTAAAATTGATAAAAGATTAAGATTCAAATTTGTTTTATTAAAAGACTGATCAAGATCAGATCTATTCATTACAATGTAGAAAATGATAATAAAATATGTATAAAATAAATAATTCATCTTGATAATCTGATAATGGATCACAACACTAAAAATAATTCAGGCAACTGTATGACAATATTTACACAACTATCAATACTTTGTTGGTTCAGCCTCAGCCTCAGTGACACCCCAACATATTAGCCTGTAGTAATATATTGAACCTAATATCAAATGTACATATGGGATGAAAATTACATACATAAACACATCCATAATCAGAAATCAGAATCAGACCTCAAAAATGAGAGAGAAGACAGAATTCACTGTTGCATTATGAATTCATAATCAAAGAATCAGGAATGTAAATCTATCATGACATCTTTAATCCTCTTTTAGAAATCTCCAAAAAAACACACAAAATGATCCTGGGGTTTTACCTCCCAAAATGAGCAACGACTTTTGGGTGCAGATTAGAAAAGGGATAAAGCTCAGTAAAGGAAACCTGGAAGTCATCGCAGGAATCCTAGCGGATGAGCGGTGTAAAGATTTTCTCTTTTTTTTATTATCAGTGACATGAAGGTGATCGATCATTTCTGTCACTCTTCTCTTCTCGCTGAGAAAGGACTGTACTTCGAAGCTACATAATCTGGATTGCTTAAGCAAACTGCATTAATTACACGACACTGATCTGACAGCTCCACCTTCTCTTTTATTTCTCACATGTCTTTCATTTTCAATCAATGGCAGTGATGAATAGGACAGAGAGCGAGATGTGAGGAAAGGGATAATGTCTTCTTTTGTTTTAAAGCTGCTTAACGCCGTCTGTGACATTCTCTGCACTTTCTTCTTCGCCTCTGGATCTTTTCCTTCTCCTTCAGTCTCCTCTAGCCAAGATGTAACGCAGATAACTTTCTCAGGATAGATGCTTTTTTTTTTTCGCAAGGCAAAAGTGAAATCAGGTTATTATTGTATTTTTACCTGCCTGCTGTTTTTAAGGCAAGACACCAGGTGAACAGGGTAAAAACCTTAACTAACAGTTATTATCACCATACTTCCCCCAGTTGATTGGTTACATAAACACTGGAACTAGTGGAATTCTATAACTACAATGAATGGCCATAGCAATAATTCTGGCTGTTCATATAAGATTTTAGTCACTTTGTATTCATGTTCAAAGCTTCTATTGAGATTTTAGATTCAATCTTTTAATGTGTCTCATCATATTTTATGAAGTCATTATCCTAAAAATAATATTTTTGTAATAATTGTGTACAAGTTACTAGACCATTCCCGAAAGTCACTTTGTCCAGCAAGCAGGAAAGCCAAGTTTTTCACCACATTAAAAATGTTGTTTTTGAAAGTTTGAAAGACATATCTGAAGTAAAGTTATGTTTTTGCTATCAGAAAGTTTTTGTTAGAAAAAGTTACTGGGCAACAGAGACACGTATATTCAAAAGCTCAGGAAATGTATGCGGTCAATTTGACCGTTATGGCCATTCAAGGTAGAAATACTCCGAACGTTTTGTGTTTTGTAATTTTAATAAAATAAAAATGTTATAACACAACACCCAATTAGGAAAGGTCATGATATTATAGTCATATGGGATTTATTTTAACAAGATTATTCATTTATAAAATTTAAAAGCTATTGCTAGAAAGTCAAAAAGTTTTCAAAAATGTTGTTTTAATATGCAAATTATCAATTTTTTCATTAAATCTGTGCTAATTTGGATATATTTCTAGCACAAGAAGTTGAACATTGGATTAAGTCAGATTCAAATTCGTTAATTTTTCAAGGATTTTACAATGGAATTTTGGAAATACTACAAAAAAAACAGGAACAAAGTACATTTTCACATTTTTGTAGAATAAAATATTAAATACAATCAAGCAAACTACTGTATATATGAACATATGCCTTTGTAAACCTTCATAATGCAGATATGAAAAAAAGTTTGGTTTATGTAAGCATTGCTGAATTGGAGATTTATGGCTTTTAAATGATTAAACGGCCTTTAAAATATTTATTGTAATTGAAATCTACAAACAGAAATTGATAAAGTGCAGCCAAACTGCTTAAAATATGAGTTTTCACTTGCAGGGTCTCGCTTTTAATTACCTCGTGAAGAAAATTTACCACCATTTTATTCTTTTCAACCATTTATCCTTTTAAGAAGTGAATTCAAGTTTCAAATTTGACTAAGCCTTTATTGATTTAACCTGCTCTCTGTCTTTTTGTATTCAAACGGGACATATAAATTTATGCTTTGCCCCTGGTATTCAGACGATAACTATTTTAGTTAAAAGTTTAACATTGACCAAAGGCAAATAATTGCTGAACAGCAATACTAGAGCAATTACAGATGAAAAGAAATAATATAAAAAGCAAAAAAGATACCTACATACTGATTGACTCTGTACAATCAATAGCCTGATCCCTCACATCAAAGCTAATACAGCCTTATACAGTATGGATAGAAAAAAAACATCAATCATTAAACACAAGCAATAGAGCTGTTATTATCACGGAGCACGTCAAGCTCTTCAGCTTTTTGTCTGACTTCATTTTTCTTCTCTAGCTGGCAGCTCGTGCCTGTCTCTCATTTTTAGATTGTTCTGTTGATATTATGCTTCTGTAAACACACCATGATGAGTTAATTAATTTCCTCTCACCTCGGGTGTGACAGGGCTGCAGTCCGGTGTCGCTGCTCCTCCATTGAAGTGGTTTTGGGCCAGCAGGAATGGAGAGCTCGCCATATCCAGCAGTGGGTAATTCACCAGAACCACCTTGCTGAAGTTGAACTTGTAGGTGAAGCGCTTGCCTTTGGTTTTGTGCAAAATGCGTTTGTTGTAATAGTATCTGCAGGATGGAGAACACAGGAAATACAATACAATAAGGTGTAAGTGTTTGTTCAGCACTTGCAGTTATGTTAAAATAATTCTATACTTAATGATGTGGGTACAATTAGTGCAATTTGACAAAACTCAGCCAAAGACAATAACTTTTTTCTTTTTTCTAAATAATTGGATAAAAAGCATTATAAGTGTTTTTTATTTTGAATTTACATTCTTTTTTGTGATGCCATGGTGTTACAGATCATAGGTTTGATTCCCATGAAAACTGAGCATTTTTAAATCAATAAAAATTGTGCAGATGTTGTTAACAAAGAAGTTGAAGCTGTGCATATTGTGACCTGTGATCAATGAACAATCATTCTGGTAAACATTACACAACACCCATGACTGATAAAATCTTGCTGGCATATATATATATATAAGAGAACCATAGAACCATAGAACCATTTTAATAATGTGAAGAACAATTTCATAATCTAAAGAAAATTCCACTGTAAAGACCCTTTTTTGGAATGAAAAGGTTGTAGGAGTAACAGGTTGTTCATGTAACTATCGAAAGGAAGTTTTGTGCAAATGTTCCATCTGGATATTACTACTATAAAGTATATATAAAATAACTTTAATAACCATGATTCATACAATATGTTGTTTTTAACTTTAAGCCATACCGGTCTGAAACAACATGAGGATGAATAAATGTCACAGTTTTGATTTTTGGGTGAACTGTCCCTTAAAAGGGGGAAAGGCTGCCTCCACCTCCACCGGAACATTTTCCAGGGTCATGGCCTTTCATTCGGGAGCACCAGTCCTGTCAGCTTCCTGATCTGCACAGCGATGACCGCTTAGATTTCCCTCAACATCACACAAAGCTGGGAATCAGAGAGCGATCTTAGTCTTTTCCCCTGACTGTCTGCGCTCATCACGGGTGTCAGATTGCTTTGAGGATGCTCACCTGTGCATGAGAGTGAGCCTCTTTAATCTCAACACACTTTATGCTTGACTTCACCTTACCCGGTCCGCCAGCCTACACGAGTTCCTGTGGTGCAATCTGCCGGTGCAATAATTTGTACGGTTTTATTTTATGTGGCAATTGTGCCCCTTAATTGAGCAATTAAGCAAGGCTAATCAACGAGGCTAATTATGGCCTGTGCCTATTCATAACAATTAGCGGCCAGCGACAGCATCTATTAAATGGAGAAGTGGAGGAGGGGAAAAGAGCGATAACAGAGACGGGATGAGAAATGGATAAGTGCATTTGCATGAATGCAAGGCAAGCAGGGTCGAAGTTCAGACATTAGAAGTTTTACGAGTTTAGAGTCTGAAAAGAGATCTGATATAAGTTTTTTGCAAGGGACGAATCAATTTTAGACTTAATTTTCAAAATCCCCATCGACAAGTATTCTTTCTATGAGCCTTTTGCTGGAGAACATGCAGAATCCATTTAGATGTTCAAAGATTCCACAAATTGGAGTGTATTGATGTTCTTCAGAGGGAAGGCAGCACTTAAAATATCCACATACTATCAAGCATTGGAGGGGCCAAGGCTATTATACAGGATATTATGTGAGAAAAAAATAAATGATGTTTTTCCCCCTCATCAGATGCGAGATAAAACACAAGCGCACAAAAGAAACAGCCTGTATACTCAACAAAGCACATGATGCAGAATATACATATTGCATGAGAGAACAATAAAAGGCAGCAATTAAGCATTAACACAGAAAACAGGCCTTTGAATATGAAACGCACACATGCTGTGCATACCTAAGTGCTCGGCTGAGCTTGTCGTAGTTCATGTGGGGTTTGCACTTCCGAATGCCCCACAGTCTTGCCACCTCGTCTGGGTCTTTGATCACGAATTCACCATAGTCTCCCTGCCAGGCAATCACCCCCTGGTATTCCTCCTTCTGCAGCAGCTCCAGGATGAAGTGCCACAGCTGGATCTGCCTGGAGCCTGGGCTTGACTCTGGCTTATAGGCCCACTCTGGGAAGGCGATGCCTGAGGAAATGGAGGCGAGTAAGTGAAAGGATTTGGATAAGGCCTGTTGGTTTTGTTACTTGCTAAGAGCATTCCTGTCTAAATAACTGATGAAGCGATGGGTGGTTTGATAGTGTATTTTGAGCCCAGGGAGTATTTAGTCTATGTAAAGGAATTTCCCTTTTTTTTTTTTAAATATAAAAAGTCTTTAAATAAAGTAGGGAGTGAGTGTACCCGTTTATTTCACAGACTGTAGAACCAGAAACAAAAACTGATTATTAGTTCTACATGTCGTTTGAAATTGAATTTAAGGTTCATTCATGCTATGTTGTAATAACAAGATTTCAACTTTCTGGTATTCTTGTAAACTAATAACTTGGGAACCATCAGGGGGGCTATGGCTTGTACCACATGATCATTACCAATTAATCTAACAGCTCAGAAAAGAATGTGTGGTCATCCTTAAATTATGGTGGTTACAAAATGTTGTGAATGCAGTATAAAAAGGTGCAATAAAAACAAGCAAACTATTGTCAAGTTATATTTACCACATATATTATCAATATTATATGAAAAGCCAAAATTGTGTATTAAGTAGGTACTACATTTGAATTTGAGTTTACTTTACAACTGTTTGAAAAGTTTTATATAGTATGAAAAGTATCAGTATTAATGGAATTCAGATGTACATTATCCACTATATGTTGACATAATCTACTAACCTCATTTGTGTTACTTTCATTCTGCAAACAAAATCCTCCCTTATGTCTTTTTACAAACTTAAAATAAAGTGTATGTGGAAATTCTTTGTAAATAAAACATATAGTGTATTTGATTTTGGATGCAGCAACTGAATTACATTGAGTCACTAAATGATTCACTCAACCAATTCATTCAAAATGCTGAATAAAACGGTGCATTATTAAGATATGCATGCAATTGATTCTACCTTAGCTTTGAACAATTTGATATGGTGATTTTCACTGAAAATATCAATATTGTATCTAAAATGTTATTTGCCACATTTGGATTTGTGACTTTAGTGGGAACATTTGCTTACATATATATCAGAAGCTTGTTTTAAAAATCAATATCTGTGTATTTGTTTCAACTGTCCTGTCACACAGAACTATGGTGACAAAGAAAACTCCAAATTTGTTTAGTCTGTCTGTCAGTGTCTCACCTGGTGTCCAGAGGGCTGGGACAGGTGGCGTGAGCAGCAGGTCACTAACACAGTTACAGTCCATACCTCCACTACACCTGCATTCACACACAGAAAAAAAAACAAATTTCAGTGACAACCTTAAGTTAAACCAAGTGTGCCTCACATCTCCAGAAAAGTGAAGCCAAAAACTTTTTGATGACCCCTAGTGGCTGGCTGCAGTATTTTTAAATAACATCACCGCCTCTGTATAAACAAATTGAACATGAGCAATACATAAAAAATTTAATAATATTTAAAATACTTTTAGGTAGTTTTTATCATGCTGATGTATGTTCAACTGTTGACTATGTGCATGCAATTAGTGCTGCTAGAGGTGGGTGGGACTTTGATGCCACGCCCCCTGCTAATGATCACTGCACAATGATGTCATCAGCACAAGATGACAACACACATTATGACTTCAATTATCTACAGTAGCAAGAGGAAACATGTTGTCTTATATGTTGTTATCTCTTTTTTTTTACAGTCTATGAGTTAAACCACAGAGCACAAGGCTAAAGGCTCAAGACCGGTACTTTGACTCAACAAATTTGTGTCATGTGCTTGTAGACTCACTTCACCCACTACACACTAGTGTGTCAGAACATGCTTTTGTAAACCATGAGGGCATGTCATTCCAGTGGCCTCTGAAATCAATCAATGCCTTTTCATTTGAAGGGTTTCTTTAAATATGGTTGCCGAAGGCTATCCCTTCAGCCATGCAGAAGATCACTGAGCATTTTTTCACAAAGAGCATCGTTCAAAAGACCCCGTCTCCTGCTGAACATATATGACAGTGTGTGAGGCCCTCATAGCATTTCACAGGTATCTGTTAGCGATAAGGGCCTAAATACAAGATGCATTACACCTCACAACCAATTAAGACACATGAAATTAGAAAAGTTTTCAAAACTGCCCTTTACTTCCAACGTGAAATATTCACGTTGCAGCAAAAAGGAAATAAATACGCCACGGTGGGCATGTGCTCATACAAATAACTTCAAAGCAGGATATCAAAAATCATTGAAGATTGCATCTGCGATCAGAACAACTGGGAGCATCTGTAAAGATCCATCTCTCCATGCAGCAATTCAGTATACATGGCTAGAGAAATTCAATCTCTCCTCAGCTATCACAATTTCATAAAGGTTGTTTTACAAAGCTCGGGTGGAAGAAAAAGAAGCCGGTACAAGGGTATCTTTAATGCCGGCCTCTCCCCTCTCCCCCTCTCCTCTCTCTCTCCCACTCTATTTAATTATGCTCTGTGAATTTTGGATCTTCCCTCCAGCATTGAAATGGAACGTGAATTATTGAGGTGTGTTTGTATAAATTATTATTGCTAACTCCAGGCACTTCTCTTTTACACACACAAGTACACACACACACACACTCTTCTTTGTTGCTTTTACTCTTTGGACTGTCCACTTGCTCTCCCCCCACCCTCATACCATCTTCCATCTTCTTCTCATCTCAGTCTTTTTTGTTGTTTTTTTGGTAATATACATCTCTATATCGTTTTTAGTACAGCATCATACTCAAGAAAGTCAACTCAATTGCCTGCTTTCTTACTTATAATTTTTGAAATGCAAATTTAAACTTTGCGCTCATCTATGACATTAACTAGACTGTCATCTTAATAATAAACAGTATTTTAAAACACGGTTAAACACAATAAATGAGCACACTGCAGTACGTGTGACACCTGTAAATGAATTCACTAAAATATCATCATCATATTCCACTTCTTTTTTTTCAAAAAATCTGTATTCATCGGTCAGCCTATCCAATCAAAGCAAACTCATCCTCACCTGCCCGTGCACCTGACTCCTCTCTCCCTCTCTCAGTTTCTCTCCTCTCTGTTTTGCTCCCGCTTAGTAATTTTCCGTTTGATTTCGGAGGTAATGCATTTTTTACAAATCAAAGAGGAAGCCAGGACGCCCCCACCACCCCTCCTTTTCCTCGATCTCCTTCTTTTGCCCTGCTCTTCCCCTCCAGGCCAGTGAGGAGATAAAGGAGCCCCCATCATTTCCTTGTTAGTTTTGATTTGGGCAGCACAGGGCTTTCAAGTTCTCCCCATCACCCCCAGAAACATTATAACTAGCAGCCAAGGGAATATATCTTCTCACAATCTCCTAGATATGAAGACACTGATTCAGAGAGTGCACACGCACCACCACACACACTAAACAAAACACAAAAAAAGTCAGAAAAAGAGATGCACATAGACATAGACAGGGCAAGACAAAGTAACACCGTTCACCGAGACAACATTCTGAAACAGACTTTTGAGGAAAGTAAAACTCTTCTGTGGGAACAAACTAACAGCAGATCAGTTCATCTGTGAGTATTCTCATACTAAATATAATGATCAACAGAAAAGTGGAAAATAATTACAGTGCTCAACATAATTGAGTACATCCCCTTTTGAAAATCTATAATTTTATCTATTTCTCATTGAATATAGGAAACAATTTTTGCTGCATTTAAACAAGAGAGTTTTATTAAACAGTCATATCCCTTAAAATAAGAATTTGGTCACCTAACATCTTTAGAAATAGAAAAGTAAATTCATTTAAATTCTAAAATGCACAAAATTTCCCAAATTTTTGCTTCTCTTGATTTTTCCTCTTTTTTAAATTTGTATAACATATACATTTGGGTGTTCTAGATTTTGGACCGTAAGTTATCGTAAGTTAATCTAATGTATATGAATAAATATAATATTGTATAGCTTCCTATTAAAAATATGAATTTAAAAGATTTGTGAGGGGTAAACTTATATATGCTGAGCACTGTATATGCACAAATATATTATTGTAATGCATCCTATAGGAAATATTAATTAAAAAATTTAAAAGAAAGATCTGTGTGGAGTGTACTCATTTATACTGAGCACTGTGTGTGTGTGTGTGTGTGTGTGTGTGTGTGTGGGGGGGGGGGGGGGGGGGGGGGGGGGCGGGGGTGGGGGGGGGGGTGTATCTATCTCAGGGTTTGTCCATTTTTTACCCAAATTCAGGTTAAAACAACCCAATAAAAAACTGCCTGAATTAATATAAATAATGTGTGAATAAAATATTTTATTTTATAATATTATATTTTATAATATTTAAAAAGATATTAGAGAGAGAGAGAGAGAGAGAGAGCGAGAGAGAGAGAGAGAGAGAGAGAGAATTGTAAAAGGTTTTTTAAAGTTATTATTAATAAAATGTATTATTTATGTTATATTCAGATTAAAATTAACAATAATTATTGATAATAAATATAAATATTAAAGCAGGTTTCATGGTTAAATATTAAATATTCTGAGTGTGTGTAAAATTACTTTTAATCATTAAGTAAATCCAATTTTTAATGGACCGGGGATTTAAAGAATTCTAGCTTAATGCAATGGAAAAATGATTTGTGCTAATCTTATAACAATAAGTATAAAATTATAACTGTGCTGTTATAAACATTATTGCATTTAAACACTGAGCATTGATTACTCATTCATTATGGAATAGCGACGCCTTTAACGCGTTTACCCCTGTGACTAATTACACAATGAAAAGCTCTGTTGATTGCACATTAATGTCTCGACAAAATAGGGCTGCTGAAAACAAGCCTGGACCACAAAATAAAGTGGCAAAAAGGTGAAGTTTAGAAGCAGATTAAAGACAGCGGATTAACAGATGCCAACACTGATAGACAGCAGATTCTGTAACAGAGAATGTGATGCTCTTCTTCATATTCATAGCATCTACTTCTCATCTTGTTTTTTTTTCTTCATAAAATTCACCTGCATTTCACCTGCACCAACTTTCCTACTTAACCCTCAAGCATACCTTATACTGCCGCCCTTAATTCTTCCCTTGTGGACATTGTTGGGCACAAAGGTCTCAAGTGTGAACCCAATTTTTTTATTTTATTTATATACCTGTAAAAATACAAATAAAAATATGCTTTTAATTTTAGTATACCCCATTCATTTCCTATGGCACAAATTATGCAGTTGAATAAACTTTGTTGAATCAAGCCATCTTTTTTGGTGTTTGCTCAAGTGGCAAACTTATAAAAAAGTAGCCAAGTCTGGATGTTTATGTAAAAAATATGCTTATTTGTTATAAGTTATATTTCTTTTACTTTAGCAAAAATTATTTTCTATTTTGCTGCTCCAGAAAAATATTTACTCACAAAAGGGGCAGTATGTTTCTTTCATTGTTTAAGACATTTTAGTCCAAACTAACCAACGCTATCTCAAGACAATTTGTACCTTTTTGATTTAGTGGCTAATTTGTATGAAGTCGTACGATCTCATTCATCCAATTTTGTATGATTTGCTTATCCCCCAATGACGGTTGGGTTTAGGGGTGGGGTTGGGTGCCACGCCTCCTTTTACAATTTGTACATTTTCGTACGACTGAACTCATACAAATTCATACGAATTAACCACTAAACTGACAAAACGTAAAATAGTTATGTTTTCTTGTGACATCATGCTGAAACTAACATAGAGTTTTGTTCCAGCTCTTAAACATGGCACATACCAGTTGTTTTCCTGATGCACATCTGACATTTTGCCATATTACATGCAGGTCTAATATTTTATATAGATTATATTTTTGTTTTAATAGTATTAAATTATATTATTAGTTGTATTTTTAAGTATTTAAGGATTTTGCTCTGAGAAAAACATTGGGTTATTCAAAAGATATGCAACTCATTTATATCAGCGTTTAATATTATTGCCGATATGCCAAAAGCTTTAAATTAATCCAATAATGGGTTAATTGGACAGTGCATCTCTAGTAATTACATATGTAATTACACTGTTGACCCATCTTAATGCACCTTAACACACCTTAAGGCACTTTAAATCTACCCACATCACCAAACGTAATTAAATATGTACTGAATGACTGACAACACGGCATTAAATTCTTGGAAAAGAATGCACAAGTGAGGTGGTGATGTAAAGGATGTAAAGGACTTGTTTCTTAGGCATCTTGTCCAAATCCTCCTGTTTTGCTTTGATTTGATTTTTGACAGTTGTAGGCTGTGAAGGAACTGAAATTTCTGAGTGTAGTGATACGGAACTGTAATGCTGTCAAAACCAGCCTGGAAATACTTTAGCTGTGCATTTATCTGAAAATTATTGCACACCTTAATATGTTCTTCAGCCAATCATTCTACAGTCCTGTAGTTTAAAATACAATAAATGAGCACACTGCGGTATGCATGACACCTGTAAATGAATGCACTAAAACAGAGATGGCCATGAGCCGATGGGCCAAAGTTGGCCAATGGTAACCTTTGATTTGGCCTGCCATTCCATCTGAGAAGAGAAGGAGAATGATGGGGAGGGTTGGGAGGAATGCCTTCAACAGAGATTGTCATTTCTAATTTAACATAACCTTTTGTTTGTTTAAATGTTGAGCTACAAAAAAGCTTAATGAATTTAGATGTTTTAATTACATGTTGTGAATGAATTTGATTTTAAAAAATGTGTAATGCTGTCCCTCGATGGATAGGGGCCATTGCAGAAGACATCAGCATGCGAATCAAGGCAAAGACACACTCAAAAAAATGACTTTTGCTGCTTGTTCAAACTACTTATTTTGACTTATTACTTATTTATTATTACTACTGAGTCGAAACAACACAATCCTTACATTTTGGGTGGGACAACTTAATTGTTTTATATTCAATCCACTAATATTTGAAAGAATTATTAAGTTAACTTAATCGATTTAAGTTGGGACAACATAAAGGAACTGTGTGGAACCCAGCATTTTTTTACAGTGCAGGTGCAGCTTGACAGCTTGTATTCAGCACTGAACTCCATTGTGTTACAAATGGGATTGTTTATGTTTTTTATTGTAAGAAATTCATCATAAAATGTAAAAAAAATTATAATTATTAATACGATTAAAGTATTTTTTTCTATGATTTTTAAAAAATATTAATAAATTAGGAAATTACCATGGCAACTTTAATGTAATACAGTTTGGTATATTTACCTTTGGCCCACCACCCTCAATCAAGTTTGGTTTTTGGCCCTTCGTTAGAAAAAAATTGGGCACCCCTGCACTAAAATATCCTTATCATCCACATAAAATCTGTGTAATCTTTATTCATCGGCTCGCTGTTTTCTAGGTGGACCACTAAATAAAATGGCAAAAATCAGAAGTGGACTAAAGAGCGAGGGAAAAGAGAAAGAGCAGAGAAACAAACGGCCGACACTGTTGTGAAAAAGATGGACAGCAAGACTCTGAAACTGAGATACTGAGGGGAATGTGATGAGTCTCTGCTCCCAGGACATGAAAAGAACCTTCTGAATCTGTGTCATCTTTCTGTTTCGGGTTGCCACTGAAAGGGGACTTACTGAGCCCCTTCAGCCCTCTTGCTCTTCCTCTTTCTCTCTTTTACTTTCTCTCGATCTCTCGATTTCTCTTGACTCTGCTCTGACAGTCTGCACAGCCTCAGGGTCAAAGAACAGAAGGACTGGCTTGTGTGTTTGTTATGAAGAAGGAAAAAGGGAGAGCAGATATATACTCCAGATATATGACAAATTGTGAACAGCACGAGACAAAAAAATGACAGTTCCGACGTAAACTTGTGGAAATATTTCAGGTGCTCACAAACACTTTTTCATTTAGAGAATCCATACAAATGTATTAGAAGCTGTGGAATTTCATATAATTTCATTTCATTTTCAATTTCGTAACATTCCATAAATAGGTGAGCCATCATTGTCTATCAAATGGAGCATGAATACATTATTAAAAAAATATTAATTTCATTACAACAAAAAAATGCAGAATCAACGTGTGTGTTTGAGTGTTCTTGAAAATATGGTTACAAGCTTCAAAAAGGCTTAAAAATATTATTAAAAAACATATGAAATGGTGTTTTCTTCCTGTGAGGATTGTTTCGGGGTACAGTTAGGTTTAGGGGATAGAATATAGAATTTGTACACTATAAAATAAAAAGTAAAATAAAAGTTTACAACATAAAGGTGATGCTATGGAAAAAGCATTTTTGGTTCTCGAAAGAACTTGAAAGAACCCATTTTTTTAGTGTAAAGAACTTACACTAAAATCTAAATGCGAAATGTTACACTCACAATTTTGTCACACTCATAGCTGTCCTAAATGTAAGGGTTAGTGTTAGCCTAACACTACTATATTTAAAATAATTGCAAAACAAAATAAAACAAAAGGATTTTCAGATTCAAATGATACCACTTCTGTTGTTTATAACCCATTAACATGACCACAAATCAAACCACACTTTAAATTACATGTTCGTGTACTCTTTATGGTCATTATTGGTTTCATTGAACCTTTCCAATCCATAAAAGTGTCTTTATTGGAAAAATGGTTTTTAATAATAATTTTTTTTTAAAATTGCAACTGCTCACTGGTGGGGTTTTGGGGAATTCCACTTTTGGTGCCTTTACTTTTTAGGGCTGTGTTTTCACATAGTCTACCTACATAATGATAATTAACGGTCTAGGGTCTCTCCGGTCCCCTCTGGATGCTGGTCGTGCATGATGGAGATTTCACCCCTGTAGCTCATTTCCAATTGGTTACATCTCGCCTTGTGTTATACCACTCTCCACATACCAGCTTTCAAAACAGCCAACACTCGCGAAGTTTAGATTTGAAACCCAATAATTGAGATAATAAGGTAAAGAGACCGTCAAATCTAAGACCGTGGACCTCTCCACTAGCGGATGAGAAAGCTGGGGAAACTTACTTAAAAAGATGGACCAGAACTTGTTCAACTTTCGCAGCGATGATATGAGAGAGCGTGCGATATGGTATCAGTATCTAATAGAACATCGGACTTAAGATACAAGGAAAAGAAGGGGGGAAAGTCGGAGAAAAAGTATCAATCGATAGGGTTAAATTATTCATCGTCATTAATTATCGATCGCTCTCCGTTGCCGACTCGTCCGCCTCGCGCCAGAGTTGAAAGGAGGGAAAGCGCGCTTTATTAAAACCGGCTCGAGCCTCATTGTTTCATGTCCCGCGGCTAAGAAAAAGCTCGAGCTTGGTTCTGCCCGCGCCAGTGAAAAATACACACACACACACACACACACAGCCCCCCTTAAAGCTCTTTTTCTCTCCTCGCTCGCTTTCCCTCCCGACGCGCGGGAGAGCTTTGGGGAGCCTCGTACGGTGTTCACGGGGCGGCTGTGTCTCGCGTGGATCGATGTGGGATCAATGGCTCTCGCTGACTAATAGCCAGAGAGCGCCTTTGATCTCGCGGCTGAGAGATCAAAACCTGCGCGAGAGGGAAGAGAGAAGGGAAGATAAAGAGGAAAATGCGCGGGAGAGCGCGCGGACACTAAACTTTACGCAAACGCGCGCCGCTCGTATACCTCGTCTGCCCGTCGTCTTGTGAGGTGACATCACAACGTATTTTCAACGATTGTTTACTTACCTTGGCTAAGAGCAGATAGCAACGCCATGTCCTTATACAATGTTAGATTTAGCAAGCAAATTTTTTGGGGGGGGTTTTCAGCCTGATGCTGTTTTTACTCTTTAAGCCAATGGACCGTCTATAAAGACTGTTATAGGGAAAAAAAACATAACAAAATAAAAAGTAGGCTGTCTCTTAGCCTTAGCACATTTGAGGTTCTTCTCCAAGGAGGTATAAAAGTTGAGTTTATAATCGATAAAAGAGTTTTACTCACGCAATAAACCGTTCTTATCAGTTTGTCTGTCACGTTTGGACACGTTTGGGCACGTTTTATTAGGAAATCCAAGACACATTTATTCTGCTTCAAACTATTGTTTAAATGGTGCACGGGGGGAACATTTTGGCTCTGCTTGATAATTTAAAAGGTGCGGAAAGCTAATTAATTGAACAGAAAGTGAGGGTGGTGAAGAAATGAAGTGCAGACTGCTCAAGGTCTCGAGATCACAGCAATTTCAGTGTGCATTTCAATACCAGATGATTCTCCCAGTCTAAAAGTAAAAGTAGTAACCAGTTAGGCTACTGAATGCTGCTGTTACATGTGTCCTTGTGTACTTTTCTACAAGACAGAAGCTACTGGAATTGTGCCTAATTTTTCCTACTTGCTATCCCCCTTCCTCTTTATCCCTCCTCCCTCCGGTCAGTGAGTTACTCTCTCTATCGCTCTCACTTCCCGAATTAACCACTCAAGAAGTCACCACCGACTCAATCAATAGCTCATACATAAACCCTGCTATAATCGCTCCACATGTCTGTCTGTCTGCCCCCTCATCCCTCGTTACCCCTTCATTCTCCCTCATACACATATTTCTTCTGTCCTCTTATAGACTAGGCTTACGTAGGGTTGACAAATTGTACAACTAATTAAAGTACCTGTTCACCTTTTTATTGCTGCTTCTTACAACTGCTTGATTGTTATCTATATAGAAGGTGCTATAATATAGTTGGGTTATATGTTGGGGGATTTTTAACCCAACTAACTGAGTAGGCACTGTGGATACACAGTGGATTAACTGTAATTAATCTAATTATTGTGTTGCTCCTGTGCATGTTGCATTTTTGCTTTCTGTCTTATGCTTTTCTTTATGACTTTTCCTGCAATCTGGTGTCTCTACACTAGGAGGTGCGTTGCACAGCTTTGACTATTACTATCACAGTAGCTATCAGCATGATTGATGTTTTAGAACAGGGTATACCAAAAAAGTGGGATTGTTCCTCAACATATCATTTAAAATGTGTGGGTTTTATTTATAAAATTCTTATGACTCAATCAACCTGACATTGGGGTATATGTGCAACAAACATATCCATATTCTGTAAAAACAGGTTGTATTGCTTCCATTCCAAGGCTGTTGTATTCAGGATACCTTCGGAAAAGCTACCAAAGATGAGCATAACCAACACGCATCCCCTATGCAGATATTAAAAAGTGTGTGTGTTTATGTGATTTATGAGGACACAAATTTGCATAACAATATAATAACAATAATAATTTGCATATGACCTTATTACAATGCTGAGGTGGTTTATGAGGACATATCCTGTGTCCTCGTAATGTATAGCTTTTTAAATTCATACTTTGTACACGTTTTTTAACATTTAACATTTTTCACAAGTTTCCTGTGAGGGTTAGGTTTAGGATTTTTACAGTGTAAAATACATAACGCCTGGAGAGTCCTCATAGATCCCAAAAACAACCTGTGTGTGTGTGTGTGTGTGTGTGTTTCTCTTCTCATCACTGTCATTTTGGTATTAAACACAGCAAAGACCCTTAGATTTACCTTACAGTTTAAACAGTCTTAAACGTTCATTATAATTAATAGTTAATGCTGTTGTCCATGTGACTTTCATAATAAAGCCTCAGATTACACAAGTACACTAAACCATAAAAGGGGTTATTCACCTAGATCCTTAGATCACAATTTACTTTTTTGTGTCACAGTTAGTATGTTATGTCAGATTAGCTAACACTGTGCTGACAAAGGAAAGTCAATCAATATTTCATGCACTGTTTCCTGTTTAGATGCGCAATATAAAGTTACTTCGAGCTCATTTGTTTTCCCAAAGCAAGTATGCAACTGGACTCTCTCTTTATCTTTTTAGTCCCTGCTGATATATGAAAACACATAAACTAACCCGAGAAACATAGAAACAGGCTCACACACAGAGAATTTAAAGATTACACACGAACGGGCCCCTGCTCATATTCCCTGTTCTCCAGCCTCTCTTTCCCTCTGTCTCTGTTTCAAACTCTTTGATTCGATGGAGCGGTTTGATCTGTGCGAGAGCGAGTTTTGTAAACACATTTTTGCGATCATATAGCCATGGGCAAGGGGAGAGTAAAGCGCGTATAAATGAGGGGGAGAGAGTCGGTATGCCGAAGCGGAAAGAGAGAGAGAGCGACGTTTAATGAGAGGATCAAGTGGAAAGGCACACGGACGGATTCAAACTAGCACATAAATGAGAGAAACGTAGAGAAATCAGCCTTCCCCACCGGATAGGTTGATGAAATATAATGTAATAGAGGATGGCTGGCTCTGTTTTAAACAAACAACTTATGTGAAAAGTGCTATATAGCATCTAAATCGACATTTCCCCGCGGAGAAAAAAGTGGGAGGACAATTTTGCAAAAAGGACATAGCAATCACAAGCAAGGACAGACACAAACACATTACGGTGGGAGCAAATAAAGAGAAAACTGTGGCGAAAAACGGATTCGGTGCGAGCTAAACTAATAAATGTACGAGGTCCTATTCTTTTCTCAGTTTCTTTTCTCCACTTCGGCGTCGCGAGCTGCTAATTCGTTTAACTTCGATTGCTGGCGCAATAATAGCGCTAACCCATCGCCTCCGTCTCCTGTATTGCACAGACTTCAGATCACATCTCATTGGGAGTGGAAGAAGCCATGACCCAATGCCATTGACTATGCACAACCCGAAATAACGCACTAATATAACAATTAGCTTAAAACAGTAAAATTCATACTTGACTGAGAATAACAAAATTACTAAATCTATAGCCCATGTTATATGAATGCAATGTTTTAATAAATTGTATATGGAATTTGAAAAGGAAACTGGATTAAACATATTAAATTTAAGTGTGATACACTTTAAGTTAAAAGTTATTGAAGAAATTAGCACATTTTTATTGCTAAATGGCATACTTTCATTCCCTTTTGTGCGTCTATTAATTGCTGACTTTAGACATTTATAGCCTCCGTGACGCAATGTCTCATTATCAAGTTATTCATTTAAGGCATATGCACCATCAAGCCCCGTATCGTTTATTTGCATAAAAATCCCAGCTGCACATGCCTCAGTCCCTTGCGCAAAAAAGGAAAGCTCTTCTTTCTGTCCTTGTTTAGTGTGTGCTTTTCCAGCTTTTTAAAAAAACGAATAGCTCGGAGCCGTAAGTGTGTCTCTGTTCGGCAGTGGTGGTGTGCGCGAATGTGTGTGCGTGCGCGAGCGCTCTTTCTTTTCTTCCTATTCTATCTACCTCTGTCCAGGGAATTGTTCTCAACATTCACAAACACATCGCAAATACCCGCCGGCTTCACAGTATCGATTTCTAATTAGACGGCAGGATAATCGTTGGAGAGAGAGAGATGAAAAAGGGAAGAGGGTGGCAAGAATAAATAAATAAATAAAAAGGTCTCGTGATTAACTGAATTAATAAGAGAAGTACAAAAAAAAAGAGAGCATAGCAAAATAATGGCATTTTCTGCATTTTTACAGTAACTGAAGCGAATAATGTAGGCCTACATCTATGAAATTAAATTAAACGACTTAAACAAAGAACATCTTCCTGTTTAACATCTTTTCTTGCTAATATATCCTCAGTGGTCTATAGACTGATCAAGGAACGGGTTTGAGTAGAGAAGACAGACTTGTTTTCATTGTAAGAGTTGTTAACTCAAACTAATTTTAGCAATCAACTAGGCTAAGTTAACGAATTGTGCGTGGAAAATATTAAAGAAGCATTACGGCCGCTTCCATGCGACTTTTTTCATCATGTCACGTCTTTGTTTTTGACGTCAGGCTGGCCTACGTCACTCTAAACTTTTAACTCTGAACTCCTTCCATCCTCAGTCCTCCTCCACCACCTTTAATTCACTCGTCCGTCCCTGGCCCTCTTGACAGTGTGCGTCACAAAGGTTAGTCCGGAGCACAGGTAGCTCATTTACTTTAATCAAGCTTTCATGATCAGTCTAATGCGCCTGTTTTTGGCGCGCGCACATTTATAACGCTTTCTCTCATCCCCTTTTCTTCCATTACTTTTTCGTTGAAGTCTCTCTCTCTCTGTGTCACCCTCCATCTCGCTAGTTTCCCCTCTCGCTCTCTCCTCAAGCATATGCTAATAACTCGGGTGAATACACACCTACTTAACCCGTCTCTCCTTTGCGCTCTCCTCCCTCTTCTTGCGCTCTCTGTCATTATGATGGTGATAAAGTGTAGGATTACTCAGAGGGCGAAAAAAAGTGACTGACCTGCCCCGAACTCAGCGCACGCTATCAATCTCCCCGAGTGCCACTGGAGCCCTGTTCTGTCTCTGCATCCTTTGCTGTTTTTTATCCATCGTCCTTCATTCATAAAGTGTAGGCATACGATTTATCAGTTTTCTTGTGAATTCGGATTTTTTTTTTTTTTTTGTCAAATCGTTTTTCTCAAGTTCAGCTTTTAATAAGGGATGAAACTTTTTTTTCAAAAAGAAATAAACAAACAACAACAACAAAAAACTTGAAGGCAGATGCACGCAGTGAACACATTGATTTATTCTTACTCGCGCTTGTATCAGAGATCCGTTAGGATTTCTTTTTTTCCGTTTGTTTGAAGTTCTCGGCACGTCTCATTACCGACAAGCAAGAATCTCTCAATAAAGGAAGCACGTCTTACAGGCCGGATTTACTCCTTCCAGGTGTTGTTTCTGCATAGCACGCCTACAAAACCACTATTATAATTATTATCCTATTATTATGATTATTATTATTATTATTATGAAAATAGCACATCATATTGTAGATTAGGCCTAATAATAATAATTGTTTTAAACGTAGACTAATCATTTGTCTTATACGCGCGAGCTTTATTGAACAGTGAGGTCAGACCGATATTTCAGAAAATTTCCTTCCGAGAGTCTTCTTAAATTAGTCAGTGCATAAATCATGATGTAACCGCTGCTCAATTCTAGTAATGTCTCTGATGAAAAGGTCCAAGATGCGACTGTGCGCGTGTCATATGTGACGAGATCTGAACCAGGGTTCAGGTTTTCCAGAGTAGGCTATCATGGAAAAATAAAGTTTTACAGGACCTGTCAGGTTAAAAGTGGCTGAAGAAAACCTTTACTAATTTCGCTAGAAGTTTGTCCTCTTAACACCACAATGCTAAAATACTACTAAAACTAATAATAAAAATGTAATTTATTTAGGTTGCAGCGAACAAAAAAAACAACATTATGACCACTGGTGTTTCCGAAATGTTAATGATAGAGCAGATCTGATCTTCCCTTTGAAAAAAGAGGACAATACGTGTAATATACACTAAACTAAATTCACTTATGACAAAACTATTGGATGACTTATATGCTTTGAATATCTTGAAAAAAATCCCCATAAAAACGCACAGTAGATAAGTTAATAGTCAAGACTGCGCATTGCCTATCATTTTCAAGGCTTTTTAGCTAAACGTCATATTATATAATTTTGTGTATTAAAATAACCAAAAATGCTTTATGAAAGTAATAGATTTACGAGTTAGGCCTATATGTGGCTGCTCATTGTTAAACAGATGACGACGTTTCTTTAGGGAAATTAGCGCTTAAGAAAAACTGAACCCAAATTAAAATATTAGGCTATTTAAAAAAAGATATTTTAGAACCTTAGATCTTGCTATAACAGACGGAAAATTTCCCAAAAAAAGTACTGCTAAACACATTTAATGTATAATAAACATGTCTTCATGAAATGTTTGTAAATAAATAAAACAATTTAACTATCATCATGTTTTGTTTTGTTTTTACTCCAGGAAACAAATAATCGCTTCATTATAGCTCAGGATTTTCAGGACTTTCTCAAGATTTTCAGTAAACAATGACTAATGCTCCTCACACAAATAAATGGCTTTAAAAGTCAGGTGAGCTGCTATTAATGCTTTATGGTGCTGGTTTATTCCTTCATTGTATTTTACACATGATATTGAACAGCAATGCAAGTAAATTATAACAGGACTATTTTATAAACTAGCACCACTGTTAGGAAGAATATTATTGCATTTTATTTAAAACTTCAGAACTAGACCAAAATGTCCACAAATGTTAAAATGTTTGTCTTTCAAACGTTAAATGTGCACATAAGATATAGTGTACAATAATTAAAATGTGCATAAAATATGCATTAACTGATCCTTTGTTACTGATGAACTGTAAAGACCCATTAAAGTCACAAGTAAAAGACCATTCACATATTAGGCGTTTGTGACTAATTTAGACTACAGACTTTAGATCATTCATTTTCAATGAGAATTGGCAATTTCTGGTAAGGTAAACAACTACTCAATTTGAACTGAGAAAATGAGTTTCAATAGTCAAATGGCTTTAATGGTCTCAACAAACCGGATGCTTTTGGGAAATAGACCCGAGGGCAGTTAATGAACTTCACCAGAGTGGAGCTGCTTCTCCTCAAAGGTACAAATCCATTTTACCCATGCACACAACTTCTGCAATGTTACATTTTGACAGGTCTTACGAGGGATCAAAACTGTACTGTACAGTTACTGTATCTGGTTTAGACTCTTTTGGTGTAGACATATTTTAAAGGCTTGAGCATGACAAATCTGTGGATCACAAAGGGAGTTGGCAGGTGTGACTTTTTCCAAATTTAATGGCAAAGGAAAAAAGTAAAGGAAATAAATCATCACTATAACTGCAACTAGCCATTTAACAGTACTCCAGAATGATCCGAACATGACTAAGCACACTGACTGACACATGACTTTGGATTGCTTTCTTCTATACTATTTAATAAGTTTAGACTCTTTTAAAACATTGAAAAGACCTCTGTTTTGCAATCCTCAAATGTTTTATTCTTGTACTTATCAACAGGGATGTACGTTTAGCACTATAAGTGCACTGAGAACTGAAGACTGCAATGTTCTTAAAAATTTTAGCAGGACTGTAGACTATGAGAGAGTTACTGCGGCATTTACCATACACACCATAGTTAAATTTAAATCTGAGGTTCAATACACACTGCGGAAAAAAGATAAAGAACTACTTTATAGACTTTCCTCCTGTTTCCCTTTCAATAAAAGCATTAATGCAAAAAAAAAGTCGACTTATGCTTTGGTTGAGATAGAACAATCTGAAATAGACATCTTAATTTAATATTTTTCATCTTGATCTTGATATGCTATCAATCTTTCTGAATAGGAATATTGATTTACGTTACATAAGAATATAACTAATTATGTTTGTAATATCCAAACTATAGCAAACTAGATTTTCAATACAGCACAATAATGGCAATTTGTAACTATGTTTTGGCAAATTAAAATATATTTTTTTATATTCTCACTAGAAAAAAAAAGCTCCTCTACAGTGTTAGGGCGGTGTTATAGTACCGATTCATATGAATATGCCACTAATTTGTAAAAAGTAAAATAGCTTTATTTTTCTGTGAGATCAGGGGTGTTTGTGAACTACCAAAGTATGATGCACTGTTGAAAAAAGAAGCTGTTTGTCATGATTCCTGTAAATTATTTAAATCATGTTGATCAGAAGGCATTAGTGATGGCACACAGGAGATAGAGTAAGAGCTTCTGCTAATTAAAGAATTTGAGTTCAAAATAATGTCAGAGCATGCCATCTATGGAGTGCTTCGGTATTTTAAGTCAATGTTATTTGCTTTATTATGCAACTCAAGATGAAATGAAAGCAATGAAAGCATGTGCCCTAAAACAGTGCAGTAATTCTTACAAACTTATGTTTTGTTCACATTCATCATCAGTTTGAGTCCATATTCATTCATTCATTTTCTTTTCGGCTTAGTCCCTTTATTAATCAGGGGTCGCCACAGCGGAATGAACCGCCAACTTTTCCAGCACATGTTTTACGCAGAGGATGCCCTTCCAGCCGCAACCCAACACTGGGAAACCCACACACTCCTGCACACACACTCACATACACTGCCAAATTAGCTTATTCAATTCACCTGTACTGCATGCCTTTGGACTTGTGGGGGAAACCGGAGCACCCGGAGGAAACCCACGCAAACACGGGGAGAACATGCAAACTCCACACAGAAATGCCAACGAACCCAGCTGGGGCTCGGACCAGCGACCTTCTTGCTGTGAGGCGATTGTGCTACCCACTGCGCTACCGTGCTGCCCCTTGAGTCCATATGTCATATTAAAAAGAATACCCTATTATCCATAGGTCAAGAGATGTAGTTCCATCCACACAAGTTTGCGATGATGTTTGAGAATGTTCGTTGGATATGCGGATTCGGGACACAAAATCACTAAACTTTGTTGGGAACAAACTTGCAGCCATAGTTGGCTAACAATGGTGTTGAAAAACAAATCCCATATGATCTATCCTAATTAATTTAAGAATCAAAATGATTCTGGACATTTAACAACTGCATGGAGATTAAAGAAGTTCTCTGCGCTCACACCAACACTGGCCCCAAATAATTTAATTATAAATATATATATTATTTATAAATTCCAGTGCTGTGTCTGAAATCCTGCGCTGTCTGAATAGGTTCTACATTTGAACTAGAACTTACTTCACGGCTGTTAAAATAGAATGTTCTATGTTGACCTTATTCTGAAATGTGGAAGAAAGTTCTTTTCTATGTTTTAGAACTTCCGATTCACTTGACTATGGGGAAAAGACTAGAAAAAATAAACCACTGTAAACAATCAAACTATTTACTCTACAAACTTTTGAATTTTTACTTATTTATTAGGATAACGCTCTTGAGATGTACTCATTATCAAGGGGGTTCCATTTGTGTTTATGACAGTACATAAAAATAATATAGTAAGAATATAGAAGTTTGCAACATCAAGCAGCATAACTTTTTATGGCTAAAAACCAATGGAAGGGAACAAAACCAGAAGTCTTGCGCTAATACGGTTCCAATGTCTGCACCTGCTCCTACGTGAAAGAATAAAGTCAACAGAATGAGATTTGAAAATACTACATCCACCAACAACATTATCACATGACTTACCAATGCCTACTACATCACTTCACTATCATTTACAAATCCTCTCCTGTGGTCTGAATTAAGGAAAGTGTCCATTGAATGTCCATTTTAGAATATCTAACATGCTGCTTTTTTCATACTATATAAGTACAAGTACACATTTAAGCATAAGTATAAAATTTCATATGTGATATCAAAGATTTGTAAAAAAGAAAAAGTCTGTTTCAAGAAAAGAAAAAAAAAAAACTAACGCTGGAGAAGCCTGAATGCTCACAGGAATCAAATTTTGAATGAGCCAAGTTGACAAAATAAGACACATATAGTTCTAATATAAAACATTTTTGAGCCATGCACGCATAACCTCTTTCACACAAACCCGTACTGCCCTTTGTCTTCAGTCAAACTCAGGACCTTATTTCCAGTCTTGTATCCCCCCTATCCTCCGCCCTCCACCAAACAGCCCACCTCTGTGCGTGTCAAATCGAATCTCTACCTCAGCGCCTACTACACCTGCTGTGTCCATGTATAATACGTCATACACACTGGGAGTGTGCGATGACGGATTACTGAATTAGACGAATAATGACACCTGACACTTCTGTTACCGCTCCCTGAGCTGCCACAGCCAGCGCCGCAGCGCCAGTAAATAAAGAGCAGAGATGAGGAAATACAGAGAGAGATGAACAGGCAGGGAGATGAATGGAGAGAGCCAATGGAGGTGCGTAGGCCTATATACAAAGAGAGATGGAAGGGAAACTGAAGACAAAGGGAAAAAGAAACTCGACAAGTCAGCTAGATGGATGTACGAGGGCATTTCTGTTTGCAATCTGCTTTGTTTCACAATAGTTCACAATGGCGGAGCTCTGTTTTCAAAACCAATAAACGCACGGAAGGAGAGGCCGCGTGTTGGCTGGACTTGAGGTGCTGGTAGAATCTACACAACTTGAGTTGCATGTGGTGTTAGTGTGCGGCCTGACCTGTATAGAGCACACAGAGACCTTGGCCTGAAGGTTTGCAGATGCAAATGAAAATATCTGCAGAGAATCTAATATATTACTAAAGGTAAAGGGATAGTTCATTGGAGAAATTAAGATCTTTTTTGCTTCTGAAACATAAAAGTAAAACATAAAATTATAAAATTTTGGAATTAGATTGGAGCTGTATATATTTTAAGTACATTTAAATAGATTATTCACCCAAGAATGAAAATTCTGTTCTTGTGTTTAAAGTGTTGATGTGGTCCAAACAATGGATCCCACTGGCTTTTATTACATGTAAAAGGAAAATAAATCTTTCACATTTTACAGAAAGAAAGATAAGTACAGGTTATTCTTGAAGCTAATAGTAAAATCTTTTTTTTAATGAACTTTATAATTAATAATACTAGTTCATCTTGGATTTAAATTTTATTAATTGCTTAATTCATTGCTGACTAAAAGTAAAATAAAAAATCATAAAAACTACTAAAAAGTACACCATCATAACAATCCATCTATCCCTCACTGTCATAAAATCAAGTTAATGCAAAACACAACAGGTTTGGCTCTACAGGATTTGTGCAACGTGATACCCACATAACCTCGACAAGAACCTGTGTGAGAGAGAGACAGAAACAAAGATGGTGGGGAGTCAGAAAGAAATATTGACAAAGCCTAGATATACACATAAGTCAGTGAGTGTGGCCTGCCCGGCTCAGTATTTTATAGCTGCGCTCTGTGCTGGCGGAACAAGATGACAGCTGAGTTCCTTCAACGGAAAATATGGTGCCTCTCTTGTTTTCTCCGACTCCCTCCATCGTTCCTGTTCTCTGTCTATCCCTCTTTATATTACTCTATCACCTCACTATTTTGTCCTCTCTACCTCCTCGCAGTTTTTTCCTTTCTTTTTATGGTTGCCCTCTGTTCTCTTGGTATGCATGTTTTGTTTGTTTGTTTTCGCTATAAGAGAACAAAATAATGCAATCTCTTTAATGCAATGTGTCCACCTTTTGCTTTTGGCTATTTTCATTTGTTTTACAGGCTCATCTAAGACCATTTTGAATCATTTACCTGTTCCTAACACTGAATATTTGTGTTAAATGAAATTTGCATTGCTGTTCATTTCTTTAAAACTTTTCTAACACTGAAAAGTCTTTACAGTCACTTTGATCAATTTTATGCATCCTTGCAGAATAGCAGTACATATTTATTTTACAAAAATCTTACTTACCACAAAGCTTTTAAACCAAAAATAAGAAACTTGAAATACCTCAATGAACTGAAATGTTAACATTTTTTCTGTGGAAATGTTTTAATAAAACATTTCATTTTCATTTTCTGACATTAGTTAATATGAAATATCAATTTAAACATCCTTCTACAACATGTCATTATTTTACTTAAAGTCAATTTCAACATTTATAATACAGAACAAAAATTTGTTTTAACATATTATTAAAATCCAGAATTTGTTGTAATTTCAGTTTTACTAACATTAACAAAGACTAATAAATACCATTAAAAATATATGATAACTATATAAAAATATATAAGTTAGCTAATGTATTATCTAATGTTAGCAAGTGAAACCATATTGCAGTTTCTTTTGTCATATTTGTCACACTTGGTGCTTATTCTTCTTTATTTTTATCTTTTTATCTTATTAAGAGTTTGCCGTTTTTCTCTCTGCCATTTCCTTTATTTGTTGTATTGATTTATCTATGCTACTTTTCATTTAACATCTCTGCTTTTCATTTGATATTCTGTTTCATCAATCTTATGTTAACTTCATTGTTAAAAATAAGGTTCCAAAAGTTTTTTGTTTGTTTGTAGTGATGCCATAGAAGAAATGATTTCGGATCCTTAAAAAACCTTTTAGCGAACAGTTCTTAAAAGAAATTTTTTTCTTAGTGTAAAGGACATATTTATGTTTAGAAACTTGTTTATTTAATATAAAGAACCTTCGTAAAATTGATTCATGAAACAACCTTTTATTTATTGTTTTAAACAAAGAATGTATTAAAATGAAATGGCTCCTTGAATGCAACTATGTTGGATGTCATCAATACAAAAAGAATACTTTTTTTATTACAGAAAGGGCGCTGAATGCTACAAAATGGAGTGGAACTTGAAGTTTTATCTATTCATATTTTGTCTTTTCCTTCTTTCTTAGTTTTGATGAACTGGCAAAATATGTAAAAAGACCAATATTATAAATATCAAATGCATTTAAATGACGAGAATCAACTCCTTATTTTATTTATCCTCATTTCTTTTGCTTGTTCCTTGCCACTTCCCTCTCACACTCTCTACATTCCAGCCACCCCTCCCGCCTTCTTCCACAGCCCGAGCACAGAGCCCCAAGTGTCGGAATCAATTAAGAGTGAGCGCCGTCGCGCCCGTTCCTTCACGGAGGTAAATATTAAACTGCAAGGAACGGCAGGCAGAGAGAGAGAGAGAGAAAGAGAGAGAGAGAGAAGGGGAGGGGAGAGCGAGCCCTCCGTCCCTAATCCACCGCATCGATCAGCCGGGGATGAGGGTAATATATTATTTTGACAAGATACGATCCTCCGACGCGCACCGCTATCCCCGGCGATCGATTTCTTTTTCTCTCTCCTTTTTTCTCTTTCTTTTTTCCCTTCAGCAGTAGGGACACTGCGTGCGCGCCTCTGTTTTGTTGTTAGTCGCTGTGTGTGCAAGTGTGACTGAGCGAAACAGTGTGAAGCCAACAATAGTTGAGGAAACGCCTGGAGAAAACTTCTCATCTGAGCGGCACAATCTCAGCGTCTCGACAAAACGATAGAAGACACGAAGTCTTAATAATGTCTTTACGGCGTCGTCTAAGGAACATAAATTTCATACTGATCACCCAGTTTCCTGACCATCAAAAGAGTCCATAAACAGCCAGAGAAAGAGTATTCCTCCAGAGATTTCCATATTTTGAGTCGCCTGGGTGATGCTGACCAATTGTAAAGTTAAGTGTGTGGCCTCTATGGTCCCCTGTGCTCTTTTGCCTTCCCTCCATATTGCTTTGTAAACTGTGTCTAAATGCTAAATTCCCAGATCAATTTTTTTTCATTCAACCTCTCCCCCCGATTCCTTTGTGCCCGTTGCCCCCTGCCTCCACCTCCGAAGTGGATTGAAGTTCACTGTCTCTTTGCACGCTCAGTCTGGGCTGCCTGTGCTTGCACATATGTGTGAACAAGCACAGTGAGATTTATAAATCTATGAAGGCAGGTAAATGCAGAAATATCTAGTAAATAAGCTTGTTTCACAATTTTGAACCAGAGCTCAGCAGGCCGCTCAGCCTCCCGGAGCACTCGAGCAGCAGTTTCAGTCTTTCCTTCACTCTCTCCCTTTATTATTGTGCCATTTTCTGCCACTTCGTCTGCTGTGAGGGAGGCAGTAATGCAGTCACTGTCCCTCTGCAGCCCCCTGCTGTGTGTGCAAGTGACTTGGCCTGTAAGGAGAGGGGGGAGACGCGGGGTCAAGGTGAGCTCTAATACACTATTGATCCGCCCCAATTGAAAACCTGATGGAAATTTTACCCCCCTCCCCTTTTCTCCTTCCCATCTGTGTATCTCTGTCTTTCCCTTGTCTTTCTTTTTTCTCTCTCCCTAGTGAACAACTTCTTCTGTGCTTCCTCCCTTTTTGCAAATTAGATCCTACCCAGAGGCTGTCTTTGTGGCATCTTTTTCATGTTGTCCCCTTCTCCTTCTGTGTCCCCTTTTGCATCTTTACACTTTGTGAGACATGTAATCCAGTTTGAAAAGAGAGTAGTTCTCTTTTCTCAATTCTTTCAATTTTTTGTTATCCTTTATGAGTTATTGCATATACTGATTGTGTCTTTAAATATATTTAAATGTGAGTGAGTATATACACACACACACACACACACACACACACACATACACATTATTATATATATATATACACACACACACATATATACACGTGTGTGTGATTGAGTGAATAAGAACACACTTACACAGAGAGAGAGAGACACCATGAGTAGTGTAGCAGTATGGTCACCAGTGCAGTGTATTAAATGCCACAGTGGGTTTGCCCTCAGGGCTGCACAGCAATCCCTTAGCAGGAAGAGCCAGTCGATAGCACTCCATCCTGGTCAACAATGAGCAACACTTCACAAAATCTATGTCAACACTTTTGTATTTTCACTTCGGGTAAAGTGAAAAATTGCACAGACGTCATCTGTCACGTTTAAAATATGTCTTTTCCATTTAATGTTACTACAGTGCAACACAAATGTCAGAGTAAGGCAGCATTCAAAGTGAACAACTGGCTTCGTTTACATTGTTGAGTGTCACTGAGGAGAGGAGAGTTTGATTAAAATGATAGGATGAGGACTGAATAAAACTTTACTCTACAAACTTTACTTTACTGAATAAAAGCAGGTGTGTTAACTGGACAGACAGACATAAAGAAGGACAGACAAATAGATGGACAGATAGATAGAAATATACTGTAGATAAATTAAATGTGTGTGCATATATGTGATTTTATTCAAACTATCTATCTATCTATCTATCTATCTATCTATCTATCTATCTATCTATCTATCTATCTATCTATCTATCTATCTATCTATCTATCTATCTATCTATCTATAAAGCTTGCATATATGCATATTTTCAAAACCTTTAAGACAAGGTCTGGTCATGTAAATTTGTCTTAATAACATATACAGTACACATTGGAATGGCAATTGTGCATCTAGTTTCACACTGAAACAGCCTTATCCTGATTTTTCCTGACTTTTGTAAACATGAGGTGCAAAATACCATGGATGCCCTAATGATCATGCTCCCCTACAATGATTGGTCAAATTAATGACTAGATTACACCTAAAGGTTTCCCAGTGATGGGTTGCGGCTGGAAGGGCATCCGCTGCATAAAACATATGCTGGATAAGTTGGCGGTTCATTCCGCTGTGGCGACCCCAGATTAATAAAGGGACTAAGCCGAAAAGAAAATGAATGAATGAATTACAACTAAAGGCAGTGTTTACAAAAAAAAGTAAAACATGCACACAAGGACTCTTCTTTCAGCATTGCTCTGCTTTGACCTTTCCCCGCATGCATAGTTGTTAATTACTTTGCAGAACAGACTGTGTGATAAAACTGTCTCTCTGTGAGCACAGGTGTGATTTATGTTCTGTTGTGTACCTGTCAGATGCTAGTGCTATCTGTACCACAATCGCAGAAACATTACACATGTGGTAAGGCCCTGTGTCGACCTGTAACCTGTGATACACATCTGGAACATCAATGATCGTGATGCACACCAAAGATGAAGAACGAGACAGAAAGACCGAAGTACTGGGGACAATAATCAAGGTTGCTTCACCTCCTTACACTGGTTATATGTGCTAAACAGCAAAATAAAGCCAAAATAATCACATTTTCTCTTTTTATCTCACTCTCTTTCTCGGCCTCTCTCTCTCTCTCTCTCCCTCTCTCTCTCTCTGAGAGAGTCTTAGCTTAATTGCTTTTAAACCGGATTAATGACTGACCGGGGACATGTTGCCTTAATCTCCGCTCTTGTAAAGCTGCTCAGTGTCTTGGCTGTGCCTTCTCCCTTTCCTGTCCTCATCCATCCTCTCAAAGCACTTACTCTTCATCTCCCTCTCCCGCACTTTCACTCAGTCACCATCAGTCTCCCTGTCCGTCTTCCCCAAGCACCGTTTCGGCTTCTCCTGCACATTATAACTCAATCCCGTTATGCCATTTGTCTCTATGTCCCTCTTGTGCTCTTCGCTGATGTATTCTTATCTTTTACTTTCATCTCTAGCTCTGTCCGAGTTATGAGCTCACTTACTCATAAATGCATGCACGCAGACACACACACATTTAAACCACTCTACTGTGTATATATGTGTGTGTGTGTGTGTGTGTGTGCATATACGCTGTAGTCGTGATGCATGGCCAGTCGTGGAGTCTTGTATTAGCACATGTCGATGGGAGCCTGTCATTGCCTCCTAAGTGTTTTGGCAATACTAGGGATCTCCTGTCATGCCAGTGCAACTAATCTCAATCGAATTACATTGAGCTGGTATTGAGACGGCAAGAGAAGACAAGAGTAGGAGGCTGTGTACTTGACTAAGCACTACTCAGGGCCAACAAGTGTTAAGGCCCATTCACACCAAGAGCCATAACTGTTTAATAACTATATTAGCTAATGATATCATTCATTCATTCATTCATTTTCTTTTCGGCTTAGTCCCTTTATTAATCTGGGGTCGCCACAGCGGAATGAACCACCAACTTATCCAGCATATGTTTTATGCAGCGGATGCCCTTCCAGCCGCAACCCATCACTGGGAAACATCCATACACACCCATTCACACACATATACTACGGACAATTTAGCCTACCCAATTCACCTATACCGCATGTCTTTGGACTTGTGGGGGAAACCGGAGCACCCGGAGGAAACCCACGCGAACACGGGGAGAACATGCAAACTTCACACAGAAACGCCAACTGACCCAGCCGAGGCTCGAACCAGCGACCTTCTTGCTGTGAGGCGATTGTGCTACCTACTGCGCCACCGCGTCGCCCTAATGATATCATGTTTATTATAAATGTTTATAATGCACTGTGTAGTTTTGTTGTCTACCAAACTCTTTAAAGCATGAAGGATTCTGATTGGCTATCAATGTTTTTAGCTTCACCTGGAGGGAGAAAAAAGAAAATGCTCTTATCATTATTATTTATGTGTGAGCTCTGCTGTTCTTTTATATTTAGAATGATTGTTTTTAACTATATCTTTATCATAATTGTTATTTGAACTGGTTATCGATTTAGATGTCTCAATACAATTCAATTCTTATTCGCAAGTTGTCATTTCAATTTAGTCCAATTCTTGATCCAATTATTGATTCCTGATTCAAATCAATAAATGTGTTTAATGCAAATGCTAATTTAAAAAAACAACATTGAACTTCAGTTTACAAATTGTAAATTAATGAAAATAAAAATTAAGAGCCTCAGACAATATGAGTCAGAATGTGAAATAGATAACTTGGGGGAGGGGAAGTGATTTATGGATTTTTATGGCTTAATTGAAAAATATTTTTTTTGTCCAGCTTTAACTGTTGGTGTAAACAGGTTTTTAAGAGGTTTGTTAATTATACTCTACACAGAAATAAGGTATAATATAATTTAAATTAGGTTGCATTTCTCTATAGTTGTTTCAAACTTGCGCAAATTATGTTGGCCGAACACAGAATTTTCATTTTCGCCGATAAAATGGAAAAGACACACACACTTTGCTATACCTGCACGTGTGAGGTGATGAGGTGAGAAAATTGTGAAAAAATTGTATGAATTTTGTATGAATTATGCCTATAAATAACCATAGAACGCTTTCATTTAACATATAATTCTAAAATGACTTAGGTGATGGTGTTTTTAGCTGGCTTTTTCTTTCTACACTATTCTGTCTGTCCCAAAAGCCTAATATGTCTAACCTCTAAACTCTTTTATTTAACCTACACCTTCTCGTCTGTACCATCTCCCCAACTTTCCCTCAAGCTTACTGTCTCTTTCTCTCCCGTGGACATTTCTATCTCCTCTTCTCGCCTTGCGGTTGCCATCAGGATTAAACAGTTATCTCGGAGGCCCTCTATCGCCCCTAAATACTGCGGATGATAAGACTAGCTTGGATTTGTCAAATTGGGCACCATCGATTAACTGACCTTTCCTTACTCTCAGGCTCCCAGGCACTTTCCGCACTGCCGACAAGCCAGATAGAGAGATAGATAGATATATAGTGGTGTTATTATTGTGTACAAGTTTGTAGCTACTAGGGGTGCATGGAAGGTGGGCGAGAGAGAAAGAATGAGCACATTGGAAAGGGAGAAAGGAAAGAAAAAGCCTTTGCTTTTCAAAGTGGTTAAACAATTGTGTTTGTGCAAAAAAAATGAATGTTTTGATTTAGCAGTGAAAAACTATGAGTTCCCTACAATTAACTGACTTTGTGCAATTAAAAATATTATTAAATATTGCCAATTACATTACACACTTTTTCAGGTTACATTAACTTGGATTAGACCCAAAGAAATTGCATACTTTGGAGTAAATCTAAATTAATTGTTAATTAATTGTTTTGACTTTACAATTTTTTAATATCCCAATCATTACACTGTACACAAAAACATAATAAAAAAATAAAGAAGATCCATTTCAAAATTTAACTTATAAGAAACATATTTCAAACTATTTCTAAAAATACTTTCACTGCAGGTGACGTTCATTTCAGTGCTTCCAAATGAAAATAACAGATGCTTCGAGGTGAAGCCTAATGTGTGACAACCTGTTGTGAACAAATTCGTGATGCGAGTGAAAATGAAAATGATGCTTCTCACTGTAGTTGAGCCCGAGCACCATTTATGAAGCAAAATAGGTGTGAGGTACAAATAGGAGGCTATAGTGTTTTCAGTTTTATCGGCAGAAACCTGTGTTTGTTTTCGGTGCTGAACTTACCGGCACTCCCAAGTGGCCTCGTCTCAGACGGAAACCGAGTGCCGGAGCCGGCACCGTGGCTGCTGGCTGTAGGATGGGAATCTCTGGGCTTTATCTGATCCAATTCGAAGAGCAAAGGCTGCGCCGTTCCGTGTGGTATAACTGATGCGCTGAAACGGAAAATTAATAAGTTTAGAAGTTTTTAAAATGTCTTTTTCTTCTTTAGAAAACACAACTTCTCCTTTTCGGTAACTGAAACTGTTAAATGGCAGTCTTAATAGCAACATTAATCCCTTATTTTATTGCATCCGATAGAAAAGAGTTGGAAAGACTTTTTTCCCTTCAATTTGTTGGGAGATTGTATTCAATATCCACAAGCCTACCGTTTTTTGTTACACAGTAATAGTAATAAATTGCTTTATTACTTTATTATTTATTATTAATATTAACAACTCACAATTTATGGTAGGCCAATTCACTGGCTAATTATCCCATGTAGAAATTTAACAAAGCGACACTGACCTGAAGTTAGTCTAACCGCGTTCAGCTAATGGAGGTCTATAAGAGGTAATATTGCAGAGCATAAAGGTTGAAGTTAAACATAATTTTAAAAAGATCTTTCAGTGTCCGTTTGCGTAAAAACAAACGAATTAATAAATAAGAGCCTGGATTTTAAAGGGAGGATCGCCGTCTAAACAACATACGGCAGCGCTGATATCATAAACAAAGAAGCAATCTAGACAATCAGAAGAAAACAAAATGTAAGCCAATAAAATGTATTAAATTTAAAGTTGTTGTTTTTTTTTAATCCGAATTGAAGAGTCTTTTCCCCAAGTTTCAGTTTAGACTTGCCTTCAAATTAAAGAGTGCACCTTCACATAAAAGCTAGAAAAGAACAGAAAACCACTTCACTATATTATAAAATATTTTTTTCGATAGGCTAAAAGTGTTTGCAAAACACAAGGACTACTAAAAAAAATATCTAATAAAGCTAATTATGTATTTTTAGACTTAAGCTATAAAATAGCCTAAATTTGTTGTATTTTATTGTTATTATTAATATTATTATTGTTATTATTATTATAGTTATTGTTATTATATAATAATTGTTATCATCATGATCATCATCATCATTATTAACACAACAGTATCAGCCGCATTAATGCATTTATGCTATCATTATCAGCTATAGCCACTTCCACATACGGAGCATCGTGACTCGAAATAAAGTTGGCCAGGTGAGCAGATTCGGTATCGCGGACTAAGCAAAGCCTGTGTTGGGGCAGAGGGAGGGGGAACTGAGTGATGTGGAGAGGAGAGATATCCCCAAATGCCATTTAATGTCGGAAATATTTCCAACAAATATTGACAGAGAGATAGACGCAGGAGGGAGCCGCAGAGGAACGGCTCGGGCGGGCATGTGATTGAATTAATGGATGTTCTGGATATTGTCCAAATTCGTGGACTGACATCCTGCGGTTAATTACTTTGATTGAAATCAAATAATGTGAAAAACACGTAAAGAATGCAGTGAACTCGGAAGATGCAACAGGCCATGTTATAATACCGATACAGAAGGAACGGCCTCAAAATTATAATTAGGGACATTTACATTAAATGACTAATAACAATAATGATAATTATAATTATAATAACAATAACAACAACAACAACAATTCCTGTGGACAATCCCTATAATTTAATAGTCTTCGTTTTGCTTTTTTTGCTTTTATTTTTTGTGGAATAATTGCTAATAATAGGATTAATTATTATTATAATTATTATTAATATCCTATTATTATTATTATTATTATTATTATTATTCATAGTAGTCCATTAAAATTATTAGTTCTGTAATTATATCAATAGTTTACAGTATTGCACATACAAATTGCTATCAAAATTAAATTATTACTCGGCCTCATCAGGCAACTTCAATATTTATAAGTTATAATAAATTTAAGCGAACATTATATGTAGGCTAACATATAAAACATTACCAACATCACCCAGCACAAACCGTCAAAATTACCGACAAAAGCTCTGATTTAAAAAAAAAACTGTATTTAGTAATAATTTTAATATATAAACCAGTGTGTTAACAGTTAATGTAACGAAGGCAGCAAAAATAACAACTTCGTTTTCATTTATTTCCTCTAACATCCTAAACAGAGTTAAAAATATATAAATATAATAAATAAAGCTCTACTAATAACCACCACCTTGGTTAACATTTCTATAGTGTCATATTTTTCATACAAGTTGTAATTGGTGACTTTCTTCAACATACTCAAGATTTAGTTAAGCGCTGGAACTCTACTTCAAAAGACAAGCAAGGAAATTCAGAGATGAGCAGAGGCAGAGCTGCAAAAGCAAAAGAGCAAACACCAAAACCAGAACAATTTTGTAGATTTCATAACGGGCACACTTTTAGTGAATAATTGAACAAATCCAAACAAAATATTTCGGTTGATTAAAAAAAAAAAATCCATGGATAGATCAGTAATTCTGAAATGATTAAAGCAAAATATCTGTTTATTGATTTATAAACACTTATCAAAAACACTGTGTAAGCAATAATTGATGAGATATATACTTTGTGCTAACATGGATATGCATCAAAGATCGTCCGTGGTAGACATTTTGATGCAACATTTTTTTATGAAACGAACTAACCGAATTATGGATCAAATATAGGCTCAGCAAAGTAGAACTTTCAACGATGTATCATAAACATATTGAGCAGGATGCTTGAAAGTTTTCCCACAAAAACAGTATTAACACTGCATGTGCTAAGTTAGTTGCTCAGGTGAAAGCGAAAAGTTTTGGTCACACCGTTAAATATTAAACCTGTTAAAATTATTGACACAAACTACATTGATATTAATATGGCTAATGTATATATATATATATATACATAAATATAGCCTACAAAATATGTTGGTTCACTCTGTAATTCACATTCTATTCCAAATGTCTAAAATCCAAAATTTTCCAGAAATCAAGAAATCAAACCCGACAACCAAGCAACTGAAAATGTAGGCTAGCCTGATACATATGGATAGAAAGTTAATTTTATCCTTTCGCTCGGATTTGACCAGTGGCTAACATGACAAGGATGAATGAATGAAGCAGCTCACGTTATGCACTTGTGAGAGTAAATTGAGCTTGGTCATTTGCCGGATCGAAGGGATACACACACACCCGGCGCTTAGTCCACATTAAACGTCTCTAGTTGCCGTGAGAGTGACTGTTTAATTGACTGATTGATAGTGTGGCGTGTAGGTGAGGGCTCAACGAACAGCGTTAACAAATAGAGACACTTAACAGCTAATCCGACTTGGCACGGACCGCGCGGCGCACCAAACTGCCAGTGTGCACGCGGACGTCAGCGCTTTTCAAAATTACTCAAAACTATTTAAAAAAAATTGTCATATTACTATGTTTATACATTTACTATATGTTTGTACAATATAATACTATAATTATATTTTACATTCATAATTTTTTTATGGTATTTAATAGTAGCTAACTTTTAAGAATTACCAAAACACACTTTGAGCTTAATACATTCAAATGATATATTTCGAACATAAGTTTAAATAAATAAAAAAAACGCATAAATTAAAAGTTTATAAACATCTCGAGTGCACCTATATGCGAATTTGCAAAAAGCGACAAAAAGTTGAAAAAATGTAAAGACCACTTTGTGAAATCTTGTCATCGTAAAGGTGTCTACAACAGAGTGCGGATGACATACCTCAGTGTTTTCTGATCGTGATCTCCAACCGTCCACAAGTAGAAACTATATCTAACCCGTGTGCGCTTTCACTCTCCTGGTGTGTGATCCGGGGGCGCGCGGAGCCGAGAACCGTGGAAGCACCTCTACACTAATAACCACGACCGAGGGAACTGAATGAGAGGGAGGGAGGGCGCTGAGGAGGTGTGCATCTCTCGGTAAGTAGTTAATTAGTAAATCCCCATTCGCTGTGCCTCGGGTCGGTTTGTTTTCCCCGGTCGACAAGCCGAGAGGAAAGAGAATTTGAAGTAGGATTCGACCCGTTTCCGCTCCTCTGTCTCGTATATGAAGTGCGTGTGTGTGTGTGTGTGTGTGTGCGTGCGTGCGTGCGTGTGTGTGTGTGTGTGTGTGTGTTGTCCTCCCACCCTCCCTTCTTCTCTCCATCTCATTCTTTTCACAGAAAATCCCCATTACTCTCGTTTTAACATGCTAGCATACACAACTACCCCTTTCGCTTTTCTCCAGATAGTGTCCATTTTGCTTTTGAACTTCGTGTCTTTCCAGGATATCCTACAGCTTCACAATCACTCATTCAAACCAAAATATCTACTTCGTTTAGTCAGCACACTTCCATAACCTCCTTTACAACCGTAATTTACTTTTGTACTACAAAATTATGCAGATTATTGTATCATATCATCAAACTTCCTCAAGCGACGTTTCGTGAGCCTTGCTCTTCCACCTTAACCTGGTGGTGCACGAAAGACCACGTCGAATTTTTAAAAAACTATTTCTGACCGTAATCTAAATCTAGGAAAAAGTTCATTCAATTGTCATATTGTTAAAAACAAAACTTTAACTGCAAACAAGAATCAGCCTACCCTCAATCTGGATTACGAACAGGAGTAAGCATGACTTCAACTCTGCACGGCCTTTTCCAAGCCATTGACTGCACTTAACAAACTTAAATGACTTAATTGATCCACTACGTAATAATCCATTAGGTAAACCTATGGAACCCACTGGGGTGTGGAAAGAGGTATATGATGAGACTAGGAGCGGATGCATATGGAGAATGAAATGAGAAAGATAGATTGAGTGGTGAAAAATTAAAACGTTCTGCCAATTATACAGTCTCAAAAATAATGAACTGACTTGCACACAATAATACTAGCATGTACCTCTTTATCGCCCCCTAGTGAACACAAAGACTAGGGTCACGAGCCTATTATGTGAATCAACGATAAGAGGTCAGAAATAAGTACTGCTTATATAAAAATTGTAATAATGGGGAAAAATAAATATATATATTCTTATAAAAATATATAATATATACATATATAATTTTTGTACCCCTCAATTACATTAACATGCACACAAGTGACCAATGATTTTCAAGTAACAAACACACTTATTAAAAAATACCTAGGATGAAGTCACAACTACCAAATGTTCAATAAGAGGATGTGCATATATGACCTCAGACAGATGTAATAGACCCTAATATGCTGCGTATTACAGGCCTCTACAGGCATTATGAATGCAAGGTGCGTGGTTTACTCTAATGTCAGTGACTGTGGCGACAACTGATGGTGCATCTATTAGGTGGGAGGGGGAAGACTGACCTATCCCATTATCAGTGATTGAGGTTATTCGTATAGGTAGAGCTGAGATTTTTAAAGCTCACTTTGCACCGTATGGATTTACTGTCCACTTCCTTACTGTATGGTTTATTACTTTACAATGTGGATCCGATTCACAACCACACCATGCTGGCAAAGGACATCTTGTGCTGCTGTTGTGTGATTGTGGACGATTTAGGTCTCTTGGGATTTACACTTAAATAAATAAATGGATAAGATTTTTTTAATTTCCATTTTGGAGAAAAGAAGAGCCTGTTTGTGGTAGCTTTGTGTCCACTCAAATAAAAGCAAAATGAGTAAACAGTCAAAGAAAAGCCTGTGAACATCTTTAGACGCAAATGGCTAGAACAAGGAACAACAAATAGAAAGAGAGAGAAATAAAAGGACAGAAAAGAGGAAGAACAGATGAGCTGTAAGAGAACTGAAGAGAAGGATGGGAAAGCGAATAGAAAAGGAGAGGGAAAGAGAGCAAGAAAGAGCTCCAGTCCCCAGTCTTAATCTGAGCAGGTCTGATCAATAGCCCATTTCCCATTGTTGCCAGAGCTCTTCGATCGCTACACCACCGAATTAACACACCCACTTTAATCTGAGGGGGAGACGGGCCCCATGGGTTGGGGGTGGGGTTGTTGTTAGGTGGTGGGGTTCAGAGTGGTCCATTCGAGGGGATGGAAGACTATGGGGGGCAGGGGTAGCAGCTGTGGAGGCATCCTCAAATGAAATCAAATCTAATTGTTATCACTGTTGGGCCTGGTGTTATTACTACTACTGTTTACAATTATCTCTAACTGCATTGCCTTTTCTGGGCTGCCTCATTCTCCAGCAACAGAGCATGAGGTAAACTGGACATTTATAAGCACTATAAGTATTAGGCTGGTGGTGATTATAACAATTGTTACCAATGGATGCTCTAATGCTGGTAAAACAGCAACAGCCTAAACAGCAAAGATTAGTTTAAAAAGCTTTTTGGTTTGAAAAGTCTGAAGTCAATACCTCACATTCGTCACCACTACACCAACTGCACAAGTCTAATGAGGGATTTTAGATTTTACAATGTCATTGACAATAATAGTTGTTGGTTTGTTAATGAGGCCTGGTGGAGCTAATTAAAGAGCATAAACAATAGATGTGTAAATTCTAAACATATTTTGTAAATATAGATGATGAAAAAGTATGACAACAACTTTTATCACTTTCTCATTTACATAATAATTTTTTTTAACTGTAAAACGACACTCAAATGTGTCAGCTGGCATTTCTATGTGTAGTTTGCATGTTCTCCCGATGTTTGTGTGGGTTTCCCCTGGGTGCTCCGGTTTGCCCCACAGTCCAAAGACATGCGGTACAGGTGAAATGAATAAACTAAAATGGCCATAGTGTATGTGTGTGCATGTGAGAGTGTATGGGTGTTTCCCAGTACTGGGTTGCAGCTGGAAGGGCATCTGCTGTGTAAAACATATGCTGGATAAGTTGGCGGTTCATTCCACTGTGGTAAGCCCTGATGAATAAATAGACTAAGCCGAAGGAAAATGAATGAATGAATGACACTCAAATGTAATGTGTAAAGAGGTCTTGTTTTTGTAACTTCTTGATTTATTGGCTAATTTGTATGATCTCATTCATAAATCTTTAGCTATTCCCCCAATAAAGGGTAGGGTTAGGGTTGGGGCCACTCCTTTTAAAAATCATACATTTTCATATGAATGAATTCATACAAATTAGACACTTTTTCTAACAATACGTAAAACAGTTACGTTTCCTTTTGAGATCGGGCTGGAATATCTGCAAAGTATCATAGTTTTATACCTTTCTTTTACACATGAGCAACATATTGCCAATATGTAAACAATTAAACTTTTTATATTCAGTATATGTGGCTCCCAAACCATACGTATCATGAATAAAAAAATATTTAAAATATATTACATAGATAACTGAGAATCATCCACCTGTTTGAGAAATAAAAAACATATATAATTTTTTTTTTTTTTCAAGATTAAGACAATATCCTTTTTGTTGAGAAAGTTGACTCACATGGGGTATACCAGATATCTTATAATATAAAATATTCTAAAATAGCATGTCATTGATCTAAAAGTCTCTAGACTTGCTCCAGCAAAAGTCTGAAAATATATTCGCCTGCTGAAACATTGCACAAACAATGTTACCTCATAAAAACAAAGGCAGTGATCAAATGAATCCTGTTAATTAATTAAACCAGTTAATTCAGTCCCAAAGCTAATGTCCTTGCAATTTAACTTCTACTACCTGTTTGGATTATGTTTGGACTGGAAATAAAATCTGGACCAAAGTCATGGTAGGAATAAAATCAATTTCACACTTGTTAAATGTCAGAACACCACTCTCCCAAGCATTGCATTATTTTTTATATTTGTTTTTATGTATTATCTCAAAGCAAAACAACTACATCCCCTATAATCTTACATTTTTTTTCTTTAAGACCTCCTAACTCAACACAGCTTCGGTCCATTCCAGAAGCCCACCATAGTTCTCGTCACGCTTCCGTGTGCGCTATTTCATATCAAAGTAATTTTCTCGTTTGCTAAGTGATTTAATTGAGGGTAATTAGGCATGCTTCTCGAGTGGATAGAGCGGTGTGTGGCTAACTTGGGTTAAATTAGCTTCAGTTCAGCTGTGAAATATGGGGTTAAGTGGGAGTAAAGGAAAGCAGGAGGAGTGGACTGCAATGAGTGTTGTGCTATTACTTTGAACTTTAACATTGAAAGAAAGTTTTGTTATATGTGTTTTGCTCCTCTTACATCTTGATGTAGCATAATAAATCCTTGCAAATTGAAACCTTTCTCAATTTTAAACCTAATAACTGTATGAAGAGAATCAGTCTCTAGTAAAATGTGTAATCAGTCATCAAATCAAATAAACTAGCCAAATCAGAGCAATAGAGTTTTAAATCCACTGAACAGACATTACTTATAGCACCCAGCTGAATAAAAGCAGCATCCTGTATTTCACTAACTCTTACTTAAACCCTCTGGAATCCCATAAATGTCTCAGAGCCATAAAGGGAATGAGAAATGATGTGGTCATTGACTGTAGAGCAGTGTGCTGTCATCACTGCAATGAATGGGGGAGAAGGCCATATTCAAGTAAAGCCTTACGAGAGTTTTATCCTCACTGGAGCAGTAATGAGTCTATTATACCCCCCATAAATTGTGGCTTACAAGCTTAGTAGACAAGCTTGTGTGTCTGAGCTAAACTTGGAGAGAAGTTAAACTACATCTACCATCATGCCTAACAAGAGCTACAAGCACCCGACATAGGTTCACACGAGAAGTAATTGCCAACAGACTAATTGTGCTTTTTAATATTCTGCAAGAGATGCATACTACTATCAGTCAGAGCCATTCAGAATTGAGAAACAAATATACTGTATAGAGACATTAAGATGTTTTTTAAAGGCCAGACTACCAGAACTAGGGAACCAAGTGAATGAAATTTTTTTTAAATATCATTGTGGGCACCAAAAAAAGTGCATTGTTAAGCTACATATCAGAGTGGTTTGAAGCTAATTTGCTAATGCCACAACATATTTTGCACAAAATACATAAACATTATGTGCAGAATACCACATCTATCTTGTTTGTGGAGTAGAACAGCTATAAAACAACAATGTTTTGAATTAAGCTTGGATTAAGACAAGTCCAGCACAAACTCAAAACTTCAACACAAAGCATGTCATCGACCAGTAAGCAGAAGGAGTCTTCACCATTAAAGGAATCATGTCTCGAGTACAGGTGTACCGCGCATCACCTTTCAATTCCCCTTCCTTTCTCACCCGCTCCCATAGCGCCGTTACGCACCCCGAAGCTATAAAACACCAATGCGTAATGTGACACGTTTTTCTAAACATTGTCATGAAAAGTAAAATGCTGTCTGTAACGGGGGCGAATTCACAGACACCCAAGGTGGCAGCATCCTGCCATGCTCTCTCAGACACCCATTACGGACAAGTTCTTTTTCCTGAAACTGAACATTCTTTCATTTGAAAAGAGTCAAAAAGTAGAGCTTTACTCACCTGCCGCTGCGCATTCACATCGACTTAACACTTGGATTTCCGGGGTCCCGTGGATAGCAATATCTGCAACCCACAACAGCGACTGGAAACCACTGAAAATCAACTTGTGCATTAAGTTGGTTTTTGTCTCTCCGAATTAAGGTTCACAATGAGGAAACATATTGCAATAACCCTGATAATAGCACGACGAGTGAGCACGAGACAAAACACAAATGTAAACAAAACTGATAAGGAAAAGGAAAAAAGGAGAGTTTCCCTTGGTAATGAAACAAAACGACTCCCACCCCATAGGTTTCAGTAGTCCCTCGCAAGTCCGCCTGCAAAAGTGTGAAGGATGTGTCGGAAGGAGTGAGCTCAAACTGAACTGCACATGACGAGTCGCGCGCTAGAGTACGAGGAGGCAAGTGGAGCGCACCGGTGAACAGAGGAGGAGAGAACGGGACATGTCAGGGAGGACCAAGAAGACAGGTCAAGGGGGGATGGAGGAGGCAAAGAGTCTGGGGTATAATCCCTAAAGCTAAACTAATCGAGGTTTGGGACGTTTGCTAGTCTGCACCTGGTCTCGCGCTAAAGGGTCAGAAAATTGACCGGCGACTGAGAGCAAAAACGGAGACCGCCCCAGAAAATATATGTAGACAGTGGGCAGATAGGAGATCGATCGGGTTATAATTTTGTCCAAAGTCGGGGAAAATAAAGTTCATGGAGGAATGAAATTTGAAAACATATGGCGAATCCCGTCGCCTTAAATAAGTTTCGATCTCTCGGAATAGAGTGTAGATAATATTTGGTTCGACGTTTAATGGAAAATGACGGATTTTTCACTTTGGACAGGTGGGGGTGAAGGAGGACTGGGCTGAGCTCAAGTCAAAGAACGTGTTGCTTGCGTGGTGCAGGCTGTTGCAATACGTTTAAGGAAGAAAACTAAACTTGCTAGATGAAAAAGAGGGTGTTTTTTCCGCTTTTACCCACTTTCTTTCTACCATAAATGTCTAAATACCCCCCACCCCCTACATCTCCAGCACTCTACATGGGGGAGAGGGGGAGAGAGAGTGAAAGAGAGAAAACAAGAATACCAAATAAATGAGAAATTTTCGTACAGGCACCGCTTCCGTACGTTCCATGCTAGCAATAACAATTAAATATCGACCGCTTTTCTCGGCCGGAGAGAACCTGCGATACTCAGAGACTGCCAAGTACCAAGACCCCGCTCACCCCTCCCTCTATTTCTCCATCTACCGCATACATCTACACTCTTTATCTATCCCATTCTTGAACGTAATCCGAATCCATTCTTCTATCTACCCTAACTCATCTCATTACCTTTTTCCTTCAGGTGTTTAATATTCATATTAATCTCACAATCATTGTATGTTTTTAAACTGCTGTCAGTTTACTAAATATTTGAAGACATTGTAATATGTCATAACATCTTCCAAAAACCTGCAGCAGTTTTGAATCTAAAAAATGAGTGTGCCTGCTCTTGATGAAGTAGTTCATTCCACATCTAACATTTGCTCCAGTCCAGAGTTTGGCCACAGATCACAAGCTTAATTGAATAATGGAGGACTGAAATAGGATAGAGTGGACATGCATGATCAATTGAAAGGTTTCCCCTCTCTGTCTGGTGGTATAAGCATAAAAACCTGTGACCTAAGATGCGTGACAACAGTGATGAGAGGTGCAAGTTAAGATCCAAAAAATGTGTTTAACAGCGTATTTAAATCCAGCATGTATGTTTTGTATGTTAGTTATGACAGGCAACTAACATACAAAAAACTTTTCATCATTTCTGATAACGAGGATTATGAGATTGTAGGTGGTTGGTCCCATGAGGTAACCCTCCCTATTTATGAAAATAAATAAGCTTTTATGAGACTACTGGTATTGCTGACCTAACCAGTTATAGACGATTTTATGTGTTTTCAAAGTAATGCACGATTACATCCTACAAAATACGCTGTACTTTATAACTTAAAAGAAAAAAACAACCTAAGAGCAAATGCATTATACAGTGATTGGAGTTGAAATGGCCTATCTGTGGTAATCTGAGAGAGCCGACACATAAGAGGTTAGACGGTGGTGCCCTTAAAACAACTTTTCAGGCTGAACAACTATCAAAAGTTTCTCAATCAACGTCATCGCCTTTCACTCGCCCTATATATATTTTTCCGCCTCAGAACTTCTTTCCCGAACTCAAACCATTCGATTTCTATTTATTTCCCCCCCACCGTTCGCTCAGGCTTCTCATCCGATCTTACCATTTTCACACCTCCAAGCCTCAACTCCAGCTATTAAACCCCATTCATCGCGACCGGTGCCCGAGTGCCCGGCAATCTCCTTCCTGTCGTGTTCTCATCCCATCTCGTTTTCTCGTCGTTTTGTACTTAATTAGTTAATGCATTAATTATTTACGCCCCAATACCTGCACTATTAACATACCCTTTCCCCCCAAACACCCCCAGCTTCTGTCAGTTTCCGTAAACGCTGAAAAAAATAAACGTTACGCGGTTGTAGTTTTTCCCCCTTTTACCCCATACCTTTTTTTCACTCTATTTCTCGCTCTTCCCCTCTTTGCCCCCTACCTATTTCCCCACAGCCATCTCTCCTCCGTCTATCTTTCTTTTTGCCCCCCTTCGCCCCATACACTCTCTCCTTTTCTCAGTGCCTTGCAGTCGCCTCCGTCGGCTAGTCTCTCTCCCCGGCGTTGGAATTATGAAAAATGCGCCCATCGACAGAGCGCCTCAGCTTCGATTAGCCGAGATGGGACATGACAGGCCGCGATCAATACTTATACCGTCCTATAACGTGTCAACTAATGAATCAATCTCGGCTAAATTTTCCATTTTTCAAAAGCCGACGCGAGAGACTGGAATATCCTCTTTTGTAAAGATATTATTATCGATTTCGTCGGCAATTTGACATCGGGGGTAGTTAATTCCACTCTAGAATAAAATTGAAAACACTTGAGATTGAAGTGAGAGAGGTAGAGAGAGAGAGGGAGGGAGGCAAGGGCAGAACAGAGCGGGAGGGGGAGAGACGGTTGTTGACTTGATAAAAGAGGATGGGAAAGGATGGAAGAAGGGAAAAGAGGAAGAAGAGATACCGGGGTGGCAAAGGAGAGAAAACAATTCTTTTTTTCTTTCTTTCTTTCTTTCTTTCTTTCTTTCTTTCTTTCTTTCTTTCTTTCTTTCTTTCTTTCTTTCTTT
>CAIGQV010001633.1:10838168-10920552 GCA_903798115.1 Danio jaintianensis
ATCTATCTATCTATCTATCTATCTATCTATCTATCTATCTATCTATCCTGTAAATAGTGCTGGGTTCCACATAATTCCTTCATGTTTTCCTAACGCAAATTGATTAAGTTAACTTAATTGTTTTTACAAATTTAAGTGGATTGAACATAAAACATTTAAGTTGTCCCCAAACAAAACTCAAAAATTATGTTGAATCAGCTCATTTTATATAAGTAGTTTGAACAAGCAGCAAAAATTGTCTTTTGAGTGTATCTATCTGTCTGTCAATCTATCTATCTGTCTCTCTGTGCTTCTATCGATCTATCTGTCTGTCCGTCTGTCTATCATTCAATATATCTTTCTATTATTCTTTCTGTCTATCTTGCTATCTATCCATCCATCTTAGATAGAATGAAAAAAACATTTGATGGATAGATTTTTAAGTAAAATTCATTCATTCATTCATTCATTTTCTTTTCGGCTTAGTCCCTTTATTAATCTGGGGTCGCCACAGCGGAATGAACCGCCAACTTATCCAGCATATGTTTTACGCAGCGGATGCCCTTCCAGCCACAACCCATCACTGGGAAATTAAGTAAAATTCATGTATGGAATTCAGTATAGAGTAAGCTTAAGTAAAAAAAAAAAAAAAAAAACATTCTCTGTAAATTTACTTGTCACAAAAAAAGCAGTTTACAACATCTAACAACAAAAAGCAATCAATAAAAAAAACTGTGAAAAATGCAAAATGCTGCAGTGCATGATGGGAAGACCAGTATCAGAAAGCTTCATTTTGATATTTCCTTAAAGTATGAATGTAAATATAAACAAATTCAAGTAAAATATACATACAGTATATGTTCAAACTTATTAGTCCTCAAAAACTGAAAATGACTCCAGAATTTACTCTACCTCAATCCATCCTCAGCGTATAACACATGACTTTCTTCTTTCAGATGAACAGAGTCAGAGTTTAAAATTGTATCCTGGTGCTTCTGTGCTATATAATAGTGTTGGGTAGTGTCCCTTATTTTGAAGCATACAGAAGCACATAAATCCATCGTAAAATGAACCCATATGCCGCCAGAAGGTTAACGCATGTCTTATGAAGCAGATCAATGTGTTTTTGTATTTTAATTATGAACTGCCAATTTATGGGTTACTTTTATGACAGATTTATGTGCTTTTCGCAGCTTAAAAAAAGAAACACCATTATACAGCATGGAAGAGCCAGGATAAATTTTAAAACTCCAATTGTGTTCAACTGAAAGAAGAAAATCATATACACAGAGGATGGCCTAAGGGGGAGTAAATTATGAGGTCACTTTTTTGGGGGGGTGAACTCTTTCTTTAAATTCTACAAGCTTGAATTAAGCAATAATTTAGAAATTACATTATTATTTTATTTATTATTTTTCTTTATTATTGTGAAAATATATTTTTTGACATCTGAAGAGGTTTATCAAAAACTGTTAACCTCCTGATTTCACCAATTTAAATGTTATGACTAAACTAAAAAATGACTCAACTTCCAGGTTGGATAAAAGCGATTTTCCCTACCCCACATTTAAAATACTTTTCATATCAATCCCTCCTCTCGCACTTTTCCTTCATCTTATACCATCTTTCACCATCCCGTCATTCTCATTGCTGGTTCCTGTCCGGCTGCTTTCCCCTTCACTTACTCTCCGTCCTTCCCTGCAACACACACACACACACACACACACACACACACACACACTGTCCCTTCCAATCTCCCTCTTCCTCTGGCTCTCGCTCTCCCATATTATATATTCCAGGCGGTTCTTTGCATGATTTGGGGAGTAGATGAAGCCATATCCCGCTCTCCTCCTCGGCCTCTCCCTCCCTCCTGCTTCTCGCCTTGTTGTTTAATGTTTCAATTTGGAGGAAGCAAACATTCAATCAGACAGATTAACTGTTTAATGCATGTCATCAGTCAAACTGTCTACAAGAGGGGGACCCTTCGCCTCTCCCCCCATCCACACACACACACACACACATATATATATATATAAATATATATATATATATATATATATATACACCCCAACACCCGCACGCTGATGCTCTGCCCTTCTCAGTCCCAGCATTTCTGTGGGCCTTGCAGATTCTGTCCACTTTAATATAAATGCACACATTCAGAAAGACATGCATGGCTCTCGCTCAGCTGTATGCATATATATATATATATAAATATATATTCAAATCCATGAAAAAGATTGGAAAAGAAGAGGGAGGAGGGGAGCATGACCCGAGAATGGAGGCCGGGTTTCCTAAGGTGACATTGGGTGATGCACTGTAAAAAATTATCGTAGTTTTAAATGTAAAATGCTAATAGTATGTTCACTTGTTTTACATAATGATCATTTTAATGTTCTAATTTTATGTCTCAGATAATTGTAAAATAAAATATGTGAAACGTATGTTCTCTTATTTTATGTAACTAAAATTGTAATGTTCTCATTTTATATTTTATTTAATTGTTAAAAAAAAAAAAGAATTATTTATATATATATATTCTTTCTTTTTTATCCTTTTATTTCTATTTTAATAATTTTGAATTTTGTTTATTAATGTTTTGTTATTGGTTTTGTGCAGTAGGGCTACTTCTTATTTTGCATCATCAACATCTTATGTTGTTAAATTTGTGTTTTAGTGTCATATGCTTGGCCTTCAATTAACACTTCCCCTCATCAAATGCAAATAAATAAATAATTATTAAATAAATAATAATAATAATAATTATTATTATTATTATTTTTATTAATTTTTAACACATTTACTGTTCATTATTATTAGTAGTAGCAGTATAATTATTTTTTAACATATTTACTGTTCTATACAATTAGTCATATTCCTTTACTGCATTCATTTTTATTAGAGTAAGTTGTCATAATAATAATAATAATAAAGTCCAATATCACAGTAATATTTCTTTATTTAACTGTTATAATTTCATGAAATAATAATAATAATAATAAAAATAATGAAATGATCAGTACTGTTTTAAATATATAATTGTTATTTTTTTATTAATTGTTATTTTATTAAATATATATTGGCACATCATATTCTTTATCCAACACTGCCATTGCAGTGTTTATTCAACAAAAACAATGACTGTTGGATTAGCTATTTTTAAATGTTATTATTTTAAATAGTATTAAATTGTAAACATTTACAGGTTGCTCTCCAATATGCTTACACTTTTTATTTTATTGTAAGTGAACTACTCTGCCAACATTTGTTGTTCTCTGTAAAAACTACAGCACATAAAACCAATAGAAATTCATAAGTCATCAGTCACAAGCAGGTCCACTGAGATGCAGGCTGCAATTTATACATATGAACTGCGAATAATTATAAAATATCATATGTACATAACACAAAATTACAATACGGCATCTATATACCACAACAACAGCAGCCGTTAAACATATTTCAGCAGTCTGTCTCTTCCAGACTCAGACACACACACAGAGCACAGGCCAGTGGATAGGGAAATCAAAGTGACAGCAAGGGAGAAACAGGAGGGAGTGAGAGATTAAAGGAAATGAAAAGAGTAAAAAGGAAAGAGGGAGAGAAGGAATGAGAGGTAGAGCGTGGAGAAGGTGGAGCAGACTGTAAAACAGCCTCACATAGAGTGCTGTGCGACGTACAAGTGACGTACAGGCATTGCAAAGGTCACGGCAAATATGTCTGTGAAATAACAATCTCGAGCACAGATTTAGTTTAAAAATGACACTAAATAATATAATAAAAGCTCTCTCTCACTCTCTCTATGTGTGTGTGTCTCTTGATGAGCACAGCTCTCAGGGCGTCTAAACCAGGTAAGTATTGACAGGCAGCTCAAGTGACTTGCAGTCCAACAGTCAATATGCAGACAGAGACAAGGTACAAAGGTCAATGACAAAAGGAGAGCGAGAAGAGCCACAGACACACACACACAGAAAAGACATTCAGCATTTGCTGTGATTACTGTTATTTCATACTAAACAGTTGCCAAAATGAATGAACTGGCTCAAATGCGAATGCTAGATTGAGGGAAGATTATGATGCTGAAGAGGAAAATGGCTGTTGAGGGTCAGAGGCCAGAGGTCTTTCCATTAGATGCTATTACAACATGGTGCAGGGACTCAAAAACATGGCTTATTTTTAGATAACGCAATGAATTCGAATTTTAATAGAATTTACAATTGTGATAGATGAGTTTTTACTGGCAAAAATGTAGATGATCTCACTTTCTGAACACTTTCTATTATTAAAAAAAACTCACCTTCTACAGTCTTATATTCTATTTTCTAATCTATCTTTATTTAACACTCTTATTTTTTTATGTTCTATATATATATATATATATATATATATATGCAAAAACAGATCATATTTTGCAATTTTACTCATAATTTATGAAAATTACAAAAAAATGCAGTTTTAGCAATTTCCATTCCAATACACAACATAAAAACATGATATCTGAAAGTTACTAAGATATATACATGATATACACACACAACAGGGCTTTTCACACTTAAAATTGTTAAGCCTGGGTCATTCTAAACCCAGATAAATAGAATCCTGGGTTAGCTGTAATCCCATTTCAGACTGCTCATACTAACCTGGGGTTAATGAATAATCCTGGGTATTTATTAACAGATGTTTCACACTGTACATAAACCCTGAGTTAACAAATTTTGGGGGGTATTTGCATTGTCACAGTCACTGACTGGATCAACAGCACGCATCCATTCTTTGACATTTTTTACTTTTGATGTTTTTACTTAATGTCACCATTTTTTGGCTGTGGTTTGCACCACACACATTTTGAGCCAATTTCTGATTGGCTGTCTCTGTTGTCAAGTGTCCAGCAGCAACACTGCATTCAAACACTGCTCTGTTTCACACTAAACAAACTTAGGACCGCAGTGCGGGGTTAACAACACAAATGCAGTACTAACCCTGCATGCTCCAGAGCAGGGTTTCATAACGCTGGGACAAATGCGGTGTTAACACCACTTTCAAATTACAGCTGTGAAACATGACTTTACCTGGGGTTAAAAGTGCTGTTTAGAACAACAATAACCTGGGGTTCATACATTCATTCATTTTCCTTCGGCTTAGTCCCTTATTTATCAGAGGTCACCACAGCAGAATGAACCGCCAAATATTCTGGCATATGTTTTACGCAGCAGATACCCTTCCAGCTGCAACCCAGTACTAGAAAACACACACTCATACACTTCGGCCAATTTAGTTCATCCAATTCACCTATAGAGCATGTCTTTGGACTGTGGGGGAAACCGGAGCACCCAGAGGAAACCCACGCAAACACAGGGAGAACATGCAAACTCCACACAGAAATGCCCAACTGGCCCACCCATCACTCGAACCAGCGTACTCTTGCTGTAAGGCGACAGTGCTTACCACTGAGCCACCTGAGCCATTCAAGTTCCCCAAAAGGCTGGTCATTCACAAAAGGCAAATGCTCAGAAAGGCAGGATAATATAGCAGATTGCAGGTTGTTCTCTAATTTTGATCTCTACTACATATACACAGGTGTATATATAGATGTACAGATAGATAGACATGTTTAAATAAAGATCATAAAAACTTTTTTTCTCCAGATAATAATCCAAAGAAACCTTTTCCACTAAATATAACTTTTTTTGCTATAGAAATGCTTCTTTATGTAACCATCAATGTCAATAAAATCCTACATTTTTAAGAGTGCATAATACTCACTCAGACAAACAGTATAATAACTAACAGAGACAAGTTACCTAGATAGTGTGCTTAGAGGAGACACATACACTCTGTATTGACACTGAAGGAGTGTCAGTGTGTATTGAATGAAAGAAGCAAATGAACACCCTCACCCCACCCTCTTTCTCTCTCTCTGTCCATCTCTCCCACTCCCTCTCTATCGGCTATCAGTCTCTTTTCCTCTAATCATTTCCTTCCTTCTGGCCTTCTTTTCTTTCTAATGCAATTACCTTTCATTCATCTCTTCCTTCTCCCTCACTCTCTCTCTCATTCTTAGTCACTTCATCCCCCTCCTTATAATCTGGCTCTCTGTTTGTATTACTTCACCCTATGGGGTATTGGTTTCCTTTACTTACTCTGCAGTGATTCTCTCTGATTCACTTCTTGTTTTGTGACAGGCACGGCTATAATTCCACTGTGTGTGAATGTCTTTGTCTCCCTCTTGATCCCTCTTCACACTTTACTCCACTTTATCTGCACCTGCACCACAGGGCCTAAAAACACAAATACACTAGATTGAAGTTAAATGTGTGTAAATTACACAGACGGACGGACGGACAGACACAGATAGATAGACAGACTTGAAAAGTCATGAAAGTTAAGAAACTATTTGAGTTGGTGTCTGAATGACAAATGATAGATGTATCTAAATTATTTCTTTCTGTCACACTGACACTGAATTGGTCCATTTAGCATTAACGACTTAAATAGCTAACAGGAAATGTGTAAAACCTCCAGTCCAAAAAATAAATAAATCACGAGGTAAATGGTGAATAGGAAATAGTAATGTTAGAAAAAAATAATGTGGATTTTGCTTCAAAGGGTGATAATAAGAAAAAGTGTCGCGTTACGACTCGGAATTGCAAAAGGAAGTATCAAGGCACTTTGCCAGGAAAGAAAAAAAGGAACAGGAAAATAACATGTCTTTTCTTACCTTCTGTTCGCTTTCAAGAAAGGCGGGAGCGAGAATGAAAATAAATAAAGTGGTGCACATTCACAGTAACGACCTTACTGGCTGACAAACACCTTTCCCCCTCAAAATTTGTGAATTCAGCTTCCTGCCCCGTGTGCAGAGCTCTGCCAGAAACAGATGGCTGCCGGAATTGTCCTCAAGCAAAGTTCTGAAAGTGTTAGCCAAGAACGTCGCTGATGTGCGGCGAGGGCATCAAGTAGCATGCAATGCATTCGGCTAAAATCTGACAGAAATGAATGACAGAAAAGAAGAAAAAAAAAAAAGTCGCGCTTGAGTCCTATTCTGAATACTCTAAAAATCTGCGAAATTTGCGTGGAAATGTAGGACCTATGAAAATAACTTACGTGGGTGAAATTGTAAATAGGCTATGTAGTCTTACAACAGTTAATTGAACTAAAACTCGGACTAGTTACAATTACTTAAAATAAAAGACATTTCGGTTTAGTGCGCTGTCCATGGTGCTTAAATTGTAGAAAACCATCTTCAAGTCTTTCATTTGATTTACACGCAAATTCGAATTATTGACGAATTTTGACACACTTTTAAATAAATGTACCTAAAGTCAAAGGTCAATATTTTACGTGGGAGATGATACACGGGCCAGTGTATGGCCCGGACACATCTCTCGAGTGAACAACAGAAATATTTGAGGCCTCATTTAGCACTCAGCTTGAGGAGCATCCATTTCAATTAGCCTGCTGTAATCTCCAGCACTTCGCGGTCCTGTGCTCTGCTTGCTCTACCATGATGCCAACACTCGATACTTTGATCTGGACTCGGCAACCCTGACGATTCGGTCCTTTGGTTAAAAAGAGCACGAGTGGGCTCATCTGAGTGACCCTGCTTGACCTTGACCACCTACACTGCGGCCTTGGGTTTGGACGGCTGTGGCCCGGACACGGCGCCTTCCCGCGAGAGATTTCTGGATCGTTTCATCAAACACTGTCCAAGAGCGCGCGTTTACTAACGGACCTCCCATTCCCAACAGCACGCGCAAGAACATCAATAGGATACAGAGATCATTTACAAACACTGCCAATCAGCGTTCACTGAGCAAGAACTTCATATTCAACAAAGATATTAGGGAAGCATTCGCATGAAATGGAGATGAAGACCCGTGCCGATGTGTGGAGGGACAGATAAATAGATGGATGAATGGATTTGTCTGCATGGATGAATAGATAATTGGATAATATAAAGTTTGCTTTCTAAGAAAGGGAGTGCTGAGGAGCGGCCACGCTTGCTGTCACTCAGTCATTAATAACTGCAGGCAAATTAAGCTGCTTTTAATTGAGATACTGGGCGTGCATAATTATTTTTGCATACATTGAATACAATTATGGTATATGAGTAACAATGATATATAGTTAGTAGAGGCGAGCTCAATCGCCGCTTATGATTTGGCGAGTAGGTAAAATATTACCAACTTGAAGCCATGAGAGAACTAAAATGTAGCTACAAAAACTTTTTGTGTGTTATTATTTTATACATACGGTTAAGCTGGGCATTCAAATATTTCAGGAATCACAAAAGCTAAATGATTAAAATAATTTCCGAGAGCCTCTTTTCTAAATGGACACTAATTATGGCCTTCATATGTCACATTTGACTTGTACAGACATGTAGGTGAGTCCGCCATCTTGGAGTGGTCAGCATGTCAACACTCAAATTAAACATTAACCAGAACCCTAGGGAGACCTGTGATAGTTGAAACATGGGTCAGTTGTAACAATTCCAATCTACAACCAGGAACTAGTTACAAATCAGCTGATTTACTTCACACGTTCATAATCCTCATTCCAGACACAAAAATAGTAGAGTCCTGTGACAGACACAGCAGATGCAATAGAGAAAAAAACTGCACTTGAACTAAGAAAGTAATATATTTTACTTTATTTTTTGGTATAGCAATGCCTGATTTGAAGGTTAACTCACTGAAATTAAATTATGTCAATTGTGTGTCTGTGTAGATATTTGTAATGCATGTTGTTGGTGCTAATATTTTTGCTGTTAGCTGTAAGGTGAGCAAATCGATGGCTACAAGACTCCGGATAAGTTGTAACAACAAATCTCTTGGTTAGTAACATCAGTGAAATGTTACCACCAACTAGCAAATTTAAAACTGTAGTTATATGATTTAATTTCAGTATTCCTATAGGTCTTCAAAGCTCATGAAGCCTGCACTCACAAATAGTGTTCAGGTGTTGAAGCTGATGAACATTTGATGCACACTTTCGAATCCATTCTTATTTTATAATGTTACATTTCATCCCTGTGGAAATAATAATCTCACCCCAGAGTGTGAAAACTAACCCAGACAATGAGGTGAATTGTAACACTTCACTCATCTTGTTTCACTCATCCAAACCACACTTTGCATTTTCTTTAACAGCAGACACTTCAAATTTTGAACACACTGGCTTAAAACATTTTAAAGACAGAGAGAAATGTAGAAAATGTTACAACTATCCCTGATCTCCCCTACTATATGATTTGTGAGCCAAGTAGTAAACTATTTGTATAGTAGACTATAGCTCCAACCCCAATCAGACACACCTGAGGCAGGTAATGTGTCAAGCAAAGTTGGAGCTAAACTTTTCAGGACACCAGCCATCCAGGACTGAGTTTGGGCACCCCTAATGTAAACCAAAACCATTGGAAGGCAGGCCTGCCAAAAAAAAAACCCCTAAGCCAAAAAAATAGGATGCAGTAAACTGCACTGCTTATTAATTTCTATGGCCTCTAACTCTAACAGAAAGTGAATGGACATCAAGGAATTAATGTGATGGATTATGAAAGGCACATGAGCGTTAGTCTTGTGCTTTCTTCAACGTTAAAGCCATGAACCCGTCCATCTCACAAACCCAGACCATCTTTTTTTCTGGACTGCTTAGCAGCTTTTATAAGCCAATGCCAACCCAGATCCTGTCTGACTGACATATAAAGCAACCAATGACAGCATCATGTTTAGGGTTGAGAAAACGTTACAACAACGTTCCTACACTAACAGAGTTGCAAGTAAATCTGTAAATCATATTTATCTATAATGGATAAATATGATGGTTTTACATGATGACTTTGTTTCCAGATGGGTCATCAAAGACATGCACACATCACAGTAGTTGTGTCCCAAATGACGCATTAGACTACACTTATACACTCAACCGTTTAGTGCAAGGGTATCCGAACTCAGTCCCAGAGGGACACTTTCCTGCAAAATGTAGGCCCAACTTCCCCTAAGACACATCTGGATGTTTCTAACATGCTTGATTAGCTGATTTGGGTGTGTTTAATTAGAGTAGGAATAGCTAGGATATAAAGGACAGTGGCTGTCAGTGATTTAGTGCATAAACTTTATAAGGTTATATTTTTCATTTATTATATATTTTGTGTATTTATAGTCTGAAAGCCCTGCTCCCTCTAATATGTAATTAAAATTGGATTACAATTACAGGGCCAGAAATCCTTCAGAATTAATCCACCCAGAGGGCAACTTCAAAACTCATGAAATGTTGACAATTTTGTGTGCATTTTACATCAGACTTTCACTTAGAGGTCTGTGAGCATGACATCTGAGGCTGAAACCAAACGGTCCATAGAAATATCTGCTTATAAATCTGTATATATCTTTGCCTACATACCCCTTTTTGGAGCATTTAAAAAAGCTATATTAACTATAATTTATAATTTAACTCATAATTTATTACATTATTTATTCATAATATTTATTTTACACACTATTAAAAATAAAGGATGACGCCATGGAATAATTTTTACTATAAGAACTTTGAAAGTTTACTGAACCTTTTTTAATTATAAAGAACCTTTGAAAAGGTTCTATAGATGCCAAAGCTCCTGCATGGAACCATCAATAGCTAAAGATAGTAGTTTAAAAACTTTACATTTGGGGAATTTTTTTTGGTTTTAGGTTGATTCCCCTGAAACCATTGTATAATTCTCACACTGCACATACACAAAAACAACACCGAAACACAACAGTGAGAGACTGCCACGGCTTCACCCCCTCCTCCTCCCGAACACCAGCACCGCTACCTCTCTTCACTCTCTCCACTGGAGAAACGGCAAGGAACCGCGACGCGAAGGGGCCGCACATAGCTGATCAATATTCGATTTAGTTGCTAATTTAGGGCCTTTCTATAGCTGTCATCCCGTGATGTATGAGTCCTAACCCGAGGTCGCCGTGGAAAAGAAGGAGGAAAAAAGAAAAAAATATCAAACACCAGTCAACTTTTCACTTAACAATAGACCGACTTGAATATTATTTATGGCCGAAAGCGCCACTTTATGGGTGAATTGCTGCTATCGCTGGCTGAATGATGAAGCGGGCCTGTAAGCACACGACACACAAGCACACACTCAAGGGGTGAAAACGTATAAGCACAACTAGATTAAATGTGGGCATGTTCAGGAGACGAGGAAATATTAATTTCCAAAGACTTAACCGAGTGGCCTTTGCATAGCTGTAAGTGAGTGTGATTTTTTCCATTGCATCTCAGGAGTCATGTTCAATTTAGCCGGCGCAGGCCAGGGACAAAATATGTAGGTGATTGTGAGAAACTTTCCGTTAATAGCTTACAAAAATGTATGGCAGAGTAAGAACATTAGATCTGACAAAACACACAAAGCATAAAAAACAGCTCGCTCTCTCCCTCTCTAGCACGCAAATATCTGCTTTATTTCGCTTCTTAATGTCTTCCCAATCGATCAGCGTTCATAGGATGTTATCAATAATTTGAAAGCTTGATTAACTTCAACGTTTCCATAACAGTTCTTCGCGCTCATACTCCCCAGCATTTTTAATTAACACTTGCTTAATTAGCTCGAGATGGTATTGGACTATGATGGGTATTTGTATGGGGGAGGGCGGAAATTAACATAAAACCTCTGCTGATAAATTGATATATTATCAGGAAAGAAATGTTGTAGGAATTTCTAAGCGGAACGAATCATAAACACACATCAATCAAAAGCAAGTAGCACAAGACAACGTATAATTCTTTAGGAAAATTATTTAAATATTTATGCAAACGGCGTTAATTTCACATAGCGATTAAGATTAGAACCAAGGCAGGGGGGAAAATAGTTTACTGAATTACCAAAGTGGAGGAATAAACTTCAAACAAATAACACATAAAACTTTATAACATGGGGAAAAAAACGAGCATTATTTACTGTTCTATGTTTTTTTTCCTAGTGCACCTCATGATATATTGTTTTACTGATACCTATATTCACATGAATTTATAAAATTCCATAATCTATTTATTAAAAATCTTTAGTGAACAAATAATGCGGCTCAATTCACTTGCAGCTCTCTATATGCAACTCTATAACAGTCACACTGTCAATGAACCTGAATTGTGATTAAGCCTCATGCTTCTTAATTACAATGTACATCAGAATTACAAATCTCCACAAGTGCTCTAATGACTCTAGAAGTCCATTCTGAGTGATTAGGATGTCTAGACAAATCAATGCCAGCTCTATGTTTTGAAGTTCTGCGCCTGAGAGGAATTTGTGGCTTGTTTTATCAATTAACTCTTATGTAAATACTAATCGTTATGGGATTAAGGGGCTATCAATGACCAAAGCTATGTGTTAAACTGAACCACAGAATGTTAAACGAAGCTATAAAGGTCTTAAAGTGTCAAGAACTCTTTGTTTTATTGTCACAAACATTATTTGTAGTATAAAAAAAACGGAATCCTTCGAGGTAAAATTATACATGCAAGCACAGTTGGATGATTATAAGCACTTACTCCTTGTGTATTAATGATCATGTCTCCATATGACAAACAGAACACATCTCCTGCTTTGCATATGACAGGCCTAGGGGCCCAGCTGAGGCCTCCAAGGCTCATTTGTATAATGACTTGAATGGGGTTAATCTTTCAGTTATTGTAAGCAGCGCAAAAAAATTCACATTCCCACTGGTCATATAATGGAATCAAAGCTGCATGTCCAACATGTTTCTTGAGCTTAATAAACCATATTAATATGTATGTTCATTCCCTCCATTTAGTCCAATTTTGTTTTGTTTCGGTTTAAGTGTTTGGGTCAATCAACAACAACAAAATTAACTTACCCTCATGTTGTTTCAAAACCATAAGAAAGCAGTTCATCTTCAAAACACAAATAAAAGATTTTAAATCATATCTGATACATTTTTGTCTCTCCATGCAGTGTACTTACCCAAACGTTAATAAAAATAAATCCATAAAATGAGCCCTTTAAAAAAAGTCTTCCGAAAATACAGTCTCCATATAAAATGAACAGAATTGATTTAGGCTTTTTTTACAGATTTAAACACTGATTAGCACACTATGTTTACAGCATTTAGATTAGGTCACAGAAGCTCAACCACGGTTTCTTGACGCACAAGAACCAATGAGGTCCATTCTTCAATGTCACACAGCACCAATGAGGTTTGATCTTCTGCATCAAGCAGGTATGTTTATGCTTCTATGTTCACTGATCAATGTTCATAAATAAAGCCTCGGATCATTTCATAAAGCAATCACGTCTACTCAGAACACTACATTTATTTATGAATTACACCACTTGTTTTATATGGATTTATTTTTATTTATCTTTTTACAAACACTTTAAAGGATATTTATGCAAAAATGAAAGTTCTGTCATTATTTACTAACCCTGACTGACTTGTTTTTGTGTATGTAAAACAAGAATGGGCGGTTCATTCCGCTGTGGCGACCCCAGATTAATAAAGGAACTAAGCCGAAAAGAAAATGAATCAATGAATAAAAAAAGAATGATGCAGTTAGCGTTCAGCATCTTTTTTTAAAGTATGAACCTAGACCAATGAATCATTTCTATACTCACAAAAAATTAAGTTAAAGGATGAAAAGAATGGAGAGAAGAAAGACTAAAAAGCAAAAAATAAGTTTAGAGTTGACTGACCTCGGAGTCTTGTCTTCTTGACTGACAGCCAGTCAAAAAGGAACCAAAAAAAGAGCATCAAGTGTGGCAGATCTGGGAAAACTGAAACACTTAAGGACTAAACTTTAAAAGTGTACAGAACTTGACAAGAAGGGAATTTGCTGAAGGGAATATGTAAACACTCATAACAGCTCGAGAACGTGAAAGAGAGACAAGAAAACCGAAGGGTTAACAGGTCCCTCCAGACAAATCTGAAAGCCCTCCATGCTGCTCCCTCCCTGATTTCCTCCTAACCTCTCCTTCCCCTCATCTCCCAGTTCTCCACAAACATCGTCCCCCTAAACTAGCAGGGCTCTGGGGACTTCGGAGGGAAGACGGGAGCCAAGGAAAGCAGGTGAGAGAGTGAGTGCTTGTATGAGGGGAGAGAAGAGGGGATAAGGAGATTGAAGCGTTTCTAATTTGAATAAACCCTTCGGCAGACTAAAACTGGCAGCCGGCTTCCCCTCTGTGCACAGGAAAAGAAAGCAAAGCAAAGAAAAAGGAAAGGAGGCAGGGCAGGAGGAAAGGAGAGATAGATGGGGGATATAGAGATGTCTCCACATGCATTTGGCTCTGGAGTTGGAGGGTTTGGAAGGGGGTGGAATGAGAAAGAGATGTTGAAGAACAACAGAGCTAGATAAGAGAAAGAGATGGGACCACAACGAAAGAAATAAAACATTGAGATGGGACTTTCCAGGACAAGGGAAGACAAAAAAAAGTGAAACAAACTATGTGATTTTAAAAATTACCGGACCCAAGCTTTTCCCGATTGGTCAGAAGTCTCTCACTGCTTCACCTCTTCTCATTTTCCCTCTCGCTTTCTCTCTCACAAAATTGCTCTCTTGAAAATAAGGGTTCCTGTTAGATAAAGAAAGGTGTTGCAGCAGCCCTTTGCATGGAGAATGCATTTAAGTTCCTCAAAAACTTTTTTATCCAAAGTTCTTTAAACAGCTATAGACATCGTATTGAATTTTTTGCAGAAGAAAACAAGGGTCAGGAGGATAGACATACAATGGTATGTGATGTATAGATCAAATGCAATTTTCAAAACTCACAACTCTCAAATCTGTTTTGTATTTGTTCTGAAAGTCTTTGTAAAAATGCTTCTATAGCTGAACAATCAGAATATTGTTGAACAATCCTTTAAACACTCTTTACTTCAATCTCTCATGTTTTCATTCCTGTTAAAAATTTAAATCACACCCTGGCTAAACTGGAATAAATAACCCAGACAGCCTAAATCTGATTTAAAGAAACAATTATCTCTCAGGAGAATTACGCATGGTTGTATTATAGCATAAGTACAGTAACCTTTTTTGTTGTTTTACAAAGCTTTACTACAAATACCACAATTAAACATTGGGTAGTGTAGTAAATCATGGTAAATTTGTGGTTATTTCTTTGAAAAACTGAAAAAATTCTTCAATATGAAAGTTCCTTTTTGGTTCTTTCTTGTACCAAAAAAGTAAGGTAAACTTTGGGGGAAAAAATAATAATAATTGGGGAAAAAAAAAAGAATTGTAAGGCAAAATATACGAAGCGAAAAAAAGGTAGAAACTTGTAGAAAGCTAAATTGTAATTCCGGATTTGACCCACGTCATTGTAAAAGTATGAGGAATAGCCTACACCACAGAGTCACGCACATGATGACACGATACGATTACCGAGGCGAAAAACGCATTTCTGTTTAAGTACACTGGCAGGACTAACAAAAAAGGAGGAGATAAGGAGGGAGAAGGTCTCTCTAACACCTACGCACAGCGTAAAAGGGAGCGACAGGGAGAGGGAGAGAGAGAGAAACACACAAGAACTGGCTCCGGCTTCAGCGGCGCTGAAGTGAAGCGGCGACGCTGGGAGAACCATAAATCTTCATATAGAGGCTGTTTTGATTAATGCAGCCGAGTCGAGCTAGGGGGCTGGACCTATCCCATTACGCCCTAATGGAAGATGGAGCGCCGCTGTCTCCACCACTAGGCCCCTGTCATTTGTTCCACTTTGCAGTCCATTTGGCCGAGAGACTACAAGCCACTCCATCAAAAATATTTTCAGAGTTAATTTCCGCCCGCTTAATTCGCCTTGATTCGGATTGCGTATCGAATGGCAGGATCGATTTTCGCCTGGCGTCTAAATTAAATAAAAGAGGGGGGTATACTTTAAGGCCGCGTTTTCTTTCTTTTCTCTTTTCCATTCTTTCTCTCCCTTTTCCAGCTATCCTTCACTTTAAGTCCATCTCATTCTTTTTCCCTTGTTGCATCTCATTTCCCTCTCTCCTTTGGCTGTTATAGATATTATAGGGGGTGGAGCATGACGGTGTATTACACATATAATCCGAGATCGAGGGAAAGACAAATGGAATGGGGTGATAAATATATGGATCTTTCCAGAAACTGTAAACTAGCATATCAAATAGGACAAAATGAAAGAAAGTTATTAACTGAATCAATTTCACAATACCCCACAACATGTGCCAAATGTGATGACTTAAAAAAAAAAAAAAAAAAATAAACACAAATTTTGGTTATGCTAATATGCATTTACTTAAAATAATAAAGCATATGATGATTTGTGTTTATTAATGTAAAATATTGTGTTAATATTAATGTGTTTATCTAATAGCCTCTATGAGTACCATTGTTGCTTCCAAAAGAACCTTTTAGTGAACTGTTCTGCAAAGAATAATCTAAATAATCTATAGAACCTTTTTTTCCACTTTATAGAAGTAATGATGTCAAAATTAGAATAGTTAGAAATTTGCAAGAATATAATTAGTAATTCCACTGAACGATAATTATTTATCAGTGGATAAATGCTAAAAGAGAAAAACGAACATGTTGTACGTGTTTTGAAGACATGGAAAAATAATAAAGAAAAAGTAGCCAAAAGAAATGGGGAGAAGGGTAAAAAGCGCAGTGACAAATTGGTCGAGTGTGTCGCGAATTCCCTTTTAGATTTAAAGCCGCATGTAGCCCATCGTCATATCTTTCCAGAGTAATTTATTTTCCCATTTCTCTCTCTTCCTCAGCCCCTCTCTGTGAATTTATCTGTTGGCCCCCGCGCGTGCTCCAGTCACGTGCGATTGAAGACAGGGGGAAAGTCAATAAAAGTCTCCAGCGACAACTGTTTCCCCCTTTGGGCTCTTGCACTTCTCATACTCTTTCTTTTCCTCTTTTGTTTCTATTTGTTTATCTCCAGAAAACCTTCCTACGTGTTCTTTGAAGGCTTCAAATTTTCTTGCTGGGAAATTTGATTGAATAAAAACATAGGAAACATCTCAGAAACCCCATTATCATTAAAGCAGTAAACTGGCAGATATTTGGGCAAGTTTTCTCTAAAGCCAAAGTACATTCAAGATAATTGTGAAGAAACAATTGATCAGTTGATCCAATAACAAGAAACGCCAAATCCCCTCACAGCTGGATGATTTAAACACACAAAGTAGTCAAAATGCTGAATTAACTGCTACATCTTCCCTGACAAACTTAGACCGTATCTAAGGGCTTGTCAGTGAAACACAGGCTCTTTCAAACCCCATGAAACTACAACAAGGTTTGACTTTGCAGCCACCCCATGGAGACAAAGACGATGGTTAAGACAAACCCAGATGTGACCATATCGACTCGTTTCAGGCCACCAATATACTCTCTCCATCTAAGTCCACACATCAGTTATTGTCTGATTCTTGAGAAAAATGCCCCAACCCAGAATAATGAATAAATACACAACGTACACAGTCAACAGGCCTCTGGTAAGATACACACTGTGTCAATATTAATCTCACTGACAGAAGATCGAAATATAGCAACTGTCACACATCATCTTTCCTCTCTCCTGTCTCTCCATGGAGTGGGGGTTCAGACAGAGAAAGTGTGTGAGAGAAATTGTGTGAGAGAGAAAAAACATTGAAAACAGACAAAAGCCAAATGTGGTTAAAACAAAGCACAAGAGAAAAGGAAAAGTTGGAAATGGTATGAAAATTGCAAGCAAATTAACAGTAAGGTGAACAGGAAGGTGGAGAGTATAAGCTAAGTGAGGGAAAAAGAGAGAAAAGAAAAAAGTGGAGGACGTACAGCGAGGAAAGAGATATAGACGGCCCACCAGGGATCGTTTTACGAGCATCCAATTGCTTTCATTGGGGCACTACTCTCTCTGTCAATTTCCTTATCGTGGCCTTGATTTAATTTATAGACCTGCTTGAAGCCTTTCAGCTCGTACTGTAACATAACAATGTGTAGCAAGCAGTGGCATAAGTCAACAGAAACTCTGTAGTAGACCTATAAACAGCAATATTCCTATTCCTTATTCCATCTCAGAGTCAAAGGTCTTCAACCCTTTTCAGGTCTAGCACTCCCTAGGGGAGAAAAATGGAGCAGAAACCCTGTGACATATTGTAAAAACTACTGGCCTAGAACAACTTGCATGGAAAACCCTATAACGATGTATTTTAAAGTCATCATTGATAATGTCAACTTTAAATTCTGAAATGCTTATTCAAACTCTAACTTCTGATTTAAATTATTTCCTGTCTATCTGCAGTAAGAACAAGTTATCTGGGATTTAACTGAAATTAAAAAATTGTGTGTGTGTGTGTGTGTGTGTGTAGAGTTTCACATGTGCTCAAGCCTTCAATTGGTCTTGAGTGTAGAGGGGGTGATTTAACTTTAGTAAGTTAAAAGTAAATATGAATAAAATTCTGTCTTTTGGAATGCAGAGGTCAGAAACTGACCATAACGAAGACTAGAGGGCAATGTACAAGGTTCTTATTGGCAGACAATTGGCTTTGAGTTAGCAGCTATTAGTGGCAATTATGGGATATTAGCTTACTCAAGCCTAGTTCATTACGGGAGCCCTTAATTATAAGTATTCCGACCCTTTAAAAATGTCTTATTGAAAGGGATATTAACTTTATCATATAGGCTGTAATTACCACATGCACACAAATTAGTATATAACATCACAAATGATATTTGTATATGGTTAAGGATCTGTTTCAATAATAAATAAAAAATGTAAAAAGATCTTAGGGTTTTGCTTCATACAATAAATATTTATGTTGTCAATACTGAAATCAGTGAAATGGCAGGTGATTAGCTACACAAAATTCCACTTACTAGTCAATATTTACTTGTTCGTTTTATTAATTAATTAATACATTTTATTTTCGGCTTAGTCCTTTTATTAATCTGGGGTTGCCACAGCGGAATGAACCGCCAACTTACCCAGCATATGTTTTACGCAGCGAATGCCCTTCTAGCTGCAACCCATCACTGGGAAACACCCACCATACACTCCCATTCACACTACGGACAATTTAGCTTACCCAATTCACCTATAGCGCATGTCTTTGGACTTGTGGGGGAAACCGGTAACCCACGCGAACACGGGGAGAACATGCAAACTCCACAAAGAAATGCCAACTGACCCAGCCAGGGCTTGAACCAGCGACCTTCTTGCTGTGAGGCGACAGCACTACACACTGCGCCGCCCCTCATTTTATTAATATTACACATAAATTAGACAAATAATCTTGCAATCTGACATAAAAATTACACCACAATTTTTTTTAACTCTAAATAGAAACTCCTATTTGAGTTTCTTTCATCTGTTGAACTCAAGTTACTTTATTTTAAAGAACATTGCTTACCCTGGCCACTGACTTGCTCTATATTCTTTAAAATAACATGGAACCACTTGAGGGTGAGTACATTTTCATGTAAAATTCACGATTTAGCTACTGAAAAATATGTGAGAATAGAGTTAGTACATGTAACTACAGTACGCATACAGAAGTGGTCAAAAGTAATCTCTGAAGAGTATATTTGAACAAATGTAGCTTTTTAAGACCAACATTTGAGGGACATGCATTTTATATTAGGAAGAGGAAAACACTAAACTTAAGGGATAAAAAAAAAAAAAGTTTAATTTTACAATGCAAAATAATGTACTTTTTATATTTAATTCTCTCTTGTAACATCCTGCACATTTCTCAATAAGCATGTTGTCTCATCACAAAAATATATATATTCTCCAAGCAAAACAACATAATATGCTTAGAAAATCTGCAAAGTGTATAAACTACGAAGGATTTCCTAGGCCGGACATTACTTTTAACCACTATACATTATGACACATACTGTACAACACATGGAGGAATGTTTGTACTTCTACAGTACCTTTAGTGCATTAACTGCGATAGCAAGTGTCAGTGTCTGTCTGAGCAGAGACGATAATGACTCTGAAGTCAGCATCTTAAGCTCAAGTCACCTTTGCTCTCTGTGGTCAGTACCTGTGTTCAGCACTGAGGATTAAAGCCTTATCAACTGGAGCAGAGTTGTCAGGATCCACACTCACAGCCAGATTACAGGTTGTGATCCGTTAATAAGTTCATTCACAGCAGATCAAAATGAGATTTATTCATTATACCGACTTGACCCATGCTATACCATCTCGCACTTACATTTACTTCGCCTTATGATATGATCTGCTACAGAATTTTACACAAACGCATTCTGACTTTAACCACTACATTTGGTCAAATCTGTCAGCATTTCAATAGGCCTGAATCTCTTCTCCACACCTCCCCATTTCTAACTATGTTCTTTTGATCCTACTATTTGACTCCTCTAAACATCACGTCTGCTTGTCTTCTTTCTCCTAGCGCACTTTTTCTAGTTGTTGTGTTATTCTTGTCGTCCCCTCCTTACTCTCATGTCTCTCATCCCTGCGCTCTCTTCCTGCTCGCTGAAGCCACATTGTCCCAGCTGGTTATCCCTTTTCCCGCTCTCTCTCCTTCCCTCCCGCGCTCTTTCCCTTGTGATAAATGAGGCTGTCTGTTGGGTGCAGTTCATATTTACTGAGTAGGGGAGCGCACACTGTCAGTCTCCCTCACCCTCCACATCTCTATCCCGGTGCTAAACAGACACCCAGAGCCAAAGGTTAGGACAAGAGGGCGGACTGGGGAGGAGAAGAAAGAAACCGTAGTGGACTGTAGATCTGGAGAATACTAGCGCTAGAAGAAGCACTAGGCATAAAAACATGGCAATTGTTTGCCAAGTGATGCTAATCGAGAATGAGAAGCTGCTCATTTTGAGTTTGACAGCACTGACCTAACTCACTTTCTGCGCTAACCAGCCTCCCCTAAGCAAAACTCACAGCATCTTTTGCGCATATGAGCTTTCAGGCACATTACTACATGCCAAGAAAGTACCATGACCAAAAAAAAAAAGACACCTAAAATACACAGTTTCATCTATGCCTACATAAACCATCCCTCACGCACGGCTTGTGTTATTCGTGGGGAGTGGAAAGTGGTGATTTGACCTTGTTGTAACCCTTTCATGAATGAGAGAAGTGGATTTGGGCTTGGCTGAGCCCAAAGGGACACAGACGCAGCCGCCCTAAAGCCCCCTGAAGACCCCGAAAGCCAGCGGCTCTTCCCACACACTGACCTCTGAGGCCAACAAGCGCCAAAACCACTGCAGCGAGACGACACTGTGACACCGGCCCACCAAAGCCAACAATGTGTTCCTTCAGCAAATTGACAAGAGTATTGAGAGAAAATATAGAGAAAATTGGATTGCTGGAATTACATATAAAAAAATTGGAGATGGATGGAAAGGGGAAAAATGTGCAAGAGGGCTCTTATTTAATTCAACATTGAAGTAATTCAATTTTAGAGTTTTCTAGAAATGGTCAGTCAGAAAACAGCCTGTAAATAAGGGTATTAGAGTTTCAGCACTGACCGCTGATGGAGCATTTTACAAAAGAACACAGGTCACATCACAGGGCAAAGATCAAACTATGATCGAGGAAAACAAGTCGACACATTTGCAAGCATAGGATGCAGTAAAGTGAAGGCTGGAATACAATACAAGACTCTTGCATAGATTTTTGCCTCCAATTTGTTGTCAAAGTAAATGATAGACTGAGTCTGTAAAAATCAGTGCATCCTAAGTTGCATGCTGTCATTTATTCATTTCATACTAGGCTACATTTGGATTTGACTTCATGAATAAGTATGTTCCATATAGTATGACTATGGTATAAATGAAATCTGTACATAATACATCTGCCATGTTGTCTTTATCACATTACTTACCAGCTTCTGTTGTGTCACTTCATTTTCATTGACAATTTCAATTCTGTCGCCTCATGGAATATTAGTCTCAGCATCTTGGCATTAGCAGTAGATCTTATGGGTACTTCATGGCTACTATTTTTCCAAATATTTTAAATTTGGACATACTACTTGACTCATGTACTGTTTTCCTATACTATACAGCAGGGAAGTTGTTTCTGATTTGATAGCTTCAAAATATGATTCCATCCAGCTGCAGGATATCAAGCGCATTAGATATTTTGAGCTGATTTGAGAAAAATTCTAATATTGAATTTTATTAAAACATAGAACGCCATTTTTATTTTAACCCTTCTAATGTTTTTTATCTTGCAACATATGCACTCATTTTTGTTTGCAATGACTTTGACAAGCTGGTAGTTTGATCTTCTAATTGACTTTAGTACACATGCATTTCACATTCAAATTAGTTTTGATATATTTTTTTACAGTCACATCTTTAATGGCATAGTTTACTCAAACTTTACTTTTTTTTTTACCTGTTTGACTTTCTTTGCTTTAACACAAAATAAGATATTTTGAAGACAACTGGTAACCTGTATAACCATTCCATAGTATTAGTTTTTTCTATTATGGAAGGCAATGTTCACAGGGTTTTCAGCTTTCTCAAAATATCTTCTTTAGTGTTCAACAGAATAAAGAAACTTAAACGTTTGGAACCACTTGAGGGTGAGTAAATAATGAGTAGGCCTCAATTTTTGGGTGAACGATGTTTTTAAGGAATAAGGCCCATTCTACGTGAGTATATTCTGTGTTGGAAATTATTTTAAAGACTCTTTCAGTCGCGATGTACAAGTTCAAGTCGATTAAAGGACTCGGATTTCAAAGTTATTTGAAGTAATTTTCAAAATTAACGTGTATTTTGCACAGAATAACCGAAAAAGAACAAATAATAACTGGTTTACTAAATTTAAGCAACGAGGCAGGACACACGTGACATTAAAAAGTTTGATTCTAATATAACAATTTGATACCGAGACGAACAAGTAGCGCAAACAGATATACGCATTAGCAGCCGTTCAGCTATTTCACTTGTTTGTGTGAAGTTACCTGCAGGCTGTCTCTGTGGGAAGAGTGAGAAACACACGAGAGAAACAGATGGCAACACAGCACATCCTAATTCCCAAAAGCGCACATTGACAGATATCTGTTTCCCCCTGGTGCCCCAAAGGAGGAACTGCTACCAAATGAAAACTGCCAATTTATAAACAATTACATTCTCTATAATATGACTGACATTGCTAGACAAATAAAAAAAATGGTGAATGGATTTAAAAAGGTTTACTCGTGTTACTGTGACTTCAATGGTCATTTCTGTCCACAAGACAAGAAAATCATGTGAAGAAAAAATGAAAACCTGTCACGTAATCTGTCTCAATTTGCAAAGTCTATTAATATTGTATGTGTGGCTCACCTCCCTATCACCCAATCTTTAGGAGCCATGCTTGTTCTGACAATTATTATTACTACAGCAACAGAGAGAATTAAAACACGCTCGCTTCCATACATCTCCTTGGCCCTCCTCTCAGACAAGAGGTTTGCTAAATGAAAAATGGACATGCTTTAAGAAGTATTGATTCCAGCTTTAAACAAAGGTAGACTCAATATTATTTAGCCCTAAATACATCTTTGTTATCTGTGTCAGTGCACCAGTCACGCTGCTGTCCTCGTAATCGCAGACATAAAAATAATAGGGCTATTCCACCAACATTGACTGAAGCAGACCTGTTTGGGGCCCTTTGACCAAGTGATCCATCTATTTGCTTTAACGGTTTGCACAGACTGCAATGATGCTTTGGTTGTCTTTGCACAAGCTGAGAGGAAAAGACAAAAAAAGGACAAGGGTTTAGACAAAATCTCTCTGGTTAGCATACTGTATTTACTGTTTTATTTTAAGAATAAAGTCTTAAATACACAATCAAGCCAAAACAATGACAAAAACACTGTAGTTTTAAAGAGCAAAAGTCATTTGATTTCATCCTTTTTGAAAGTTAACAGTAAACTAACTAACGTTAACACAGCATATTGTTTAAATTATATGTTTTATGCCAGAAATATCAGTCTTTCAAAAATGACTTTCCTCCAAACTAGTACAGTAATATTTTTTTTCAGTTATACAGAATACTTTGGCATTGGTAGAAGAATAAACAACCACAAAAAATAATTGCAAAATAACCTGGTAGAATCAACAACCACACAAACAACTGCAAAATAACCAACCCAATTACAGTGCAGTTAAAACGACCCACAAACGTAGATTTCTGTGTCCTCCATAAAGCATTAAAGTTCTAAATGTACTATTTATTTTTTTAGCTGTACGCCAGGCTTCTGAATCTATTAAAATATTAACAGGGCAAAATGACGTCACTTTCATATTAACACAAGAGGAACCCTAAAATTGTTGTTACAGTTAGAGTAGTTGAAAAACTTGCTTAAACAAAAAACACTTTTACATTATACTTTTGACTCAATCATGTTAATCAAGTTTCCAAGAGCACCGAGTGATGAGCAAATGTAAATTTTAACATCAGTTTATAAATGATGTAGTTCTAGAATACTTCCTTTATTGCACCTATAGATTAATTTTAATTTGTAGATTATTATTACTATTAGGGCTGCACAACATGTTTTAGCATCGATACCGCAAAGTATGAATACACAATAGTCGCAGGACGTGCAATGTGGAGTCAAGATTATAGTTGACCAGGTACACATAAGAATTGGAGTCAATTCTGTTTAACCATAATACAGTAAAAGTTTATAAATTGCTTGTGTTTTTAAAGCCAGTGTAAACATTTTAAGCAAGTTTAAAGTATTTGGGCACAGTTCCTTTGTAGCTTTAACAAAGATTAATTGTATTTAATTATTTACACAATAAAGAATATACAGCTTTATTGTACATTCCATAATTTTATTTCTGTATCATTTGTTTATTTGCTCTACTTTATTTATCGGTGCTTGTAATTTGTTGATTATATTTTTTGCACTCACCTACAAAATCATCCCAATCAATCTAAAATTATTAATTATCTTGGAAAAAAAAAGAAAATCTTTTACAATTTTAACAATCGCAGTATAAATTGCAGAAAATGTAAATATCACAATGTACGTTTTTTCCAATATCGTGCAGCCCTAATTACTATTGTGCTACAGCAGTCTATTATAAGTCTATTATGGAAAAAGTATAGGTCACTTTGTTCTTATGAACCAACAGTCTCTTTAGATGGCTAAATAAACACTTTATTTTATTTACAATTTATAATGCTAGCGTTTCCTTTTAAATAGACAAATCAAACTCAAAGCACTGTTTGTCAGTTGCTTTTTTCTAGATGAACAAAAATATGTATAAGGCATTATTTCTATTTGATCAGTGAATCAATGGGTACGTTACTATATGCTTTATTACTTAGAAGCAAACTGAGTTCCCAATTCATCAATAAATAACTCCCGATTCATTTTCCTACATGAAAGATTAGACAAGTGTGCAGTCATCTGTCCTTATGTGTGCTTTTCCATGTGTTGAGAGAGATGGTGTGAGCGTGTGAATGTGCGGAGACACTGTGGGCAGCTGTACGGCCTCTCACCCGTGTGTGTTCGTTTGTGTAACTTCAGGTGCTGGGACAACAAAAAACTCTTCCCGCATTCCAAACACTTATAGGGTCTGTGGCCCGTGTGACTACGCCTGTGCTTGCTCAGGTCGCCTGAGCTGCTGAAGCAACGCTCACAGTCTGAACAAGCGTAGGGTTTTTCTCCTGTGTGCTTCCTCATGTGTTTGGTCAAATCTCCAGACTGGGCATAGCTGGCTCCGCACTGTTCGCAGCGATACGGTTTCTCACCGGTATGAGTGCGCATGTGGTTTTTCAGGTGCTGGATGCGTACAAAACGCTTGCTGCAGATGTTGCAAAAATATGGTCGTTCACCAGAGTGAATGCGCAGGTGTTTCTTAAGCACATCCTCTCTTGTAAAAGTCTTTGTACACTCTCGGCATTGCAGAATTCTCTCAGAGTTGTGGGCTCTTTGGTGGACCTTCACGTACCTCAAAGCGGAAAATGATTTGCCACAGACAGCGCACGGAAATGCTTTTTCCTTGGAGTGAACTTGTTGGTGGATGCGAAGCGTTGAGCGGTGGCTGAATCTCATGCCGCATTGGGGACATGGGTATGGCCTTTCTCCCGTGTGGGTTCTCAGATGGCATCTGAGGTGGCCCATTCTAGCGAAATCTTTACTACATTCGGGACACTTGAAAGGCCGGATTCCTGTATGGATGACTCTGTGTTTGCGCAGACTCCCCATGTCATAAAAGCTATGGCCGCAGTCTCCACAAATGCACGGTTTCTCGCCGGTGTGTATGCGTTTGTGTATCTTTAGACTTTGGAGTGTAGAAAAGTTCTTGCCGCAATCTTTGCACAAATATCCACGGTCTGTGCAAATGGGTTCACTGACACTTGTTTCAAGTATCTTTTCATCATCATGACAGCGATGTGGTCCAACGCCCCAGACTCCTGCAAAGCTTTTACTGCATACAGCACAGCTAATATATCCATCTTTGCACACTGTAGATAAGCTGTGGCATCGATGGCAGTGGTTTTGTAAGTTTCCAATGTAATCAAAGCTGCGATCACACTGCGGACAGGTGAATCGTTTTCGGGTGGGTTTGGGTGTTGGGAGGTGAGCCTTGCGCATGTGGGTCTCCAGCTGGCTTTGAGAGAAGAAACGATAGTGGCAGGAAGCGCAGCTGAGCATCCCAGAGGTTATTTTGGAGCAGTTGTAGACTTTGTGGTTTTTCACCCATGACAGGTATTCACTTCGATGGCACCATTTGAGGTGCTTGTCCAAGTATGTAAAGTCAGTGAAAGTCACAGAGCAATGGGGGCAAGGAAAAATCAGGGAGGAAGAAGCTGTGAAAGGGAAAAAAAGACATAACACAAAATATATAATGCGAAGTCTTGTGCAGTAAAATTTCAAGCCAAGCGAATTTAGGTTTAGTTCCAACAGGTCTAATCTCAATATTTCCTTCCCAGTTTATTTTAATTGTACTTTTTTCCATCTGCCAGTAGTAATTTGTAAAATGGTCCAGTACTGTGTAAAAGTGCCAAAGAGTCAAAACAGTAATCAAAAATGAAAAATTTGTGCTGCTATAGTGTAAACTTCAATTAACTGTCTTTTCAAACAACTATCTGTATATGGAAATAAAAAAGGTCATGTAAGACAGACTAGAACATATGACACATTAAAGTCAATGTATTTTCCTGCTCACCATTTTTGCTACTTGCAGGAATGCACGTTCACATTTGCACAACAACAATGGACTAATTTTTGTTCTTAAAATATTTTGTATACAGATGATAACACTGTCAAAACGATTCCCAAAAGTGCCTGTAAAAGCTACAGCGGCTGGACAATGAAACTGAAACACTGGCTAATTTAGTGTTGAAGGTTTCATGGCTAAATTTGACTAGCCTGCTGGCCAATCTTCCTTGATTGCACATTCCACCAGTAAAGCTGCGGTCACACTACACTTTTTTCCCTAAAGAGTTCCATTCATACGCATGCGAATGCGTCAGACTGGAAACGCAAGCTCGTGCGACAAGTTTTGCAGTTCACTGCATTGCAAAGCTCAAGCTTGGTGAACTCTGACCTGCGAAATCGCATCACGTGACTGCGTGAGACCAATCGATGACCAAAACATGACCTCTCTGGACAGAAATTTAAAATATAGACCAATAGCTTGCTTTTTTAAATGTCTAATCATCTTGTTTAATCCCGCCCCTTTTCGCAGCGCCGTACAACAGAATTTTGCATGCTCAAACTCTAGTGTGACCGCAGCATAAAAGTTGTAAGGTTTAATTAGCAGAGTAATAGCACAGTTTTGCTTAAAACATTGCAATGAACAACATTAAGGGTGACATATCAGACTTCAAAAGAGGACAAATTGTTGGTGAGCATCTCGCTGGCACTTCTGTGACAAAGACAGCAAGCCTTTGTGATGTATCAAGAGCCACGGTATCCAGGCTAATGTCAGCATACCACCAAGAAAGACGAAGCACATCCAACAGGAGTAACTGTGGACGCAAGAGGACGCTGGATTACCGAACCATTCTGGAGGACCATGTGCACCTAATGGTTCGAACATTGCATCGTGAAGGCGGTGCCGTGTATTAGGATGATAATGCACCAATACACACAGCAAGACTGGTGACAGAGTGGTTTGATGAACATGAAAAGTGAAGTTGAAAATATACCATGGTCTGCACAGTCACCAGATCTATATACTATTGAGCCAGTTTGGGGTGTTTTGGAGGAGCGTGTCAGGAACCGTTTTCCTCCACCAGCATCACATAGTGACCTGGCCACTATTCTGCAAGAAGAGTGCTTCAAAATCCCTCTGGCCAGATACAGGACTTGTATCTGTCATTCCCAAGATGAACTGATGCTGTATTGGCCACAAAAAGAGGCCCTACACCATACTAATGAATTATTGTGGTCTAAAACCAGGCATTTCAGTTTGATTGTCCAACCCCTGTATATTATGTATGCCAGTCCAGTAGTTTGCAAGTATCTTCTAAGTATCACTAAGTATCTTGAGCATGACAAGTTGTCCTGAGGCTTGTTGCACAAATAGAATTGAATAAACTCAGGGTTGCACAGTACATTCGGATTGACAAGCTAAACAAATTCTACCTGGTTAAGATCAGGTTAAGTGGTTTCACAACACTTGATATAAACGTTGTCAACCCTGGGTTTAAACCAGTGTTTTTGATTAACTCTGGACCACATGCAAATCCACAGCAAACAGCCAATCACACAACAAATGAGAGTGTCAGTTTGTGTCATTACTCATGAGAGAGTTAGCAATTCACTTCTGTTAAAGATTCAGAAATATCATTATCAGAAATGTAATCTATTTAGATGCATTAACAAGACAAAAATAAACACTGCTGGTGCAGCAAAAGTTTGAGAAGGTAACTTAAAACTTTGCTTTTTTTTGCATTGACATAATATTTTATGTAAATATCTAAATGTTAATTTTAATTTAAAGCTGTTGTAAATATTAGTTGCTCATTTGAAACTACTTGAATATTTAATATGATGTATACATAATTTTGATTCATATAATATGCATAAAGTATTAGCAACAAAACATAACATTTTGACTCAAAAAGGCTTTTAGTGTAAAAGACTTTCAATTGGAGCAAAAAAAAATACACAGGGTCTGGGAGTTGCTTTATTTGCATCAGATATATATGTCACTTTACTCACAAATGATTGGTCCAGTTTGGGTTTGCAACCCAGAATAAACCTGCTCCAGAGCAGGGTAGCCATGTAGCTTAAGTTACCATGGTGACAAAACCCGATCAAAACCCATACACCTTTTTTAGACCAAAAACTCACACTTTGCTTAAACTTACCTGGGTAAAATCCCAAACAAGCTTTGTGCAACAGGCCTCTGAAAATCAGCCATTGCCATTTTGGTTGTTAAGTACTAGTGAATGCCTATAGACTGAACTTGCACATTTCCACAAAATTGTTTTGTTTTTTTAACTTTACAATGAGATAATAACAGTATAGGTATTTTAAAAATTCTGTTCAATTCACATTTCAATAATTGAATAAAATGTATCCCTATAAAATAAAACTATTCAAACAATACATTTACATCTAATTTAATTTGAAATAAAAGAGAAACTTATATTGTATTATATTGAAATGAAAATATTTAATATTTTTATAACATGTACAAAAACAAAAAGTTAATAAAAATTTATACTGAAATAAGTGCGTACAATTTTAAGAATGGAAACCAAATTAACAGATTTTCATAACTCCAGACTGATCTAAAATAAAATTCTAAAGTCAAAAAAGAAAGTTAAAAGTTAAACTAGACTAAAGTCCTAATTCAGAACTAAAGGATTTCAATGCACACCTCCAAAATGTGTGACATCTTTAAAATGAGTAAATTGAGTCATTTATAGGTTTAAGGCATATTAAATAAATACATTACCCATGGTTTTCTCCAGGTCCGAATTACACAGCAAGTTTTCCTCTGGCATCTCAAGCTTCACTTCCTTCCATCTCTCATTTTCCTCCTCCACAGTCAAGGTAGACTCTCTCTGAAATGCTTCATAAATTCCAGGCTCAGTTTTGACCTGAAAACTATTTGGGTTTAAGGGGAAGAGGTCTGGCTCTGTCTTCTGAACAAATGTTTTGAACGCAGGAGGACGAGGCTGCAGGTTTCCTTTCTGCTGCTGGTGTTGCTCGGACAGCATTAAGACTCCCAAAGCTTCCAGCTCTCCTTGTTCTGGACTCATCTGTGTGACTTTGGGACAACAGACCATTACATAGTCCAGGGTATCATTAGATGTTCCTGTTTTATCTGTGCCAATACAGATGGCATCAACATCTGATGGAAGTGGCTCCTTACCACCATTCTGCAGCAGTTTGGTTTTTTTCTCTTGACTGGATAACTTTGTTTTCTTTAACAAGTTGGCTTTCATCTTTTGAACAACCTAAATAAACGTTTAGAAAAGAACAATATCATAGGTTATAGTTTTATTTACAAATACAACACATTACTGGTATATTTAGAACATTTAAGGATTTTAAGGTCAAAAGGCAAATTATTAGACAACTGGTCTGTGGTTTAAGTTATGGTAGTTGGTTTAAGGTGGTTTGACAAACTGGTCTAGCTAATCCTGAAGGTTCATATGACAGCGGCTAGCAAACGTAAATAGAAAAGCCGTGTTGACTTCAATAAAAAAAAACTAAACGTTCTTACCGGGGGCAAAAAAAAACGTCAGTTCATTTGCTGCATTTGGGTGTAACGTTAAGGTTAGGTTTAAACCCCAATGGACTAGAGCCTGTAGTCGTTATTCAGTGGACTGTGACAGCCCTCAGATAACACCATCTTCAAACATACGCCTCTAAAATGACAATAACGCGTTTCATTTTACTAGGTAAATACTAGTCATAAACGACCTAACGCAGCGACTGGGACCGTTTCCCAAATCTAAAAGACGTTAAAACGATGCTGGTTGTAAATTACAACACGTAAAGCAGCAACGATAACGCATTTCAAAATAAGACCATGAACCGAGGGTTTTTTCAAAATAAAAGCTCTCGAGCCTGTTTTGCATTTACTCTTACTCTATTTAGTTACATTTTTATTAAGAGATTTTTACCATTAAATAGTATACATTATATTACAACCTATTAAAATTGTCATATTTTTCTGTATCTAATCATTAGAGACATCTAAACATCACGAAAGGGACACAATTGCAATGTTTTTACTATTTAATTTATAGCAGTCAATTTTTTTAGAAGCATTAAGTCAGCCACAAAAAGCTAAAAGAAAAAAAAAAAAAAAACACAACCAACTCTGGTAACCATTAATGGATGATATTTTATTTCGGACAAACTTCTGTTAAGCATCAAAGGCATGTGCGTCAATCACAGTAAAACAAAACAAAACTGTAAAAGCATTTGAAAATGTCTGAAAAGAACAAAGCTTTTTCACCATACTCAAACTCAAATCCATTTTGGTCTTTTGCTTAATTTATATCACAATCCCTTGTTCTTGATTTAATGGAACAAAGAACCCAACCATCTGTTTGTAATAGCTTTTTTTTTCTCTGGAGTGTCACCAGAAATAAACATATGGCTTCTCCTGTTATGTTATTTACATTAAATAATCAATGTCAAATGAACACTTTTCGTAATATTTTATAATTCATGAGAACTTTTTAATTTTCAAAAAATAAGAGAAATGCAACTTTCTACATAAGCCTACATAAATAAGTCAAATTACGCTCAGAAAATAACAGTCCATCCTCAGAAAAAAACAAATAAGCAAAACAACGGAAACTCCATATTAATGGCAATACTGTAACAAACTCAATAAAACATCATACAGATAAAAGGCTAACTGTAGTGTTTTCAGTGTTTTCCTTTCTTCATTTCATTACCGTATAGTGTCTCACCAGGAGAATACTATAGTGTTTCTATACGTTTAAAATTTGCATTGCACTTTTGTTCAACAGATCTTCTATAAATCTGTCTGAACTTGACCCATCGCTGAAGTTAAAATAGGAAACTGAATTTCATTGATCAACAGTTAAATATTGAACACACATTTTGTATAAATCCGTTAAATATGAAATTTTCCACATTTGGTTAAACTAAATCAGTGTAAGGAGGGAACAGAAAAAAACAAAGAAAAAAAAAGTTGTATTCTTCATTCCCTACACAATGTGAATAAAACGTATGTTTTCTGGGCCCTTGTTAATCAGCTTATTCCTTCACATTTATATACACACAGAACTGCAGTACTTAAAATAACATCCTAAACTCATAGAACTCCAATCCTAAATTGAATACAAAAAGAGTGTGAGGATTCAGTCACAAGGGTATAATAACGTCCGGTCAAGGCAAAGTGAGTAAAGGCATGTCATCAATGCAAACAAAGGACGTGTAACCGTAAACCATCAAATCGACAGTCTGAAATGCATCTTCAGTCTGAATGAATATGTATAAAAATAAGCCAATGGCTCAACATGAACAAGACCTATTGACTAGATTCAATCTGTTATATTACAGGAAGCTTCAACTAATCACAGCCATGACAAAATACCAGTAACAAAAGCATTACAACTAATTTTTTAACAACATCTGTCCCCATTTTTTTTTTTGCAGACAATCAAAGTTTTGCACATTCAAGCGGACACGTTGCACCGTCTCTTGGTTTGGATGGCAGTTCAGATTGTCACATGAGGATATAAAGCACATTGGTTCAGCTGCAAAGACAACTTTTTCATGTTTCAGGTGATATGTCATGCTGTAGTCATCGTCGTCTTGTCCAGCTGGTTTCAGTAGTGTATATAAGACAAAGAACGCAGCAACAAAGCATGGAGATATGAGTAGTGCATTGCATAAAGGTCGCTGCCTTAAGTCAATATGGAGCTTTTTAGGAGTGATAAACAAGTAAACGACATCTAAAACTTACAGTATATGTACAAATCACAATTCATATGATTCTCCTTTTTCCTCTTCTGTAAAATAAATACATCCCTTTTGTAACAAATGAAAATAAAAGGATTTTCACCCTTAAAGGAGTAGCTCACCCAAAAATCTATAATGGTTTACTCACCGTTTACTACCCCTCAATTGGTACAAAACTTTTATTAATTTCTTTTTTTGTTGTTGTTGAACTTATAAGAAGATATTTTTAAGAGTACTGCAAACCAATAGCCATTGGCATCCATTGTAAGAAAAAAAATACTGTAGAAGTCAATGTCAACCTTTTTCATAATTTCTTGTTTTGTGTTGACGAATAGTGAATGCTAGTGAAAATTAAGTAAATGATTACAGAACTTCCATCTTTGGGTAAACTATACCTTTAAAATGAAAAGTGTGTCATCGGTTACTCACCCTCTTGTAGTTCAAGATATTTATAAAAATGTCTCAGTGCTTTTTTGTTTAAACAGCAGATGTCAATGGGGTCCAATGTTGTTTGATTTTGGACCTCACTGAGTTTCTCTGCATTGACAAATAATAGTAAATGAGTAAACATTTTCACTTTTTTGGGTGGTCTATCCTTTAAAGAGCTTCACAACTTCGTTTGCCCTCCTGTTCTTCCTGTTCCCTGACTTTGAAAATCTCCCTTGAATGTTTTTTCCATTTCAGTCTATTTCTCCCACTCAATTCCCATCTCATTACGTTCTCTCTACATGGCCATGGTAGTTAGATGCTGGTGGCCCAGCAAGCCTTTTCGCCCACCACCGGCACCAGGATGTGTTCCTGCTCCACCGTGTCCACAGTACTCCTGCAAATTCTGCCGCAAAGTAACAAGTGCAGAACCCAAACAGGCCCGATTTGGTGCAAGGATGCCTCCTGGTAGCTGTATGAGCACAGTGGCCACCCCTGCCATCCCGTCATCTGTGGGCTCCAGAGTGATCGGCCCAACTTTGAAGGATGAGTATGAGAAACCCATGAGCTGGGAGAGGAAGGGGTCGGAGCGGCAGAAATGCTGGTAGCTGCCATGCGAGGACGGATAATGGTGTTGGTGGTGCGAGGTTGGGTTGGCGGTGGAGCTGGGTGCGTAGTGGTGAGCATTCAGGTAGTGCAGGGGTAGGTGCTGGCCATTGTTGCCTCCACTCAGAGCCAGATGGTGGTGATGATGAGTGGCAGTGCCTGTGCTAGGGTCGTGTTTGTAGGACAGAGCCCCAGGTCGCCCCCTTTGGCCCATTACCATCCCACCGAGCTTGCCTGTCCGGACGTGGGCCAGAGACACTGCGCTGCCCCCTCCAGTTGAGGGCAAGTAAACTAACTGTGGCTCCTCTGGCTCCAGGTAGACAGTAAGTTTTGCAAACGGACGAGAGGCCATCTTGGTCATTTCTTGAATGTGGCGCCGCTGCTCGCGACGGAAGTCCAAGAACTGCTTTACTTTCCAGAGTAACACGCAAACCGACAGGAAGAGGAAAAAGCAGGAGAAGAAGACAGAGAAAAAGACGAAGAGGTCAATGTGGGCTTGATCTTGTCGTAGAAAGAGGAGGCCTTGAGATTCTCCGTTATGGGTTTCTGTGCCTACTCCGCGCAGTGCAATAAAGAAACGGCTGGACTTGAGCGAGTGCACTTCGTGAGGGAAGGTGATGACCACTCTGTCCCGCACTCCACGTACGATCAGCACTGTTTGCGGCTTCCACACAGTGATGTAGGTTATGAGACCTTCGGCTCGTTCTTCCCGCACCTCACGTTCTGAACCTTGCAACTTTGCGGACAGTGTGCCAAGTAACGCAGACGAGGAGTTAGCAAACACCTTCATGGGCGACGGCGGGGAGAGAGGTACCTCCTTTTCACCTCGTGAAGCTGTGGCGGAGGTGGCTTCATCCTCAATCTTGATGGTATGCACACCGCTCTGGCGGTCTACCTGCACAATAAAGGTATCATGCGAGTTGGAGACGTAGACCTCTACTTCCCCAAATGTAACATCAATGGTGACGCGGATATCCACGTTAGTAAACTTGGGCTGAGCTGAAAAGAACACTGTGCGGCCCCTCAGCAGATTGCGGATGTTGGGCTCATGGAAGCAGTTGACCTGTGATGTGGGGTCGAAGCAGCATTCGCTGTCCACGTTGAACTGCCGGTAACACTGTCTCCCATTCACTGGATTGCCATTGAAGGAATCTTTGCACTTGGCACACTGTAAGAAGCACAAATAGGACTGCTTCATACAAGGCCTTATTTGTGAAATACATAGTACAATGTAATTGGTTGCCAATTACCTGTTGTCTGTAACACTCTTTTCGGTCATTCTGTGGGCTGCTCAGACAGGATGAAGTTTCAGTGTTGTTCTGGCAGGGACAGCCAGTGCCATCATGTTCATTACAGGTGTCTGCATGGCCGTTGCACTGACATCTACAACAAGGTAATAAAAATGACTAATGAAAGATTAAGTTACCTCAATTAGAAAGTTATATTTAGTGCAAGTGGCATTAAAACCCTGAGATGAAGGTCTTTTATGCCTCATTTCCACTGAGCGGTACGGTAACAGAACAGTACAATTCAGCACGGGGCACCATGATCAGGCTTGCTACTCCACTGCCAACAATGCACTTACTTGGACGGCATGGTGCACGGTGAAAGTTGCGATCAAAGTCTTTCTGACTCAAAGAAGAAATTCATACAAGCTGTTCGCGTATCACCTCTTTTGACACTCAGGTTTATTAATTAAAATAAAGATGAGTGGCAAGCACATACAAATACAGAAAGAGAGCTGCACCCCTCATGGTTTCCACATTTGGGCATTCATGTGAACAGCCCATTAAACAACAATGAAGCACATAGAACAAATCCAGTTCTTGCTTCTTGGCATGTGGCAGTTTGTCACAAGACGACAAGCTTCGTTTGATCATAGTTCATAGCTGCGTGCTGTCATGGTGTTATTGTGTTATTACTGTGCATTTAAAAATGGCACATTCTGTATTGTTTGATATTTTGGTACCTTTGATAGCGGAAACGTACATATAACGTACTGTACTGTACCACACCACTCAGTGGCAGTCACAGTACAGTTTCTGTTCCACTGACTTAAATTCTTAAGCATGCAAATGTAAGAGATTGTTTTTGCAAAGTTCTTTTGCATTTTGCTGTGCGAATTCAATGTTCAAGTTTGGTAAACTCTACCCTGGGAATACATATTTTGGCAAAATGTGTCACTAATAGAAGACTGAAACATCAAAACGTGACCTTGCTAAATTAAATCTAATGACAAGCATTACAATAATGCAATTAAGAGGAGTATTTAACATTTTGGATATATTTTTTTAAATTACAAAAGTTCTCTGTAAACATTAACTTTTGGCAGCAAAATTATAATTTATAATCAGTGTAAGAGATTGGACTCAAAGCTAATTTTCTGAAGCACTTACTTCTCACACTTCCCTTGCAGCAGGAAATAGCCGCTGAGGCAGCTCTCACACTTATCTCCCACACTGTTGTTCTGACAGCTCACACACACAGCATGGTCCTCAGTAGGGCCCTCCGTTGCCCATTGCTCAATCTGAGAAGCAAAAACAATCAAACAAATACTCAAGACCATCTAACTGTAACTACTTTAACTACAACTAGAACTATTCTACAACTAGAAGAGACCACGTGAACACAGCTTACACTCTCGCGGTCCAGTGGGTAATCTTTAGGATTTTCCATTGCCTTGTTATGCTCATCCTTGGACAGACATATGTCACTGTTTCCTCTGCAAAACTCACGACAGGGGCGACACATCCCACCTCCCATTGCTGAGCCCACAAACAAGGGCTTACACTTATCACAGTGCTGACCCTAATGAAGAGAAAGACATAAGATGTGCACGTTACTTAACAAACATGCATTCTAATTTAATATAATAACATAAATACTTACTTTTATTTAGCAAGAGCACATTAAATTAATCAAAAGTGACAGTAAAAAGACACATTTTTATTACACTATGACATAGCTATATATTTTAAAAACTTACCAATCCTCAAGCATCTTAATAGTAAAGGTAATTTGTATATTGATATGAAAAAAATAAAACAACATACAATGCTAGTTCTTAGTACCTTAGTATTATTCTTGCACTCTAGACAGGTGTCCAGCTGAGAGATGCTTTTACAGTTACTGTGTTTGTTACATCGACACTGAGAGGAGCAGTTCTCCCCAACAAACCCAAAGTGACACTGACAGATTCCTGGAGATATACAGGTCCCATTAACACAGCCCTGAGTGCAGACTGGCTCACACTGACCCGAAACACTGACAAACAAAAGGAAACAGAAAAATATATATGAACTATTCATCTGCAGAAAGGTCAATGATTTTATTTGACAATTAAAGCCATGCAATCAGTACCTGCTGAGCACGTAGCCCTGTCTGCAGGTGCAGTGGTAACCTTCAGGCAGATCATGACAGTCTTGAGTGACGTTACAGTGGTGGTGTCCATTGGAGCACTCGTCCTCTTCTGGGCAGTGCAAGAAGGACCAGCTGCTGTTCCACTGGGGGCACAAAACCTCACTCACACCTGCAGAGTAAGAAGACAATTCAATTTAATAGATAGAAAGAAGTCAAATTAGTGTGAAATGGATGGGATCCAACAGTTTGTAATTAGCCAAGTTAGATATGTTGGGTTTAACTAGTAAGGGGATTTTGCAGCAGGTAGTTAAAGGGAACTAGCCACAGTGCACTAGAATTTCTGAAATTACATAACTGGATGATAACATGATCAAGTACAACAATGCACAAGGTCAACAACAGGAGGGAGAGGTTTTTATTTTATTTTGTGTGGCATGTTAAAATGAAGATAGGGAGAGAGAGAGTTTAGAGTTTATTGCCATATCTACTTCAAATGGCTATTTCACAGCAAAAACTGGTCAAATTTACAAACAGTTTATAAATAAAACTTTTCTATAAAATTTAGGTTTATAACAATTAAAATAGAGTACATCAACAATACATCAAATAAAACTTTAACACAGTTTTCTAAGATCTACTTATAATAAAAAAATTCTACAATTTAAAAAGGATTCACATTTTAAAAAAGAATCCTTTCAAAATCTCAAATGTAGACGAAACATGAATATACAAAGTATGTGAGTGAAGCAACAAAAAGGAAGACAACATAACCTTTGACAACTTGTAGGGCTACATATCGCATCATTTTGTAAAATTTTGAAATACTGTGGTGGCGTTTCTTGTGGCATGCATTCACCCACTCAACCTACACTTACGTCGATGTAGTTCCTATTGTGCTAGATTGACCCTGCTTTAAAGTTCTAGCTAATTTAGTTCCTTCAAATAGCATTCCTGGAACTAAAATTGTTCCCAGTTCCTGCAGTGAGAACAAGTGCAAAAATAGAGTAAACACATTAATTAATTTAGTTTATAAATGAATTTTGTTTTTTAATCAATACCCACTCAATTGATTTAATTGCTCAGACCTGCTGTGAGTTATGAAGTTGTTAAAGGCATCAGCCTGCACTATTTGAACTTTGAACAGAATAATCTTTACTGGTTAAAAAATATACATTGACCAATGTATTTCTGCAAAGAGCCTAAATATACCTTTCAATACTGTAATATAAAACACGTACCATTGAGTCCTCCCTGCAGACAGCGGCCTGACCCATTACCACCACGGCCAGCACACCAGCCACACTGTGGCCTGGAAATGCACTGGGAGCACTGATTGAGCTGGACACACTGAGGAGAGCAGGAATCTTCATCCGAGAGCAAACGGCCGCACTGACCCGCCTCACAGCGCAATGGAACAAACGAGGGACTCATGCACTGGAGAACAGAGGGAACATGTATTCAGTTTATTGGCTAATCCTGTTTAAAGTCAGAAAGTTGGAACAAAGTTTAGTCAAACGTTACCTGCTGCAATGCCATGCTCCATACACAACGCTGCCAGCCTCCATCAGAGCCACGGGAGCTTAAACACTGACTGCACGTTTTGATTTCATGACAGGGTTCTGGGCAAGGCATTGGCGGAGAGGACTCCACTTGCATAGGAGACACATTAAGCAATGCGTAGCTGAAACACGTCCAGTCGTATGTTGGGTTCACGCTCAGGATACGTCTGGTCTCACCTGATAGTAAAATCTAGAGTCAAAATATTGTCTACAAGCTGTTTTGCTGCCATTTACATAAAAGGACATTTGAAACATCCCAGAACAGCAAATTTATGTTGATTCAGATTTGAAAACACCACATTTCTTAAACATCTGTCAATGTATAGCATGATTTATAATGTCTTGTAAAATGTTCCACAAAGTCAAAAAATTATTGCATCTGCATCAATATATTCATTAGGTATTAAAATAACAGCACCTTAATAAACCTTATGGGTCTCTGTAATGTTAATCAAACAATAAAAACAAACAGAAAAATCTATGAAAAATTAACTCTAACTCACGCAATGCAAACTCTGTGATGTTTAAATTTGATTGTATATAAATTTGATTTTTTTTCATAGTATATTTATTATTCACTTCCACCTTTAAAATAAAAGGTGGGGCATTTTTTTATCTTACAATTTCAGTTCTTTTTCCATCATACAAAATACTGGAACTGGAACCAAGATTTATTACGAATCAGTAGTGAAACTACCCTGGGAGAATTTATTTGGCTGAGAGCTGGAAAAATGCTACATTTTTCACTGAAAATATGAAATTATGCATATACACTAGGGATGCCGCAATACTCAATAAAATATTGAACCGTTCAGTATGGTACGGAAATTGTGTTTTATCGGTTTTGCATTTAAATAAATAAAAAATGTATTTTGCATTTCCCACATGGCTCCCCACAAGTAAATATCCTATCAGTGAGCACTAAAGTAGGAGACACTTTCACATGAACGTGTGCTGCATGTTGACGTGGCGACCCCTGATAAAGCAGGGAATAAACCGATGGAAAATGAGTGAGTGAGTCAGCATGCGAGTGCACATGGGACCAGAACCCCACACTGTATGTAGATATTCCTGTTTAAACTACATTCACAAGCTTTTGTTATTTAAACATTGAAGCTCAAAGCAAGAAGAGAACTTATGCGGGAGATCTGAACAGGCGAATGAACGTAATGACACGCAAATTAAGTCTTGTTACTTCTCAAAGGTAAAACTCAATTGTGACCAATAACTATGTCCACCTGTCTGACTTGACAAGTATTCAATCGGTTATGCCTTAGAACACAAACATTCGGGAAATTATGTGTCTGTAACTTTCTCATTGTGCTGCATCTGTGGGTTGTCTTAAAGTAAAAACATCTTATTCCTGCTGTCTGTGTTTTTTATATTAATCAAACATCAAAATTAAATCACTCACTCTCTGCTCTTGAGTGAATAGCAATATAGCTCAATAATGGTTAACCTTTATTTAATTTATACAGTGAATATTATGTATTTTTATATTTTGATTATATTAGCCTATTCAGTTTATGTGACTGAAAACTACTGTTAGATACTTGAAAAACCTGTTTATTTTAGTATATACAGCTTATTTTAGTTGTATCTTTGCTGTATTCTATTCATTTTGTATTGTATTTCGCTTGTAGAGTTTTTTCTTTATTTTTATTTGTATTTTTATATTTTATTATATTTGTTATATATTTGTTGTATTTTTAAATTTGTATTTTTATATTTTATATTAAACGTATCGATAAAACCAAACAAACCATGAGGAGTCTGTATTGTTGCACCCCTAATATACACATATACCCTTTAAGGGTTCAACAGAATTCTGCTCCTTCATGGTCATTCTCACCGGTGCGCTTGAACTGGCGTGTCCACATGCATTTCCCAGAAGCTGTGCATTTGGGGCAGTCAGAAGCCTCACAGCTGGTCTCTGTGCAGTTGCTGGACAGGAAGATCTCTCTCTGGTTTATCCTGCAGTCGTGCTCTGATGTACAGCTTACTGAACTGCTGATACATGCTCCCTCAGGACAGTTTGTGCACCACTTACATTGCAGAGCAGGCTGAAAGAGAAAATTGCAGAAAAGAGAAAAAAGTTGATGTTTGAAAGTGTGGCTATTTGTGCACTACTATTCAGATGTTTGAGGACAGTAATGTCCCATTTACACCTGGTATTTACATCCATTTTTTGTCAACTTAATCAAAAGTTCATGACAACAAATACAGATTTAAATGGTGTACAAATGTTTTGAGCTAATCCAATTCCTACTACTTCCAGAGATGCAGTGAATTTACTAGATAGCTTCATGACTTTATGACATTTTTTTGGAGTGCTAAGCTTACCTGCACAGTGCTGGAAAATGTTTTAGGGTGACGGGCCAAACACTCGCTGCAGGTCTTGAGTCTGCGGCACTGATCGGGTGAACGAGGAGTAGGAGAACAGCTAGACAGACCAAGAGTACAACCCAATCTGTAAAATAACAATAGAGAAACAATTAGGGGAAAAAATGTTGTGGCTAGAGTGGCCTTCTTCTAACAAATGTTTCTAGTAAGATGCTACTAGTTCCCTCCATTATCTATATGCATATACAGCAGGGGAGAGAAGTCTGAAGCACACCGGCTGGGAATGGAATCAGACCTGGACCTTTTTTTACTTTTGGAACCAGACCTGGACCTGGACCTTTCTTTTCATATTTTACACCTCAATGTCGAGACCCATCATCCAATCCCATAGTTTTTATTATCACTGTTATGCCAATGATGCACCGCTCTTTTTTTAATTTCAACCAGATGATCCACCTGTAGCTGTATGGATCTCACACTGCCTAGAAGACATCCTGGCATTGATGAAAGATCATCACCAACTGCTTAATCAACACCTACAGCCTACATTGATGCTTGCATACAGAAAAGCCATGAGCTCCGCACCCTCGTACCTCCTTTTGCTTCAAGTCTAAACCCAATCTAGAAGCCTTTGATCGGGAAGTGAGCACCACCTTGTGGTACCATCACAGAGAGGCTCCAGTCTAAATCATTTTCCAGAACCCTTTCATTGATTGATCCTTGCTGGTGGAACAAACTCCCCAATCCCATACAGGCTGTTAATTCACTGGTAGCATTCAATCGGCAACTGAAAACTCATCTCTTCTGTGAGCACTTGACTACATAAAAAATAAAAAGGTCTCTTTTCTCCCTTTTCTCTCCTTACCCTAGCTTTCATTTTTCTAAACAATGTCAGAACCTTTGTACAAGTAGAACTTTTTATGACTACTGCCTCTTTATGATAAGTCGCTTGATGCTTTCCTCCTTTGTAATTTGTTTTGGACAAAAGCGTCTGCTAAATGACTAGATGTAAATGGTTCCTCTAATACCTTTCTGCGGTGTCTGATGAAGCACAGGTGCCTCTGCACCAAACGCAGCTGCCGGTGCTGCTGTTACAGGCCTCAGGGGTGGGCAGCAGAATGCAGGGGTCACTGGGCAGAGAAAGGGTCAAAAACCGCCCAAGTGTCACTCCATTGAAACCTCCAGACAAGAACAGACGATCACCCCAACCAGTCATGGCCAAAGAAACAGAGCGGTTTACAGGTTCTCCCACTGAGGATGCTACAAAAGTTAAAAAAGGAGCAAAACTTTTACTATGTAATGTTAGCTCTGTTAACAAGTATACATAATAATAATAATTTATATTAATAGTTGTTTCCTTTACAGTAATGTTTTTGTATTATACATTTAATTTATTACAATTTGTTTGAATTGCTTATTTTTCACATTATTGATTTATTTTCATTTTTATTTGCACATTTATTTATGCTTGAGACACTCATGTAAAAGAGCTCTAGTATGAGTGATTTCAAAGATGTCTCCAATTATTATTTGGAGGTTAAAAAACATGAGAGTGTGAGTGAGAGAGGGACATCAATGAATATTATAATGCTCTGGTGTCAAGCACCCGTTCACGATTCACTCACGCATGCTATCAAAATAACTACAAAGTAAAGGTTTTACAATAGACTGTTTGTACATTAAAAAAGTATACTTTGTGCGGTCACCTGGCTGTATCCATGTGTTACAGTTGATCTGAAAGAGAGAAACTGTATTGCTGTAATCCTCTTCTCCTGTCCTGCCTCCTACAATAACCATTGTGTCCTTCACTAAAGCTGCAGCATGAAAGAAACGAGAGAGAGGCTGTAGAGAGAGAGAAGATTATGTCATCTACCTGTTAAATAATTTTAAATACATCACTCTGACCACCATTTGATTTGATTTGTGTTACCTTGTTTCCTTGTGAAGGCACCAGCAAGGACCAAGTAAGATTGGGGTAATACAGACTGTAAAGTTCTCCAGAAGGTTCTACAGCTTCAACATGGAAACGGTAACCACCAAAAACGTACACAGCATCAGTCTGTTCATGATACACTGCTGAGTGGCCATAAAGACCTGAAATGGTGAAGGTAAGAAGATGGATTGAACCAGGAGTGTAAAGCGGTTTCATGTCAATTTAATAGTCACTTAATGGAAACACTTTTTCTTTGATAAAGATGAACAAAGTAAAGAATTAAAGCAATAGTTCACCCCAAAATTTGTAATTCTGTCATCGTTAACTCAGGCTGTTCCATTCAGCAGAACAATACAAGATATGGAAGATATTTTGAAGAATGTCAGGAACCAAACAGATCTCACCACCCATTTACTGCCATAGCTGTAAAAATAAATCCTATAAGAGTAAATGGGTTGTTTGGTTACTGACATTCTTCCAAATAAAAAAAAAATCATACAGAATTGGAAGTAAATTATGACAGAATTTTCATTTTGAGGTGAGCTATGCCTTTAAGGATAGGAATTGTTAGTTTTTTATATATTATTACATTCAGGTTGGCAGAATTTTTAGAAAAGAAATGAGTTTTAGTTTAAGTTGACTCGGAAACGGAAACATTTGTACCGATTATGAAATATTTTATCAGCTACACTACTATGACCAAATGATTGTATTAGATTTTTTAAAACGGTCAAAACACTAATACTGTGTTATATCATAAAAAAATGTTATCATAAATTTTTTGTAAAAATAGAAAGTTTATAAGGTGTTGTCACATTATAACTTTCCTGATTGCCAATTTTGATAAATTTAATATTGTCCTTGACTCCATCATTGAACTGTAGTGTGTATACTCCTATATAAAGGCATTATAGTGTGAATCACGTAGATACATAAAGTACAAAGCAAAACAGGTTAATTAATTCAAGTTAAATTATTTGTATGACAATAAATAGTGCCAGTCCCAGGTTCAGAAAAGTGCTGTGTTCCATCTCTACCTGTAGGGGGCGTGCCAGTGTGTGGGGCTATAGTCCAATTTCCAGACTGAAGGCTGAACTCCAGCAAATGGTGGTTAAAGCCATTCTCTGGAGAATAACCTCCAATCAGCAGCACAGACAAGCCTTTTCGCACGGTCAGAGTGTGTCCGGCCACAGGGGGCAGCATTGAGCTCTAAACACACAAGGAAGTTCACACTTTAAACGCAGTTAAGAGCAGCACAGGAGCACTCTGGAAATATTATATATGCAATACCTTGTACTGCTTCCACTCCTGACTGTCAAGGTTCAAACACCATGTGTCATTCGCAACACCCTTCTTTGTGACCCCACCAACCACAAACATCAAATTGTGAGTGGCTGCATGAGAGCCAGAAATCGGGAATTGATAAAAAACCAGAGCAGATGCATGATGGTATCGGGGCAGAGGCATTGAACTTTCCTCCACTGAACTGGTCAACACTTCAGTCCAGCGATGATCAGCCACAGAATACCTGGACCAATATATTCAAATGTATTATAAAAACGTTTTTAATGGAACACTCCACTCCCCTTGTAAACAGCTGAGTTTTACCATTTGTGAATCCATTTGGCCAATCTCTGGATCCAGTAGGAGCACTTTCATAGATCTAGCTTAGCATAGATCATTGAATCTGATTAGACCATGATATAACACAGTGCCTGAAAATAATCCATGGCTTAATAATTTCCATCATGACCATCCTCTTGCACATGGAGCATGTGCTGGTTGAGCTGCAGAATGTCATTGCTCCTGCTGCAGTGATGGTACAGCAGCATTGTTCCTTATAGCATTCCTCTAGCAATATCGGCCTAGAAAATAGCAACTTTTCAATTTCTCTCGGTTTAGTAAACAATGTAACTACAGCAGAGTAAACCAATAGGAAACAGGAAAATTATTGAACCTCTTTGGTCATTTTTGAGCGAGATACTAATGGTCTAATCTGATTCAATGATTTTTGCTAAGCTAAGCTAAAAAAAGTGCGCCTGCCAGACCCAGAGATTTGCTGAATGGATTAAAAAATGGTTGACCGCACTTGTAAAATGAGCCTATTTTTCAAAAAAGCGTTCCTTTAAAATTATTACTGTTCAAATGAAGCTAAGTGCACAAGACGGTACCTGTAAACATTTCCCAGAATACCCTCTGAGAGTGAGAGGCCTCCATACATCCAAAGTGTGCCCTGTGGGCTGGACATCAGGGAGTGACCCATCCTCCGGAGGAACCTGTGTGCTTTATTCTGTAGGAGAAAAATAAACAGACCAAAACTTGAGACTCGTTTGTGAGAACAGAAACTAATTCTTATCTTGAATGAAAGGGTTAAATCTAACCACAGAGAGTTGAGTGTCAAGCAGCGTTTCCCAAACCAGACTGTCCGTGTCTGAAACGGAAGAACAGTCTGATCCAGCCCAGCCTTCAGTGCACACGCACAGGCCAAGGTTCTGTAACAGTATACGCAAACATCAAAGTTAAGAACAGTGGGACATGTCTCTCTTGAGCAATGTTACTCACCATGCTGCAGGTGCCTCGTCCTTCCTCTGCCCCACAATTCCCAGGGCAGACTGGACGGTCACACTGTGGACCCCCAAAACCATGGGGACACTCACAGAGGCCATTTATACACTGAGCTCCTGCCTGGCACTCGGATGAGATGACTGTACCCTCACCAGTACTACCATTTCCACATCGCTTCACCCAGAATGAGGCGTTAAAACCCTGAGCACGTCCTGAGGTGACGTTTGCCTCAAAATACACAGAGACCACACCTAGAGAAGAGGAAATGAAGTCGATCCTAATTACAACACAAAGCTATACTATTTTTCAAACAGTTTTTTTGGGGTCAATACAATTTATTTTAAAGAAATTAATAACTATAATAATGATAATTTATAATATTTTAATTTTATCATAATATAATTTGGTCTGGTTCCAAATATCATATTTTTTATTTTAATTAAGGACATATGAAATTGATCAAAAATGAGCGTAAAGACTTTCACATTCTGAAAAAAGATTTGTTTTAAGTAATTTCATGAAAAATATATGATTATATATATATAAAATAATGTAAAAAAATATAATATATGATTTTTTTTTCCACCTAACAATATGGAACTGCATTACTGTTTTCAACATTAATAGTAATAATACGAAATGTTTTCTAAACACCAAGTCAGCATGAGTTTGATTTCTGAGGGTGTCATGTGGAGTAATGACTGCAGAAAAATGGGTTTTGGTATCAAGAGGAAATTAATTTTACCACCCCAAATATTCAATACTTCTAGTAATTCAGCAATTTCTAGTATTGCTTTAATATGCATGATATGTAGAGAAACAATTATATTATTCTTAGTTTTGTCAAGCACCTGATGTCGCCTCAACAGTAATTGGCTCCATTCTTGTTGTGCCGCAGAATGCTCCAATAAGGTTGTGATGGGAGTGAACAACACCATTGCTGAGGAATCGTGGCAAGCCGTCAAATACATAAACATAGGAGTTCTGTGGGGAAAAATGTTAACTACAATATAACTATAATAAAAATGATGTATATTTTACAAAGCCACAAATGCTGTTTTGACAACATTCCACATCAGTAATCTGCCAGCATTGATCTACTCACTGTGCACTGTGTGTGTGAATCTGGGTGCCAGGTCAAGGCCACAGGTGGGCACGACTGCCTTGGCATGCATGGTGCCAAATCCTGAGACACAGAGAGGACCCACAGGCAATGAGAGAGCCCACCATGGCCACCCACTGCACCATGCCATCCCAGAGAGGAAGAGAGAGACAGGGGTACAGAGGAGGACAGCAGAACAGAGCGGCCTTGACACTGACTGAAACAGGTGCCGTTGTTCCTGTGAGGAAAAAATGTGAATTTCAGAGTTATGTACTTGTATAAATCAGAGTACTGCTTTTTAAAATTAGGCATTAAATAGCAGGTATATGATACCTTATTAACAAAATTTATGCTGTTTACATGGCAAATATAATAAACACAGTTGAAGACAAAAATATTAGCCCTCCTGTGAACTGTTAATTCTGTTTACATATTTCCCAAGTGATGTTATATGGATATTTTTTCCAACACATTTTTAAACAATAGTTGTAATTACTCATTTATAAAAATCTAATTCCTTTTCTCTTTGCCATGATGACAGTACATAATATTGTACGTTATTTTGCAAGATGCTAGGGATGCTAAAGGCTTGACTTGGTATTAGGCAACTAGTGGTTTGTTCTGTAGCCAATCAAAACAATATTTCTCAAGGAGACTAATAATATTGACCATAAAAGTTGTTACATTTTTAAAATATTTTTTTATTCCAGACAAACTAAAAGAAATAGGACTTTTTCCAGGAGAAAAAGGAATTACTCTGAAAATTGTCCTTACTCTATTAAACGTCACTTGGAAAATATGTAAAAAAATAATTTACATTTGACAGGAGGACTAGTAATTTTGTCTTCAACTTTAAGTAAATAACACATAAGTCTATCTTTTTAATTTAGCACATACATAGAGTCCATCAAATGTGGTTCATGACAGCTCAGCAGTCTTTGTTCGGCAACATTCCTCATTGGTGTTAGTATACATACAACAGTAAAATTTTACTTTTTCAGTGATTAATCCCTTTAAATTTGAGATCAAACAATAATCGCAGATACCTTGCTGAAAATGTTTTCCTCAAACTTGAAGACAGCCTCCTCAACAAACAGACCTCACCCAAAGTGTCAGACTCACCTGGGGTCTCCGTAGTATCCAGGCAGGCAGGACTCACAGTGTGGGCCTTGGGTGTGGTGGGTACAGTAGCACTGGCCAGTCTGGTTATGGCAGAATCCTTGAAGAGGGTCACCATGGCCATTACACTGACAGGGAACACAGCCATCACCCCGCGCCAAAGCAGAGCCAAAACTACCAGGCTTGCAGTGCTCACAGTGAGGCCCTGATGTCCAGTCTAAAAAGGGAAGAAAATATAGTAAATATAGCTAGTGAATTGAAGGTTTAAAGTCAAGGCTCTGGGATAATTCAAGCAAAACCTAGTTTGACTAATTTGGAATAGAGTAAAAACATGAACACACTGAAGAGTTGATTTTTAGTAAAAACTGAAGCTGTTCTTCTAACTGCAAGTGATTAAAGCTTTTTCATGTTTAATACTATAATGAGGACTATAATTGGGACCAATCACTGATTTCTAGAAGCAATTTTGGCCAATATTGACACCAATCACATATGCTGACAGATACATTTTTAATCAAATAAATGCAGCTTTGATAAGCAGTAAAAATTTCTATTACAAACATAAAACTTTTACACTGCTTATTTTATGCTGTTTTTTTGGAAAGTTAATTCTCACTTAAACAAGTCTCCCAAAACACAAAAACTGTCTTATGTTTCTAGTGAAATATGACAACACTGGTCCAGAAATTTTTTTGTTTTTTTCAAGAAATATTCAGAGTTATTTAATAAAGATGTATGTTTTTTTTATATTACCCATACCAGACACAGAATGAGATGGCATTGCAGCAGGTACCACTTCCTTTTACCCATAAGTGAAGAATAAAAAAGGAATATAAGAAGATAAGGGCCTTGAACAGTGATCTTTACCTTGGCACTGGTCACAGATCCCTGGAGCTGTAATACATGTGCTGTGGAAGTTACAGCCACAATCCACATCACACTCCACTCCACTCAGCACTAGAGTGGCCGGGTCTGAAGTCCAACCCAAAGAGCACTCACACTCAAACCGAGGACTCCCACTGCACCGGCCCTGACGGCACTCATTATAACATCTGAGACAGAGAGAGAGAGAGCGAGATTAACATAGATTACAAGACAGTAGTGTTGTCAAGATAATTTCAAAAAATATAAAAAATTAAATAAAAACAAAACTCAATCACACTGCCATAGCATTTATCAAAATTTCAATATTTATGCATGCCTTCACTTCTTCATTTACCAGAATTAAAAGCAAAGCTCAATATTAATATTTAAAAAAAAAAGTAATTTTTGTTTTTGTGGTTTTGAACCATGTAACATTGTAAAAACATTATGCCATAAAGCATTCTAATACATTGTACAATTCCTAATCCCAATTGTAGAACTAGAAAATAAACAATATGCCTGTTATAAAAGGTTTGTTGAAAAAACATTACTGAAGACAAGATGAAAAATCAGTACTGAACAAATAAGCAAATTACAACCAATAACACCTATAAATAAAACAGTAAAAATATAACAAGCACTGCAAACAGTGCTTAAGATTCTTCAAGTAGGTCTAAGGGTGTTTTTCTTTTGTTTTTGGTTTGTTATGGTTAATGCCTGCTATCACCGTAAGAACATCTTCCACATTTGTTTACTTTTCCTTTAAACAGTGTTTTAAACACTCTTGTGGTTTAAAAAAAGAGCTCACTCAAAAATAACATTTTCTCATCTTTTACTCATCCTCCACTTGTTTCTTTCTTCTGTTGAACACAAAGAAAAATATACTGAAGAATGTAGAAAAGAAAAACAACCATTGACTTCCATTATAGCATCAACATTTTTGTTCTTGCTATAACTGTCAATGGGAGTTTAATTCCCATCATTCTTTAGAATTCAGAACCACTTAAATAAATTAGGAAATATTCATTTTTGTGTGAACTATCCCTTTACAGACTGCCATATTGATGTTATATGACATATTTAGCTTAAAAACTTAATCTACAAGATCACATAGATGAGTGCTCAGAGAGAGAAGCACAAACAATGCCTGAGTATTGAGCTTTCTACCATGTTACTGTGCTTAAACTTTAAACCTTACAAAACCTGAAATGCAAATGGAGTTTGCAGCATCAACTGTAAAATGAGCCACTGAAAACTCTCAATTAATTAACAAAAGTCTCACGTCTGGTTGCAGTGGTGCACTCCATCTCCCGTGAAGCCCCTCTCACAGTGACACTCATAGGATGTTGGGGTGTTGACACAGGTCGCAGAGGGATGGCAGGTGTGCAAACCCAAGCGACACTCCTCCACATCCGGACAGGACGGGTACGACCAAACGGCATCTCCGTCTCCTTCCATCCCTTCCAGAAGTTCCAGCTCCAAATCCATCTCCAGCTCCATCAGCCGAGGGGGCGATAACGTCTGAGGCTCAGGGCTGATGGAGGAGGTAAGGGATGTCAGTCAAAAATTGAAACTATGAAACGACACATTAACTGACCATTACTAGAGTGTTTAGATTTCACCTGGTGGCTTTCACTTCAGCTACAGCCATACTGCAGTTTACAGCGGAGTGGTCATTCATCCCACCCCAGTCACCTCTCAAACACCTGAGGAAAAAAGTAACGAATGAAGTTGGACAACAGAGGGATTTGTTGAAGATTTCAATCCAGTAATGGTTGATTGATTACTGTTGTGTTTCACTCCTACCTGCCGATTGTGGGGTTGCTGTAGTCTCCGCACCAGCCGCACTGAAACGTCTGCAGACACTCTGAACAGGTTGTGAGAGCAGTGCATTGCTTACACTGAGGGACAGAATGAACACTGGAAAGAAAAGATAAGAGAGAAACACTGGAAAAACACAGGGAAAAAAAACAAGCTTTGCAATATAGTGCAAGATACACTAGTGCAAGAAACTAAAAGAAATGTGGACTACAGCACAGAAATTTGATAAATTATTAGTACTAATAACATTATATATTACAGTATAATAACAAAAAAAAAAATCAGAGGCAAGTTTTTATTATTATTATTATTATTATACAAAAATACAAGTTTTAAAAAAGACAGCAATAGCTTACTAATAAATTATAAACGATTACTACTACAATATGGCAACTGATATATTATAAGTAGATCAAAAAAACAAGATAATTATTAAATACAATAATAAATTACAGTAATTGATATATTTATAATAATTATTATTATTACTATAAATTCAAATATTACAATTCAAGAAACCAATAGCTTTCTGTTTAAATATTATAGCTACAAAAATTATTACTACAGTACAGCAATTCATAAAAAAATATATATTATTATTAGTAAGATTATTATTGAATAATTAAGGCATAACATTTATAATTTACAAAATAAAACAACAACAACATTCTTTCTATTTTAATCATATTATGATTATTTCCACATTGACTGTCTTTCAAAATGACAATTCTTCACCTTAAAATTTAGGTACATTAGTTATTAGTCATTTGTTGGTTTTGTATATTGTGTTTTTTATAGTAATTCCCAGACGATAGTGTTGCATTTTTATTTGAGCAGTGTATAATTCTATTACAACACACACTAATTAAACATATTGTTCAAACACTTGTCACTCGTGGTCTAAAGTCCCAACTAACTCACCTGTCATACCAGTCCCTGCACTCTCCATAGGGGAACTTTGTGAGGTACGCAGCAAAGTAGAAACAGGACTGAGCAGATTCACACCATGCACACTGACTGGAGTTAGACAAACATTCTCCACACGTCAGCCTCCTGACAGAGAGACAGAGAGAGCGTTACATGAAAAGAAATATCTTTCTGAGGTCCGTCAGTTTACACACACCAAACAAATAATTCATAGACAAGTTTATCACTTCAAAACTCACTGGTTGCAAACATTGGGACACCCTCCTGGTTCCCGGATAGACCCCTCTAATCTCCCACGGCGGCTGCACAGATAATCTCCCTTCTTGCTGGAGTTGATCTGCCACTCACAGTAGGGGTCCTGCAAACATTCAGAGATTCATGAGAGAAACTCCACTGCAACCATAGCTGATAAACAGACTGCATGCTGCTCTGGATCAAAACACGGTCTTCTCAGATGTCTTGATGTTGATGTAGTACCTGAGTGCAAGCGGCACAGTCTCTATATTCCTCACACAGTGTGCAATGCTGAGGGTTGAGCAGTAGGTGGCGCTCTTCTCCCTGAGGGTCAATGCAGGGCTGCTGATTGATGTCCGAGCGTAGAAAACACAGGTTCATGGTGGGACACCAGCCGCACGATTGATCTGACAGACAGGCCAGACACGAGCGGTACTCGGAGCAGGAGTTGGAGCGGAAGGGTTCGAGGAACAGGAAAGAGATCTCCTAGAAAATGTTGGAAATGTAAATAACAGTAAAATTTAAAAAATCTATGTATCTATAGAAACTATATTTACAGGTTGTTGTAAAAGATGCATAAACATACAAATATTTAGATATTCTGACAGCATAGGGAGAAGGAATTGATTATGTGACTTATAGCTGCTGGACCGGGCTATGTATGGAGTACATAGTTTATGTATTTTCTTTAAAATTATCTATAAAGTATTAAAATTTCTACACAATTTATACATTTTTAAATGCATAAATATAGAAAAATACTAACTGTGCTGGATATTTATATCACTAATAAATGACTAAATTAATAAATTATTCTTTTTTTATTATTAGTCGCAGTCATTTTGATGAAAAGAAAAGAAATTGATAGACACTTGTTTCTATTAACAAATCCTATCAGAAATGGAATTTAAAAGCATTATTGCAAAATAAACTATTTGTGGTTTCAAATATTTACATTTTATCTAAAAATATTTTTCATCCATCATTCATTCATTCATTTTCATTTCGGCTTAGTCCCTTTATTAATCTGGGGTCGCCACAGCGGAATGAACCGCCAACTTATCCAGCATATGTTTTACGCAGCGGATGCCCTTCCAGCTGCAACCCATCACTGGGAAACATCCATACACACTCATTCACACACATACGCTACGGACAATTTAGCTTACCCAATTCACCTATACCACATGTTTTTGGACTTGTGGGGGAAACCGGAGCACCCGGAGGAAACCCACGCGAACACGGGGAGAACATGCAAACTCCACACAGAAACGCCAACTGACCCAGCCGAGGTTCGAACCAGCGACCTTCTTGCTGTGAGGCAACGTGCTACCCACTGCGCCACCGTGACGCCATTTTTCATCTAAGTGTAGTGGTTTTTTTTTTGTTTTGGTTTTTTTTGTGTGTGTTTTGTTTTGTTGGATAATATAACTTCTATGTGTAAAGTACAGTAATGTATATTTCGTTTTTGGGTACCTAGCAATATTTGTTTTGCATTTAAATTGTCTCTTGTAAGAGAATTCTGTGAATTTCTATAAGGGAGAAGAGAGTGATGTTCTTTTGTTGGGGTGGGAAATAATTGAGACAGAATGTAATTGTGTTTTTCTGTTACCTGTCTTGCATAATCAAAAATAATAAACGCATTGTTAAAAAAAATATATATATATTTTTCATGCACAATTAATTTATTGGGATTTAATAAAAATAAAGAATACTTTATTGCAATTCAGCTGCTTTTAAAATATGGAAGTTGTTTCTTAAATCACTTTTCAAGAATCATGGATTTTTTCCTGGTACTGTAGCAGCTGCAGTCATACAATTTTACATAAAAAAAACAACAAATAAATAAAATCTAGAATATTCTGCATGTCTGTAGTTTTAAACACTTACGCTGCCTCCAGGTAACCCCGTTCTGTTCCAGGTGAGAGCCATCTCACTAGTCTGTCCTGATGCAGAGTTATTGAGGTAGCCCTCCGCCTGAATCAGGTACCAGTTTCCTCGTGTAAGATTCTGGAAGAGACGAGAACCATCCGACCGGGAAAGCTTATGGATATCCTTCTCCTCCTGGGCATACCACCGTCCCAGCACATCCGTCTGCATGAAAGAAAGGTTTAGAAAAGACTTAGCAAACTTACAAAACACTTTCTTGTCTCGTCTGAAGCATAATTTTGTGATATTTCATACCAGTTGAAGAGAGTTTGGTCCGGCTGCCATCTGAGCAGTGAAGTGGAGCTTCTGGATTCGAGCCCACATGGCCACAGTTTCCTGATGAGGAGGGGAGCTCCATAATGGGTGAATGAAGCCCCGAAACTGCAGCGTCACATCCATCTCTGTAGAGGGATTGAGAATGATGGAGGTACTGCGCAGGATAGACACCTACAAAGAACAACACATGTACGAGAGGATGAAAAACAGAATTATTTGGGGAATCTTATGCAATTAGTGTAAGATATGACAATTTATGTAATGATGCAACTTATTATTAAGACGACTACAAAATTATACCCCAGACAACAGTTTTCTGTGAACATGTCAAACTATCGATCAAAGACTACAAATTCTGGCCAATGATAAGATGAATCCTTTAAGATTTGTCAAATTTGTTTCAGACAGCCAGACTGTAGTTCAAAAACAGTGTACGCCCAAAAGTTTTTTTAAAAGTAGCAGAACTGTAAGGAACACTCCACGTTTTTTGTTCAGTTTTACCATTTCTGAATCTAATAAGCCGTTCTAGGGGACTGGGGAAGCACTTTTAGCTTAGCTTAGCATAGATCATGGAATCAGATTAGACCGTAAGCATCTTGCTCAAAAATGACCAAGAGGTTGCAACGATTTTCCTATTTAAAGCTGCACTCTTCTTTAGTTATGACGGAAAATGAAAAGCTGCTATTTTCTAGGCCAAAATGGCTAGGAATTATACTATCACTCTGGAGTAATACAAAAGGCTATAGAATACACAAGACATGTCACTCATATAATTTTAAATGGGGAAAAGTGTACTGGTCAATATGACGAATGAAGCCCCGCCTTCTAGTACAGGAGCCAATCATCGATAGCTGTTAACTGATGATTCTCCAGGGGAGGGGCTCGGACTAGACGTGAGTTTCTGCAGATTTTGTGTGATTCGAACGTTTAGAAATGAAACTAAAGAGACAGTTGTTTTTTAATTTTATAGGTGATTCCTAATATGAAATTTAATCGTAAGCTTGGCAGGCAATTTTAGAGAATTTTATGTTTCCCCATTCAAACAGAAAGCCCGAGCATACTGCCCGAGAGGTATTTCAAAGAGTGAAATGACTTGCTTTAAAGAGACTTTGATAATACTCAAAGAACCTTGATGCCGTACCATGGCTGCAGCAAGAGAAATGATATTACACAGCACCTGAAAATTTGAAACCGGATAACTCTTGGGAGTCTTAAAATGTGCCTATTTTCAAAAACAAGTGGAGCGTTCCTTTAATATTATATAGTAAAAAATATAAATAAAATGACAAATCCTATTCATTAGTATAGTAAAAGTCAAAGCATACAAAGAGAGCATATATATAGCTTTTATACATGGGTGCATAAAATGGAAGTGTCTGCAGAGTAGAAAGTCATGAGAGCGCAGGATTGAACCTGTCATACCTTGTCAGGCTGTGATTGATTGCGTGGATGCTGGAAGGTGAGCAGGTGCAGTCCCGGGACATAGTTCTCGGTGCGACAGAAGGGGAGGGAGGTGAGGAAACGCGTGCGCTCCCCCCACCAGCCGTACGCCCCAGAGATCTGGTCCACGCGGCATGCACTGTGCTCTGCCAGGGGTCAAAGTGTACAATATTTACTCATCATAGGCCACATGATTACATACACACTCAGGTCACTTGACATATACATGTAGGTATATAGTGTAAATGAGCTTAGAACCCTAATGTAGGGCACAGTTTGTCAACATAACATGACTGTAAAATGTCATACACAAACACACAGCAACTCAGTAACAAGTTATTTCACAGACTGCAAAAAGTGTCTAGAAATAAAGATTTACTGAGCAGTGTGGGGTTGTATATTTGTCTCTTTTTAGCAGTCATGCTCTCTGCTCTCTCTTTACCTGAAACAGGCAAGCAGGACTCATTCTGCACACACCAGCCGAATTCCCCAGAAACCCGTGGCAGAGAGTTTGGCACTCCACTGAACACCAGACACGACTGGCAGTCTGACAGGAAACGAGCCAGACCCAGACATCCGGTGCTGCCACACTGTGTACAAACACACATGAATCAAATAAAGAAGTGAGAGACACAAGCGAAAAAAGAGGTTATACTTCATTTTAAAGTGTCCTTGTTACAATGTAACTATTCATTTAATTATTCATGTAATTATGCAATATTACTATAGTAAGTACACGGAACATGTGTAACTGCTTAGGACTGAGCAATTAATTGAAGATGATTTTCATGAGCATTTCGTCAGTATAACTGTTTCTAGTAAACCTTCAGTACTTGCTCTCAGATTGAGCAGCATTTTCTATGGGCAGTCACCATTCAATGACAAGCAATGCAAAAATCACATTCAAAATCTAAATTGATAAAATTTGACGATAATGACAAAGATAATGACAGCTGTTCACATAGCTTGTCACTGAAATATGGCTCTGTGTGGTAAATGCTGCATGACCAAGTAAAGGAGACTGTGGAAGTATTACCGGGTCAGTGGGCTGGTATTCCCGACAGCGACCTTCACACCAACTACACTCTGGATTCTTCAGGCACAAGCTTTCACTTGGAGCTTCAGCACATACACTGTCCTGTTAGACAAACACACACATTTACACTTCTTGATGCACACACTACAGTTCAAATGCTCGAGGCCATTAAGACTTCATGCTTAAATGAATGTTTTTATTAAAGTTAAGATAAACTGACAGAAGAAATAACAAAAAAATTATATTTCAAATAAATGCTGTCTTTTGAACTTGCCTTAAATCCTGCTCTGACTTTATGAGAAATTTTATATAGATTTTTAAATATGATTAAATATATACATAATAATGTGTCAGTTATGGGAATAACAGGACAGCTACAGATAAATCCCAATAAGCATTCGGATTATCTATATTTTTGGATGACAAAGATGGGTGATTTCTGACCAATGGTCAGACCAATTTTACTCACATTATTGCAACACTTTAACAACTTAAGTCCACTTTTTAGAACTACAGGTATGAAAATGGCCTCAAATTGTAATAATATATTTCACTTTAACTGGATTATTGATCAAAACTATTTGGTAACCATAAGAAACTTATTTGAATTTTTTTTTAAATTTCATAATATGCATGTTTACAGAAAAAAAAAAAAAAGCAGACAAATAAATGTCTTTACTTTAAATTTAATGTCTAAAAAACGTCTATACCCTGTCTCCTGGGTCACTGCTAACAAACAGCGGGACTTTATATGCCACAAGGTCGCCACGGGCAACTCCACTGTAGCCGCCAGCAACTAGCAGCACACGGCCCTCCATGACTGCAGCAACATGGGAGTATCGACCCCTCACTGAAACACCTCCTATAGAAACATAACAGTAAAAATGTTAGTATTGAAGGTTATTAAAACTTTACATGTTAACATAATTGAATAGTTGTTTTGTGACTAAACCTTTTAAGCACAGACTATATCATTGGCGCCATTCACTTCCCACAGATAAACCATTGTCATGTGTTTAACAATCCCATTGAATTAAAAAATACCAGTGTAATCTTCTGTTTATTCTACGCTATAGGATTTCACTTAGACTGGTATTTCCTGGGTTTCTTCATATTTGGTGGTTCTGTGTGACTCGCAAACGAAAGTGCTCTCTGGCCTTCGGATTTACTACTGATCACATCACTGTACTTTCCTTTACATGATGTGCAAGACACATGCAGCAATGCGTTTTTTTTGTCGATTTATTGTTCAGGCCTAGCTCAAATGTTTAGCAGTTTAATAGTCACCTAAAGTATTTTTAATTAAATAGGTGTATACTTGCAAATCTGCCTAAATACGCATTATCATTGTATTATATACACAGTGCATCCCACAGACAAAATAGGGGAATCTGTAATTATATTGTACAATCACATCCCTGAAAAAAGCAGTAATACAGCTCATTCTCAAACACACTGAACACTAAAGGCAACACTGATCCTGACTGCAGAAATTACAATTGCGTTTCACTCAAAACACGTGAGGAAACAATTCCTCAAGAAAGTGAATCTCATGATCACAGGAATTTAAGATTCGCTGCTCTGATTTAAAGTTGGCATGATTACTTTTCTTATTTTTTTTTATATGTATATAGTAGTGCTTGTTATAAACAATGGATCTGTGCACTTAATTATTTAGTCAAATTTTATTTGCCCTAATAAACTTTAATCAAATACCTTAACCTTCCCTCCCCGCTTGAAATGACTTTTCTTCACTACTGGTCACATGGAATGTCTTTAGCATGGGGCTATCTGTGTGTGTCTCGTTTCTGCCCTTCCTTTGCGGGAGGAAGAGGTTTAAACAACTCTGTCTGTAAAATTTAGCTCCTCATTCTTGTCATCATCTAGCATCTGAAAACATTCTGCACAAGAGGGTGCCGACGTTGATGGACAGTAGTCCTCTACAACCAAGTGCAAACTGGCAAATCTTCCTCTATTTTTTTTTGCAACGCTTCCAACGATCCATCAGTTTCCGTTTCCAAAAGACGAAATCACTTTCTTTTACATTTCAGAAACCGTTTTAATCAAATATATGTCACGATTGTGAAAAAATGACAATATTAACTTCTGTTTCATGCTGACTTTAAGACCTATTGAAGGCGCTAATTCACGGAAAAGCGATTTAAGACTTTAAGACCTGCGGAAACACTGCTTGAGGAAACATCTTAAAGGCAGGCGTATTAATGTCATAGCTTCACAAATCTTCCTTCCATTTAATAATTCCACCTGGCAGAACCAATATTACAGTCTCTCCTATTTCACTAGGTTGTGTACAGGACGGCTTCTGTGCTCTTATTGGTCGACCTCACAGATGTAGAGAAAGCCATCATTGAGGGTTGAAAAATAAATTACATGTAAGGCTTTCCTTCAGGACACTGTGAAGCCCACTGGCATTTATGAATCAATGCAAAAATAAATTATGTTTGTGTTTTGCAGTCTGAACCTGGCATAAAGCAAGTAAACAATAAAATGATGTAGTACAATGACAATAAGTTACAAAAATCCTTCAGAAAATCTAAAATATTCTATAAGGCTGAGAAAAAAAATGTTTCACAAAATAAAAAGAACACTCCCCAAAATCCTGACAGGCACTAGAAAGGATGCCAAATCGACACCAGCTTTCCATGGTTAAGTTACAACAAACAGAAAAACATTTTTATCTGAAGGCCGTTTTACTTCTCATAAATGCATTGTTTAAAAGTTGCAGGCAAGGAAATTTACACAAATAATGACCTCTCCTGAGAAGGTTACAAGAAGCCCCGAGTCAGACTGAAGCATCTTGTACAAGTCCTTAAAGGCTCTCCTGTTTTTTCTTGCACAAAATCCTCAGGGAGCCATTGGTCATCAATTCCACACATCATTATATTTCACCGCCTCTCTAAAAAGATATTCAATAGACTCTTAAATATACACTTACAGATATCCAATAGACTATTAAATATACACTTACGCTGACTGTGGCTATCTCCAACAGACACCCACTGATGGCAACCGAGGTGATAGAAAAAGATCTCCTCGTCGTAGCACTTCTCTTCGGTGTAGTGGATATGCACATTCCCTCCTGAGAGAAGAAAAACAGACATCCGTTAATAATGCAATAAAAATCTTCACATTTCATTCACATTCACTGAGTTTGCTTGTAGCTTTACTAACCGTACACCACCATGTAGTTGCCGATGACGGTGGCAGAGTGGAATGCTCTCTCCCTCGGGCCACTGGCAGGAAAACGTGAGCGGAAGGAAGTCCAAAACCGCTTCTCAACATGGAAAGCATCAGTCGAGTTCACACGCACACTGAACCTGGTTGAGACAGGAGGTGCAGATAACAATAGCCAGAACTTACATAAAGAACAAGCCATTACAATGAACGGTCAGATTCCAAGGGATAGTTTACAATCTTGTTTATTTGTGCAATTTTGTCATTTTTAAGGAGTTTTCACAGACTTTCTTGAATAAAATAGAAATTAATATCTGATCTGTGCATGTTTAAAGGTGGTGCTTCCTAATCACTAAAAAGTTCACAAAAAAGTATTTAAATAAATAATAAGAATAATAATGATGATAATTATAATAATAACTTAAACTCAAAAAGAAAAACCTAATATATGAACTGAAATTGAATTATTGTATCCTATAATCATATAACAAAATAATAAATGGTAAAACAATATAAAAATATAATATAAATATTATATTATAACTATAATAATATTTATATTATAATATAAAAATATAAATATTCAATAATGCAACTACATTTGGTCATTAATGAATATACAGTTACTGAACTATACTATACTATTTTATTATAATTTAATCTTAACACCTTTAAAAAATGTTTGTTTTTGCAAACAAAAAAAGCAAATTTTTACAATTCACACTGTTTCAAAGCAGCTTTCAAAACAAAGTGTTAAAATTTATAATGTTGTTATGCCTTATTGTTACATTTAGCAGATGATAATAGTATGCAAAATGTAGATAGTCTATAGAATGTAAATAGTTCTGTGTTGATACAGTCAAGCAAGGAGTTAAGAAATGCTACATATTATATATTACCCAATGTGAGTTCCCTGCATGTATAAAACTTTACATATAGTTGTGCAATAACAGTTAATATATGGCAAAAATATAAATAATTATACAGCCAGAATTTGTATATAGTTTTTATATTTTGAATAAGGTCAGCTGACGCTACACATGCACAAGTGTCTAATGCAGTGATATGTTGTGTGTTTTACCTAGCAGTGGTAGGTCTGTGTCCTCCATACACCAGCAGAGTTTTGGAAGGGGAATGGTAGATCATGCTGTGTCCTGCAGTAGCAGGTGGTTTTCCGCCTGTAGGCTGAACTGCCTCCCACACTCCATCCCTCATCCGAAAACGGTATAGTAATGAGGAAAACATGTCCTCCTCTGTCCTCCCTGGAAACACAGGTCAATCAATTATTCTTAGGACAAGACACTGCAGATGAATAGGGTCAAAAAAGGACACAAAATACTACTCCAGCTGATAGATCAAATAAAAAATAACAAGCATTATTTGGATTACTTTTTTTTTTTAAATGCATTATTTAGGCATAGTGCGTCACGGTGGCGCAGTGGGTAGCACAATCGCCTCACAGCAAGAAGGTCGCTGGTTCGAGCCTCGGCTGGGTCATTTGGCATTTCTGTGTGGAGTTTGCATGTTCTCCCCGTGTTCGCGTGGGTTTCCTCCAGGTGCTCTGGTTTCTCTCACAAGTCCAAAGACATGCCGTACAGGTGAATTGGGTAAGCTAAATTGTTCGTAGTGTATGTATGTGAATGAGTGTGTATGGATGTTTCCCAGTGATGGGTTGCAACTGGAAGGCAGCCGCTGCGGAAAACATATGCTGGATAAGTTGGCGGTTCATTCCGCTGTGGTGACCCCAGATTAATAAAGGGACTAAGCCGAAAAGAAAATGAATGAATGAATTTAGGCATAATTTAATTAAATAAGAACTAGATTTGCATGTAATTGAGCACAAATTTTGTTTGGTTGGTTGGTTAGGACGATTCTAAGGGACCACGCAGTTTTGGGGCCCACCGAGATATTATGAGGGGCCCAAACGACCCCTCCCCCCGGTTTTCAATTTCGTCTACGACACCAACCCAAGCTGCTGATTTGTAAATCTGCGTATAAAAATATTGCCTGCAACATAAACAGACATTATTTCACTGAAAGCAATAAGTTTGGTCCTTTGACAAACAACAAGCACATCTTCCTCTGCCTTGGCACCAGTCATTGCAGAAGAGCAGATTTGAATCTAGCAGCTGATCGATGATGTACTATTCATTTAAGATTAATATTTAAGATTAAGAATACAATTTACTCACCCCCAAAAACATAGAGATAGTGGTCTACTATTGCTGCTGCATGATTGGCCAGTCTGGGTGCCCCAGAAGCATCTGATTGGCCCAGCTGCTGCCATTCATTCTGCTGTGCACGGTATATCCAGACATCGCTAGCCAATGAATGATTAGCAAGCTCTCCACCATATATAACCATGCTGCCTTGCCATTCAACTGCTGTGTGGGAATGTCGAGGAGCCTGATAGAAAGATAATATAATTTATGGAATCATTCAAATTAAATTAAATCATCAGAAACACAAGACAAAACATGTTTAAGAAATAAAGGAGCTTACTGGACTATACGAGAATGTTATCTGTTCCCAACTGTTGGTCGAAAAATTGTAAACAACAAGGTCCTCCAGTGCTCTATTCAGATCAAACCCTGAAATAAAGAAAGGGTTGAAATAAATCCCACAACTGTAACTAAAAAATTGTTTTGATGCTCAAAACACTAATTTTTACTACATTTATATTTAATGCTGTAAATTATTCTATTTTTTTGCACATAATTTGGCATATAATATGCTATTTACACAACAAAATACATAGCTGTCCATTGTTGGAAGGGTACATTGCAAGAAGAAGAGTATTCAAGAAGATGATTTTTTTACACCAAATTGTTTTATCTTGCCATTCCATTATTTTTTTTCTTGTTCTGAGATTGCTATTACTTTATTAATTTGAATGAGTTGATAACTGCACAAAAAAATTATAAAGTTAGTATAACATTGATTTAAACAATTTATTTACTTTCCAAATAATATTATAGCTCTCTGCTTTACTGGAATTATTATATAAGAAATATATGATTATTTGATTTTGTGAACAATTATTTTATTTTTTTGGCCTATGTTCTTGATAGATAGAGCTTAATATTTATTTGACACAATAGAATTTTGTTTTCATACAATGAAATAGCTGCGATTTAATGATAGGAAAAGGTCCTTGCAAACTCTTCTGTTAAAAAAAAAAAAAAAGTCTTCTGTAAAGTTAGTGTTCGCAAACACAATATAATCTAAATTATTTTATTATCCATTTTGCTTTTTTTTGTATACTATTGATAGCTTTTTGACTGCTCTAGAGGGGTCCTATATATATTTCTTTTTGTACATTTTTATATCTTCTATAAAATATAGAAAGTTTCACATTTTCCATAAAACATTATATCAAATTGCTTAAGTGGATTGATAATATAAAATATAAATACAGTTGAAGTCAGAATTATTAGCCCTCCTGAATTATTAGCCACCCAGTATATTTTTCCCCAGTTTCTGTTTAACGGAGAGAAGATTTTTTTTCAACACATTTTTAAACATAATAATTTTAATAACTAATTTATAATAACTGATTTCTTTTATCTTTGCCATTATGGCAGTAGATAATATTTTACTAGATATTTTCCAAGAAGACCCAGGACACGCTGGAGGGACTATGTCTCTCGGCTGGCCTGGGAACGCCTTGGGATCCCCCCGGAGGAGCTGGAGGAAGTATCTGGGGAGAGGGAAGTCTGGGGTTCTCTCCTAAGACTGCTGCCCCCGCGACCCGGCCCCGGAAAAGTGGTTGAAAATGAATGAATGAATGAATTTTCTAAGATACGAGTATTCAGCTTAGAGTGCAATTTAAAGGCTTAACTAGGTTAATTAGGTTAACTAGGCAAGTTAGGGTAATTAGGCAAGTCATTGTATAATAATGGTTTATTCTGTAGACAATCGAAATAAAATTTTGCTTAAGGGGGCTAATAATATTGACCTTAAAATGTTTTATTTTTATTTTTAAACTGCTTTTATCCTATCCGAAATAAAACAAATAAGACTTTCTCCAGAAGCAAAAATATTATAGGAAATACTGTGAAATATTCCTTACTCTGTTAAACTTCATTTGGATAATATTTGAAAAAGGAAAAAAAATTCACAGGAGGGCTAATAATTTTGATTTCAACTGTATATAATTTTGAGTATTGCCTTACAACAAAGTGCTTTTATTTCACACAGTTATTAACAGATTATAATACATGAAAAAAAGACAGGCACATAAAAATCACAGGAAGGTGATCTCTTGCAAGAGTCCTTGGCAAAACAAATGTGACAACCCCTGACCTAAACAAAGAGAAATGATTAAAGAGCAATCAGAAATGAGAAATACTAGCTGTAAAACTACTCTGTCTTACCTCCGAACATGTACATGGCTCCAGTGGAAGCGAGGTAAACCCCAGCAGAGGAGGTGCGAGGCGCTGCTTTAACATCACCTGAGCTCACCTCCCACCACTGCCCTGCCCAACTGTTGTCACGAAGACCCAGCTGACAGTCCTGTCCCACAAAGCCAGAGCTGCAGATACACTGCTGACCCCTCTGTGATGGAGAAAACAAAACATAAATCTGACATGAAATAAAAATTTTAATCAATTTAAAGCTGCAATTTGTATTGTTTTTTGGGGGTTGAACAAGTACATAACTAATAAGTGTTCAAAACTATGTCCTTACCTCAGCCCAATTCGCTTTGGTAAGCTTGTAATAATGTTTAATATATAGAGTGGTACTAGTAGGTTTTTGTGGTAAATATGTGTGGGCTGATATTCATCTATGCTTCATTACGCCACATATGTATACATACAGAAGGAGTGCACGGAGTGCAGGTGGACCATTTACAGCCTTTTAAAAGAGAAATTAAAATAAATGGCAGATCATAATCCAGAAAGGTCAAAACAACAATCATGACAACCAACAGAATTTGGACTGCAGAGTGACCACAGAAAAATTCCTATTTCCTTATATCAAATTTGAATGTTATGACGACAAGAGATTAAACTCAATGCAGGTGTTATTAAGACTAACAATTTCATAACAATGTATCTTGTATAGCAATAATCTTTTTTGTATGGTTTGATGTTATATAAACCAATTGGCAATCAGATTTATTCACCATTGGCACGTAGTGCAGTTTATTGTAACACTCTTTGGTCAGAATAAAAAATTGCAGAAATGTTGAGATAAGAAAGTTTTTATTTGGGTCAAAATATAAACTTGTAGAATCTGTGACTCCAAAGTGCAGTTTCCACATCGGTGCAGTGATTGACAGGCACACATACACTGCAAAACATAAGATTCATCCACTCAGTAGAACCGCCAGATACTCTGCTCGAGTAAAAAATATAATTCCGCAAATAACTGCAACTGCAAATGGACATAGAGAGGCAAAACTTATGGACTGCAGCTTTAAAAGTGCAGGATGTAGGATTGATACCTAGTGGTTGAACTAGGTATTGCAGTCCAAATACAAAATATGGGATTTTTTTTTTCCACCTGGCCACTCCTCAGACTGACACACACACACAGGTTGTCAGATTGATGATACGAATAGGAGTGGACCAAAAGTGAAATTAAGTATTCAGGTGAGTAGATCACATACAGAGTCAATGAAGAAAAATACGCAACGCATTTGCAGCAAACACACAGAATTCGTCTCAATCATGTCTTCAACGCAAATTCAAATAATTTGAGCTGAAAATTAGCTTGAGCTGAAAAACATCTCACAAGTAAAATAGAGCGAGTGATGCTGTCCTCCACGTTCGGTATAAACTTAGCATTACACTGTAAACTGGTCAGCTAATGTTCACATTTGTAATATTTGTATTATTTTATTTACTAATTAAAAACCATCTCATGTGGATTTTATAACTCTGAATCTGTCTCATCTGCTACTGTCCTCTGGAGGTCACATTTTTGGCCGCATACATTGAGGCATTGAAATAAAATACACTGTTTTCCACCAAGGCAACCCAGGTGCTAAAATATTATTGGTTTAAACTTGCAGTGGGCAGGTTGCACAATTTGTTCAGTTTGCAGGTTTCTTTTTTCTTTTTACATTTTAAGGTATTTTCATGCTTTAGAGTCAAAAATGTACATACAGCACCTTTAAAGGTTCACCAAAAAATATAAATTCTGTCTTCATTTACTCTCCTTCTGCTTGTTCCAAACACAAGAAGATATTTTGAAAAATCTTAGTAACTGGTAGCTTTTACTGGTAGCTTACTATGGAAGTCAATTGCTATTGGTTACCAGCATTTTAAAAAATATCTTCTTTTGTGTTCGACAGATAAACAAAACTCAAATGTCTGGAACCACTTGAGAGTGAGTAAATAGAGAGTTCATTTTCATTTTGGGTGAACTACCCCCTTAAGCATGATGAAAAAGTTCCCTTTTGTTTACCTTATCGCAGTTACCATGACCACGTTGTGTGCAGGCCTGAGAGCAGAGAGGGGTATTGCAGTCCACTCCTCCCCACCCCTGCTGGCACTGACAGTGGGCAGTAGCCACGTCACAACGCCCATGACCACCGCAGTCGCCAGGGCAAACTGAGAATGTGTAGGTGGCATTGAAGCCCAGCAGGTTGTAGTTGGCATCACTGAAGAGGTGGAGCAGCATCTTGTAGATAACAGAGAAGTTTAAGAAATGATAATACTGTGCCAAGACTACAAAGACAAGAATACAGTGAGAAAGAATCCCAAGATCAGGAAGATATTTCTATGACATACAACACACACAAATGGAAAAACACAAGATGGAACTTTGTTTCTTATCAAAGCTGAATATAAAAAACTGAATGGAAGTGCATTTTGATTCATTGAAACTGCACCCAAATGCTGAAAGAATTGCACAGAGGATGAATTAGACTTACCTTTCCAGACTTCGCTTCGATTGGCTGTGGTAGTGTATTCCCACTTAAACTTGCCAGTAGAGGGCTCTGGTAGGAATCTCCATCATAGACAAACAAATAGTCATAGGTGCACTCTGTGTCCATAAAAGTGAAGTTAAGCACAATGCGATGGTTCCTGCTAGGAGCTGAAAGAGAATAGAAAAGTTCCCATTACAAAACAAAATGCATACATTATAAATAGTGTTTAACTCCCTTTTAAGAGACATTTGTAATAAATATAAGTTTTGAAAGGAAATCAAAGCATAAATTAGTGTCTTGCCATTTCAAACTAAATCAGGCCCAAACTAAGCTTGTTTGAAGTTTATTTCAGCCTGCCAAAAATACTTTCAGAAAGGTTCACTCCAACTGGTCAACACCTTACAATTATTATTGATTCTTGCCAGGTAGGTATGGCCCTAAGGGTCTGCTTTCTTCTACTTTCTTAATTTGCTAGTTTGTTTCGTTCTTTTAGTTTGTCAATAGCTGTTTCCATCAAAAGATGCAAATTAGATTTGAGCGCAGCTGATCAAGACAGATCTTGAAGTTAAAAATATCAAATCCTTTTTGACGACTTTGATTACTGTTTTGATGCACATGCAGGAATTTATTCTGTAAATATTTTTTCAATTGTAGTTTGTGTGCATTTTCATCAAATAAAAACATCTGATTAAATAAAAAGTTTATCTAACACAGTTATGTGAATACGTTTTTTATGCACATTTTTTTTTTTTTAAATTATGCATACCTTATTTCCATTAAGCATTTATGCCCATATCCAAAATTTAAACACTGAAGTCCTGCATTATGGTATAAAGTAAAGAGTAATTCTCAATGTTAAAAACATTGAAAACACTGTAAAGCTAATTCCTTTAAATCAATCTAATGTTAAAAAGTGCCTTATAAATAAATGTGAAATTACTTCACTTATTTAGGGTGCCAAATTGCAAAGCTTTTACAAACATTTACATAGCAATTATCAGATGCTTTCTTAACTAACATTTTCTCACTGCTCTAATCTAAACTGCAGACAGTTGCAGACCACAACAGTCTATGTAGAATTGGTATGTTTGGCAATAGTATACTGCTGCTCAGGCGTCTAGAACTTATTTTAACTCCTAAACGAACAGAGAAAAATAATAATAAAATTTTTCCATTGTAACTTAATTTTGTCTCATTCACTTCTATTGATTTTTAGCCATAAAATGGCTTGTTATGCTAATTGATGTTGCAAACTGGTATTTTCGTATTTTATTATTTTATTGTGTTGCTATAAACACGCTGGTTTGTACAGCAAGTAGTTTGAGCATTTACAGCCATTTGTTATTCACATTCATTTACCCATAGTGTGGTGTCTGATTGTTTTAATGACATTAATTGTACAAGACACAAAACTACACTTGTGTATTCGGATGTTCCTATGCTTAAGGAATCTGAAATTAGGGAGGAGACGAAACGCAAGAAGAAGGAAAGGCGCCTCCGACAGAGAGTCCATAGGTCAAGTGGACTATCTGGAAGAAATACGGGAACTTTATCGCCAAAAGATAAGATGATTATCCAGCTGGAATGCCTGGCGGTGGAGGAACAGCCCTAAAACTGTCCAAGTGTTAATTAACATGTTTTAGACATATATAAATCTATACATGTTCTAGATATATTACTGACTATCTTGACATAGACTATTTAGCAATATATCACTTATGCAACGTATAACTTCAAAGGCTTCACCTGTGTTGAACAGTATAAAAGGCTGGAATATACAGACCAGCATTGCGCTTCTGACTTCTCTACACTGAATGTCGTAGGCCCTTTATTCTCAACGGAGGATAAAGTAAAGGATTTTGTTTTGTTATTGTGTTTGTGTTTATTCTTCTTTTTCACTGGATTTTATTTATTAATAAAAGTATATTTTATTAATTTTCTTCACTGGAGTGGACATTGACTTCATTCGCAGAACCCATCAAAAGTTACCTGTTGTGGTAAAGTATGAATCTGATTTATTCTTTGAACAAGTGTATAAAAGATGGTCCTAAACAAAACTCTAGCTAAGAAATATAGCCAAGAGAGGATTCTGGTTTCTTTATTTAATAAGGGTATTAGATAAAGGCAATCCAGTACAATAGGCAAATGAATCAAAATGCCTAAATTCTGCATTGCAAAATAAGATGAATGTCAGGGCCTTAAAAGGTCAGTGTCACTTAGCATGGTCAATTCAACTTATATTATTAAAGCAGCAAATAATAAAATGCAAAAATAATTGACTGACGACAGCATTAAGGTTGCAATAAATTGAAAGTAGTGACAGATCTTTTCTTTTCTGTATTTAGTTACACACATCTGAGAAATGAATTATTGAAAACAAAAAAAAACACACACAAAAAAAAAAAAAACAATAGAGGCAGATTTGACGGCGTCAATTGCCATCAATTGCAGAAGTCTGGAATACATGACCAGAGAGAAGTCTGTCCTTTGAACAGGAAATCAAGCTACAACATTATATTCTTATTTAATGTAAAAAATATATATATTTTAAAAGCTAAGTGATGTAAGAGCTTGTGAAAAAAACTGTTACTCTCTAGACTCCATCAAGATTCTTCCAATAACCGTAATAACAACATTACAACTAAAAAAGAAATATGTATGTTTGAATTACTCACAATAAAATCAATATTAACATGCATTTTGAAAATAGACATAGGGTGAATTAAAAAAAATTTTTGCAGACTGAGAAATACAAAGAAAACACTGAAACAATCATTCCTTTCATTCCTACTGTATGCTAATAATGCTTCTGTCATTTATCAGCTTTTGCTTGTTTTTTGTTTTTACACCCACCCTTGATAAGCCACTCGCAGTTCCCATTCACAGAGTAGTTTCCTGGCCCATCAGTGACGTATCCCGGGACTGCCCGCAAAACCTGTCTTTGGCCCTTACAGTCTCCTGCCCAGACAGCAGGAATGAGAACCACCAAAACAGGCAGCAGGAGAGTCTGGATGTGAGAAGTCATTCTCTCCTCCACCCACAAAGGGCAAGAGAGAAAATGATGGAGAAACTACTGGAGTGTGGGAAGTTGGACTTGCTCACAGTATGGAGACCTACAAAAAACAACAACATTAAAATGTATACATGAATTATCCACAAACAAAACAACAATGGTCAAAAACAATGACGGCATACAAATTGCAGTACAGTTTCGTGTCAAAATACCTTCCACAAAAAAGTTTTCATTATAAAACGAAATATAATAATTTCACATTGTATGCAAAGAATCTGGCATTTTGTATCAAAAATACGATACAAAGTATAAAATGCTACCTTTTTAACTTTGTCTGGAGGACCAAAACAATAATGTTTACATATTAAAAACAGTTACTCACAAATTATGTGAATTTGCATAACTAAGATGAATTTTTAAGATTGCTTTAATGTATTTCACGTTGTATTATATTTTAGTGCGTTTTGTGTTTAGTTTTTGTCTTGACACTGACAGAGAGAATAGAAACTTACTTTGTTGTACTGAACAAAGCTTTATTTCCATATATTATCCTGTCAAAAAAAGACGACAAAAAGTCTTTTTGACAGAAATAACGTTGCCCGTTTGAAACACTATGCTACAGACAGAATCACCCATATTTGAGCTGCAACACAAATCTTACGAAGAAAAAGTTACCTACATAAGATCTAAAAGTGATGCTTTCAGGATTTCACTAGCTTCATCCATTTTTGCTTTTAAAGTAGCAATACGTCCAGAGGTTCAGCTGACATGGGCATCACTGTAACAGCAAAGCTGAGCTAACGGTTTATTTCATTGTTATCTGCACTGTCAACACATTAACGCAAATGCTAACCTTTGTGAAACAATTATTTATAAAGAAATGACCGTCTGTCAATTGGCAGTTAAGCGTTTCTTCACTCGTATGAATGAAGAAGACTGTTAAAACTGCTTTAGCTGAATAAGCTAACCGACTAGCCATGTTTATCTATTCCGCTAGCTGTAGGGAAAAAAGCAAGCGGTCTCCGCTCATTTACTCACCAATGTCCGAGTCTTGGTCTCCATGTTTTTAAAGCATTGAGGTCTTCGTTACTTACATCCTGTGTTAGCTGGAGAAATAAAAGACGCGTTGAGCGAAAGCCCAGTCTGGCTGCGGCTTCTTCTCCTGTTGTTGTTGATCTGCTGCTCCAGCCTCCAGAGCCCAGCGGCGGTTTAAAGCGCGAGACCACCGCGGATGAGGATGTGCGAGCTGCTGCTGGAATCAAAGGCCTCGAGCTCCGCTCACTGGATGCATTTATTTACCAATCATATCCAGATGTTATTAAGAAGAACACCAACCAGTCTTTTCTGGTTTAACTTCTGGCGGAATCCTGCAAGATATAACGCCTTGTTTCCATGATATCCAGGACTCGTCTTGAATCGTGCAAGGCATTCGTGTATTCGCGGTGCTTAGTGTTTGTTAACAGGGATGTGTATGCTTCCAGATGGTTGTCAACAACACAAAGCCTGATAGCCGTGAGCATGCTGAATGCGCTCTCTGCTGGTCTTTTGATAGTACTGCATTGCAATTTCACATATCAGTGGTGTTTTGACTGGGACCCTCAAAGTGCTTGTCAAAATATTTTTGAGTGGCAAAACAGAATGGTAATTAAATAGACTCATATATATATATATATATATGTATATATGAAAGACACTTTTTATTTCATTTTTATTATTATGTAAGAAATTAAAAGGCATTTCAATCTTTTTCTTACATTTTATTGTTTTTTATTTTCTTCACCAGTTCATAAAAACAGTGCATACACGACATAAATAAATTCATTCATTCATTCATTTTCTTTTCGGCTTAGTCCCTTCACTAATCTGGGGTCGCCACAGCGGGACGAACCGCCAACCCATCCAGCACATGTTTTACGCAGCGGATGCCCTTCCAGCCGCAACCCATCACTGGGAAACATTCATACACACTCATTCACACACATACGATACGGACAATTTTAGCTTACCCAATTCACCTACCGCATGTCTTTGTGGGGGACTTGTGGGGGAAACCCACACGAACACGGGGAGAACATGCAAACTCCACACAGAAATGCCAACTGACCCAGCCGAGGCTCGAACCAGCGACCTTCTTGCTGTGAGGCGAACGTGCTACCCACTGCGCCACCGCGTACAATGTACGAAAAATAAAAACTATATCAGAACCAAGTTTTGCATTATGCATCATAATATAATAAAACATATTTTTGCTACATCTTCTTCAGTCTGGGTGTAATTTAGAGTGTAATTATGATTGCTAAAAATATGTCAAATAAATTTTTTACTCGCTTAGCAATCAATTTAAGGAAGAAAATGTATTATTTATGCACTAGGGTGTACTTAATATTATTTTTATCAATCAACCACAATTTGAAAAGTCCCTGGTAGTTTTGGGTTCGATTACAAGTTAATCCACGAGGGCGCGCTAAATGCGCAGTGTTCGCCAGTGTTGTTCAAGTACTCGTTGGTTAAAACAAGCTCAATATATAATGTTTTGGTGCGTTAAAAAAAAATAATAAAATTGATGATTTTTATTACGATTATGGTTATGATGATGATTATTATTAATGAATTATTATTAGTAGTATTTTATTTAACATTAGTAGTAGTAGTATTTAGTTCGGTTTTTTTTACATTGCTGAGGTCTCTCTGCTGAGCAGAAACGCGCACACTAAGTGCAGAATCAAGAACACATTTGAGTAATAATAAGGATACACTTCAACAAATAGTGCTACCCAGTCGTACTGGTTTGTTTACCAATTAACACGAGATCTTCATGTTCTGAGATATGACAAAAAGCGGACAAACGTGTTTTTAGCTATTTGCACTTTTATTTTATTTTCTCTCCCGCCCTCTCTCTCTCTCTCTCTCTCTCTCTCTCTCACACGCGGAAGTAGTGTCATGGAATAAGACGAAAACGTTGAACAGCTCGTCCTGAAATCGCTTCCTCTTTTAATTTTTACAGAACACGTCTAACTTTTTAGCGAGCACGGGAGGATTCGTGTATTGAATATTGCTATTTATAAACCAGCGTTTAAACTCTCCTACGGATATAACGTTAGTAGTGAAAGCGAAACTACAGCTTGGATCTGACATGGCAGACAGCAGTGACGATGATATTACAGACAGGCCACCTCTTCTAGAGACAGACTTAACGTGTCCTGTGTGCAAAGACATTTTTAAGGAGCCCGAGTTGCTCTCGTGTAGTCACAGTTTCTGTAAGGTATGTCTGGAAGGGAGCTGGAAGAACCATACGAAACGGCAGTGCCCCATGTGCCGAAAATGCTGCGACGGAGAGACGCCGATCCCCAACCGCGCACTACACAACGCCTGCGTTTCCTACAAGAAAGAGAGAAACCGGAGAGGAGCTGCTACAAGTTCAGACGAGGAACTCTGTGGTTTGCACCAGCGGCCCTTCCAGCTCTTCTGCATCAAAGACGAGGAGCCCGTGTGCGTGGAGTGTGTGCTTCTTCATCCGGGACACGAACTGGTGCCCACCGAGCAAGGGGTGCCTATCTGCAAGGTGTAGTGAACGAAACTCAGTCCACTTCATGTTACAGCTACTGATAAATATACCATACTAATGCTTTGAGAAAATGCATAAATGCCAATTGCTAATGTGCATTTGTTTTATAGGATGAGCTTAACATGAAAATCAAAATTCTGGAAAGCAAGCTGGACTCCTTTAGAAGAATGAAAAAAAGATACAAAGAATCAATCACCTTTATTGAGGTAAACAGTCTCTGAAAGCTTACTGAAGACCGAATACTCAAATATAGTGAAGTCTTAAAGAGTCGGGGTTCAATCTTTAACTGGCTGGCAGGAGCTGCCAGTGGCGGGTCACGTGACCTGGCAGTGGCTGGTGGCAGCCGCCAGTGGCTGACTGCCTTGTCACGTGACCTGCAAGTGGCGGGTTTGTTGCAGTTGCGGCTGGCGTGTCCTTTGTTGCTTTCTCTTTCTCTGCATATATTGACTTATCATCATGAGTATAATTTTATGAAGCGTTTCTTTTTTTACACTGGGTACATTAGACAGGTTAATTCCAGATACGGTGCTCAAATAGCCATGAATACAACTGACTGGTTACGCCTTCCTCAGCAGCTTAGTAAGTTCCGAGTCTGGCAAATTTCCTCGCGCTCTCATTCAGAGGAATTACATTTTTAGTTTATGAAATGTGTATTCTTTAGGGTCTATTTGTTTCCGTCACTGACATTTGCAGCAAGGTTATCACAAAGAATTTCCTCAAACGGCCCTTAAACTGACCGGTAGGTTAGCGACACTTCTGCTGCAGTCAGCAGTCAGCGAGCTCCGAGTTTACCGCGTTTGCTTTCACTTTCTCTGCAGCTTTATATATTGATTTACCATCCGGAATATAATCTTATGGGCCTTTTCTTTTACACATTGGGCACATTAGACGGGTTAAATCAAAATATGCGCAAATAGCAGTGAATACAACTGGTTACTGACGCCTCCCCCAGCAGCTCAGTCCATCAGCGCACTCGTGCTCCGAGTTTGGTCAAATTCACCAGTATATATATATCATAACGATTTTTATAATAATTTAAGATTTTTAAATCAAACTTTATTGCATCACTTGCTTTTGTTCATATCTCGGACAGTTCTACTGAAGTTTATTAACATATTATTGACAACAGAACATGGGTTACTCTACAAATATATTTTTTTATTATGGCAAGAATACCAAATAATTCACAAAATCATACCTTATGGTTATTACTTATTATAATTTTTTTGCTTATTTTAAACTGTTTATACATTTATTTTCGACCATGAACACATACATTACTTGAAGTAAATAAAGGTTTTTCACATGGCCAATAACAGATTATATCTATCTACATAGGAATCATTGCACAAAAATGAAAATCATCCAAGTCATGCTTCAATGAATAAGCAAATATATATTAAACAAGTTTGTACTTTATTTTAAAAGTTTGTACTTTAATTTACAGTCAGCCTTCAAACTCGGGAGCACGAGTGCGCTGATGGACTGAGCTGCTGGGGGAGGCGTCAGTAACCAGCCAGTTGTAGTCACTGGTATTTGAGCGCTGTATCTGTGATTAACCTGTTTAAGGCGCCCAATGTCTAAATGAAAAGGTTCGTACAATTATATTCACTATGATAAATCAACATATAGGCATAATAAGGCTGTAGAGAAAGTGAAAGCGAATGGCTTACATGCTGCAGCGGGCCATTTAAAGACCTTCTCTTGCATAACTTGCCAAAAATTGTCAGTGATGTAAATTAAAACACACAAACGAATATAAATTTCATAAATTAAAAACGTAATTTATCTGAATAAGAGTGCAAAGGGATGCGTCAGACTCGGAGCGCGAGTGCGCTGATGGAGTGAACTGCTGGGGGAGGCATAACCAGCCAGTTGTATTCACGGCCATTTAGGCTCCGTATAGATCAGAAACCTGTCTAATGTGCGCAACGTGTAAAAGGTACATTTCCATAAGATTATGTTCATGATAGTAAATCAATATATAAAGCTGCCGAGAAAGTGAAAGCAAACGCGGTAAACTCGGAGCTCGCTGACTGCAGCAGAAGTGTCGCTAACCCACCGGTCAGTTTAAGGGCTGTTTGAAGACCTTCTGTGGGATAAACTTGCTGCAAATGTCAGTGACAGAAACGAATAGACCCTATAGAATACAAATTTCATGAATAAAAAATGTAATTCCTCTGAATGAGAGCGCGAGGGGATGCGCCAGACTCGGAACACGATCATGCTTACTGAGCTGCTGGGGGAGGCGTTAGTAACCAGCCAGTTGTATTCACAGCTATTTGAGCACAAGCTTTATTATATTATTTTCAGAGAAAGTGAAAGCAACCGAGGGATACTCAGAGCTTTCCATATTTGCGAATTTGAGGACATTTTATTTGTAATAAATATTCTGAAAATGCCTCATGAGAAAGAATATATCCATAAAAGTGTTCATTGTAATTGTTTATTGTTAAAAACAATTGATGCAATGGAAGGTCATATGACCTGCCAGTTGCCAACTGCTATTAACTAGCCACTGGTAGGACACCTGACCCACCAGCCAGTTGATAACGGCCGCAAACCAGCCACTGGTAGGACACTAGACCCACCAGCCAGTTGCTAACTGCCACCAACCAGCCAGTGGTAGGACACCTGACCCACCAGCCAGTTGCTAACTGCCATCAACCAGCCACTGGTAGGACGCCTGACCCACCAGCCAGTTGCCAGCAGCCACCAACCAGCCACTGGTAGGACACCTGACCCACCAGCCAGTTGCCAGCAGCCACCAACCAGCCACTGGTAGGACGCCTGACCCACCAGCCAGTTGCTAACAGCCACCAACCAGCCACTGGTAGGTTACATGACCCACCAGCCAGTTGTCAACTGCCGGGTTAAATGCGGCTGCCACTGGCAGGTCATGCTACCCGGCACTTGGCCACTGGGGGCTGCCACCAGCCACTGCCAGGTCACATGATCCGCCATTGGCAGCTCCTGCCAGCCAGTTGAAGATTGAACCCCTACTTGAGTATCGAAAAAAATATATTTTTTTCTCGTTTACTTGCACTCAAGTGGTTTTAAACTTTAATGAATTTCTTTCTTCTGTTGAACTCAAAACAATATATTCTGAAGGATGTTGGAAAAGGGCAGGCTTTGACATCCATAGCTGGAACAAATGAATACTATGGAAGTCAATATCTGTTTTTGAACATTCTTCCTTAGTGTTCAACCGAAGAAATAACTTCAATCAGGTTTAGAACAAGTGGAGGATGAGTAAAATGATGGCAGAATTTTCACTTTTGGGTGAACTGTCCCTGTAATGATTTTGAATCTAATGCTTATTTAGAATTTCCTTTTTGTTACAGGGCCAGACTAAGGAGGCAGAAAACCAGATCAAACAGGAGTTTGAGAGACTTCATCAAGTCTTAAATGAAGAGGAGAAATCTAGACTGTTGGCTTTGAATAGAGAAGAAGATGAGAAGAAACAAATGGTGACTGAGAAGATTGAAGCCATCGCTCGTGATATCTCAGCCCTTGCTGAATTGATTCAGTCTGTAAAGAGGGAAATGGGGGCTGAAGATTTGACCTTACTTCTGGTAAATTTCACTTAATTTTGCTTTATTTTATTTTATTTTTTAAATAGGATAGCCATATGGTTCCAGACATTTGGATAGGACTGATTTCAATATGTTTTATTTTAATATATGGGTAATAGACAGTAAAATCTAGACTATTATTTGCCAGAGTGTCAATGGCAAAATACAATGTCAATAATATAAAAAAAAATGATAGTTATTTGTTAAAGAAGATAAACAGTGTACTGTGGGGCCGAGCTATGCAGGGTTTTAAAGAAATGTTTAAACACTGTAATTGGGCAAGATCTTGGCAAGAAAATGAGCATCACATTGACACTTTATTTTCATTTAGGCCATTTACATTTACTTTACATTCATTTACATGCATTCATATTCTGTCAAATAGTAACTAAATTATGAGCTATTGATTCCTCATTCAACTCTTATAACTTTTTCACATCTCCTTTCCACAGAATTTCCAAAAGTTAAAAAGAAGGTATGTGTCTCTTTATTTAATCAAGTGTTTATTAGGCTTGCTCTGCAGTCACTGGCAATTTTATTAGATACACTTTGCTAATATCATGTTGGCCCCTTTTGCCCTCAGAACTGTCTTTGTTAAATAGATTCAATAAGACGTTCGATTTCCTTCAAGGTTTTGGTCCATTCAGATATGATAGCATCATACAGTTGCTGAAGATTGTTCAGCTGTGCATCTGTGATGATCGAAACCAGGCAACATTTTTGTCAATATTATGTGATTCTGTCTGATTTGTAGCCTCAGTTTCTAGTCTTTAGCTTGACAGTAGTGGCACTGGTGTGCTGTTCTGCTGCTGTAGCTCATCTGCTTCAAGTTTGGAGATGTTGGTTATGTGTTCAGAGATGCTTTTCTGGGGACCTTGGTTGGTTGTATCGAGTGGTTATTTGATTTACTCTTGACTCTGCTGAACCAATCTTGTCATTCTCCTCTAACATTTGGCAACAACAATTTCTTTTTCATTTCATTATCTCTTTATCTGTTGTGTGTGATATTAATACCTGTAGATCAGCATTTTCGGACATACTCAGAACAACCTGTCTGGCACCAACAACCATGCCACTTTCAAAGTTACTAAAACGTACAAAAAAAACTTACTAAAAAAGGTTTTCCCATTCTGATGCTTGGTTTGAACTTCAGCAGAATGTCTTTACCATGTCTGCATATCAGATAGTTCATTCATTTATTCATTTTCCTTCGGCTTAGTCCCTTATTTATCAGGGGTCGCCACAGCAGAATGAACTGCCAACTATTCCAGCATATGTTTTCTTCCAGCGGCAACCCTGCAGTGGGAAACTATCACATAGTTGACTTTTGATATTTGCGTTAGCAAGCAGTGTAACCAGTGTACCTATAAAGTGGCCAGTTTGTGTAGAAAAGGTCATATTTGCTCACACTGATAAAATGTTAAATTTTTCACCTATTATATTTTAATATCAGCATGAAATGAACAGTCCCTCCAAGGTTTTGTGAGTTCAATGGATCTTGAGATCAAAAAAGGGGACAATTTTACATTCATTTTGGGGTAACACTTTAAAATAATTGTCCTTTAGTTAATGTATATACTAACATGAACTAAGTTATGAACAGGTTATGAACAATCTTGTACAGCATTTATTAATCATAGTTCAACATTTACAAATGTGTTATTTATATAAAATTAAACTAAGAAGAATGAACACTGTAATGTGTTGTTCATTGTTTGTTGATGTTGGTAAATACATGAACTAATGGACCATTATTTTAAAGTGTTACAGATTTTTTCTATTGTCACAGAAAAACACAAAAATTTAAGCAAAAGTCATTTGAGGTCACACATATTTGAAACAATATCCCTGCAAAATCCTGGAGCGACTGATTAAACTTTTCTAAATGCATGCTATTAATTATATTGTGAACAATTCATATGTGCATATGTTTAGTTTTGGCTTATTCTTTTTTCTCATAATTTTTAAATTAAAATGCCATAAAAGGGTCTTTTGGTGAAAACGAGAGAGTTCTTAATTGTGACATAACTCTGTTGTGACAACTGATTCTTCATTTAGTGATTTTAAAATAATATCTCTTGGGTGTATGTCACAATAGAGAAGAAAGGGCCTGCCCCTATTTCGGTTTCATAACAGTTCTAATTCTGCTGTGTATAAGAGGGTAAAAGAGAGTTAAAGATGTTCTCTCTTCGCAGAACACAGTGGACTGGTGAGGATCCCAGAAGGGTTCAAGGAGCCCTCATCAACATGGCCTTGCATGTAGGTGCTCTGGGTTACAAAATCTGGGAGAGTATGCAGTCTCACGTCACATGTTGTGAGTGTATATTTCACCATGTCTAAAATATACTCAAGGTCAACTGAGAGAGCTTTGTGGGTCACCTTAAAATTCTTTTGTCTGCAGTGCCTGTAATCCTGGATCCCAACACCGCTTCGCCATGGCTCTCCATATCTCCTGACTTTTCCAGCATGCAAGAGAGTCGAGAAAGACAGTCTTTCCCAGACAACCCTGAGCGGTTTGATCCCTGTGTGTTTGTACTCGGCTCAGAGGGTTTTTCCTCAGGGCGCCATCGTTGGGAGGTTCGAGTGGCCGACCACCCCAAATGGATCTTGGGTGTATGCAAGGAGTCAGTAGTTCGGAAGAGGAAGTTCACTGTGACAACAACAGCAGGAGTTTGGACCATTGGCCTGAGTAAAGGGGTTTACAATGCTCTGACCAGTCCACGCACTGTGCTCAATCTAGAGAGGAGGCCTGAAACCGTCAGGGTGAAGGTCAATATGGAGAAGGGAGAGGTGTCTTTCTGGGATACAGGCAACAACAAGCATCTGTGCACATTTAATGATAAGTTCACTGGAAAGCTCTTTCCCATCTTTGGCCCAGGGCTCCAGAGCACACCAATCACTATCTTACCTGCTAAAGTGAACATACACAAACAATAAGTAAAAATGACAATGTGTAAGAGTCTAAAATGTCTGCAGTACTATTTGAAAAATACTAAGTTGAATTCAACCAAATTAATGTAATATTTGGGATTCTGTAATAGGTCAATCAACAGATTATGTATCACAATGATTCATTTTATTTGATCATATCACTCATTTTGTTAAGGAAGAACTTGAATTCACATCTTTAGTCATTTGGCAGATGCTTTTGTCCAATGCGACTTACAATTAAGGAAGCATTCAGAAAATTAACACAAAGAGGCAGTAAACACAGGAAGTGCTAATTATACAAAGGAACTGTTAGTGGTCAGAGAATTAAATGCTAGAGTAAGGGAGTATTGTTGAGTGTTTCTACAGGCGGTTTGTTAAGCCCACTCACCTGTGTCAAGCAGACTTTATAAATACATGGTGTTTTTTTTTTTTTTTTTTTTTTTGTGTAAGAACGTGTCTGGTGCGAATGTGCAAAAAACGGTCCAGTGTCAGTTAATGTGCAGAGTGTGTTTTCTACAGGTGGTTTGTAGAGCTCACACACCTGTGTGAGGCACACTCAGTTTGGGTTGTTGTGTGGTGAGGGGTTGGAGGGAGGGTTGTCACTTAAACGTGTAGGAATGGGAAGACCACTCTACGAGCACGGAACATTGAATGAAAAGATTTTGGAAAGTGACTTATAGCCTCTCTGTGAAAGTACCACAAGGTACCGCTCACTCACAGACCAGACAACTATGCTGATAATGATGTAGCGTAAGAAGTCATTTTAAATAAAACATAATAGCAATATTGATAATAACACCACAGTAGCAACACAGAAGAGAATGATATCATGGCAGTCACTTTTAACACATGTGACCCTGGACCACAAAACCTTATGTTGCACAAATTGCCAAAATACATTGTAGGGGTCAAAATTATTTTATTTGCATTGCTAAGAATTTAATTTGGACAACTTTAAAAGCGATTTTTCTCAATATTCAGATTTGTTTCACATAGTTGTATGCAAACAAACCATTTATCAATGGAAAGATTATTCATTCAGCTTCAGATTTTTTTAATATTTCCAAAAGGACCTTTTTGACAGTTTTTTTTGTTCAAAGTCACCTTTTCTTCAGCTGATTTATGGTAAAAACACTGAGAGCTGATCATAATCAACCCCAACCCTAATGAGTATGAACATTTAAGACCACTGAAGACATATGCAATGCCACTTATAATGAATGGAACAATGATGTGGATGTTAACATTGTTGTCATTATAGTTATCTTTTTAGATGTTCTCTGTGTTAATGAGACATTATGGTGAGAATTGTACAGTGAAAGTGAATAGAGCTTATTCCTAAATATTAATACTCAACATCACAAAACATAAACAATGTCTGTGCTAACATGATTTTGCTGTGGGAAAGTCTTGCTAACCTTTTCTGTGTTAAGTTGTATTCAGTTTTACAAATTCTTCAATCTGACAATCTAATTCCAAAAACCCTAAAGCCAATTTAATGACTGTAAAAATTGTAATGTAATCAGCTTTATGTCTCAAATGATAGATTTTAAAATAATGTGCTTTTATAAAGTTAAAAATGTCAAACCTTGTAAAGCAAACCTCTTCTCCCATCATAAGTGAACATGACCTTGATCTTTGACTTTGTTAAATGGAAAAGGGAAAAAAATAGAATGAGTGGTGAACAGACGTTGTCATACTATCTTTTTTGCTTTTACAACACTATTGATTAAGTATAGAAAGCCTGTCAATCACATTCAAATCTTACACTTCGCTATACTGCTGCTTAATGACAATGGTCAACATTAATCTAAAACACTGAAAATCTAACTTATAAAAATATTGAGTTTATGGTCAAGTGACAATAACAGTACAACTCTTCTTTTACAAATAGTCACTCCATTTTAACCATTCTTGACTTCTTTTGTTGAAGCAGCTTCTATTTTTTTATTGCATGTTATGTTTATTTACAAAAATGTAAAGCTAAAGTTAATGAATAATAACAATAAATGATCTCACTTATTGGACTAAATGTGTTTTTTATGTCGTAGGCTCCAATTTTAGTTTGAATTGCGTGATGTAAACGTTAACATCTACATTATTGCATTACCATTGGTTAATAATAGGAAAAATCTCTGATTTCACTATAGTCTCGTTTAGGTTAACCAAGACTGATCTCCACATATTGTGAAAATGCATGTTGTAAGGAACCTTTCTAAAATTTGGAAAATACTACAAAATTGCAAAGAAGCTCAACCTCTTCAATTATGAAACAGATTTTATTGATGGGATTTAGAAAAAAAGATAATGCTTGTGATTCAGTTGGTCATCAGCCACTCGTCAGTTTTGCAATAATGGGACTGCTGCTGGCACAGTTGCATAACCACACTATATGTTAACTCTAAAAAGCAGGTATTGTTAAAGGGTCATTTTAAATTTCAGTTCAAATTAAAAAATACATTCAGTTGAGTAGTCTAAGCATTTTATAGTGTACATGTATAACAGCTTGGCAGTTACAGTGTTATCTATCTAGTTATGCTTTCCTCTGCACTCAGAGAGATAACAGAGGACTGCTCTGGGATTCATTTGACAAAGATACACATGCTTCTATAACACTTAGTTTTTTTACTTGCATATAATATTAAATTGAAAAACTAGCTTAGGGTGAATCCAATATCCCCCTGAAATGGAAGAAAATGTATAGTGAATGGGTGAATAGACAGAAAGAACATTTTAGTCAAATATTTAAATCCAATAGTCCTTCCATTTTATCTGTAAAAATTTAAAGTGATGTATTTGGTGGATTTATGTCATCATTAGCTGTGTCTATTAATTTAGGGCAGTGTTTCTCAACCAC
>CAIGQV010001633.1:10920952-10948993 GCA_903798115.1 Danio jaintianensis
GATTTAGGGGTTTGCGAATAATAATGTTGGGAGAGGCCTACTTTTGACGTGTTTTCAGTTTTAAGAAACTAGTGCTTCATCTATGCTGTACAGTCGTGGCCAAAAGTTTTGAGAATTACATAAATATTGGAAATTTGAAAAGTTGCTGCTTAAGTTTTTATAATAGCAATTTGCATATACTCCAGAATGTTATGAAGAGTGATCAGATGAATTGCATAGTCCTTTGCTATGAAAATTAACTTAATCCTGAAGCCCAACTGCATTTCATTGCTGTCATTAAAGGACCTGCTGAGATCATTTTAGTAATCGTCTTGTTAACTCAGGTGAGAATGTTGACAAGCACAAGGCTGGAGATCATTATGTCAGGCTGATTGGGTTAGAATGGCAGACTTGTTAGACATGTTAAAAGGATGGTGATGCTTGAAATTATTGTTCTTCCATTGTTAACCATGGTGACCTGCAAAGAAACGCATGCAGCCATCATTGCATTGCATAAAAATGGCTTCACAGGCAAGGATATTGTGGCTACTAAGATTGCACCTAAATCAACAATTTATAGGATCATCAAGAACTTCAAGGAAAGAGGTTCAAATCTTGTTAAGAAGGCTTCAGGGCGTCCAAGAAAGTCCAGCAAGCGCCAGGATCGTCTCCGAAAGAGGATTCAGCTGCGGGATCGGAGTGCCACCAGTGCAGAGCTTGCTCAGGAATGACAGCAGGCAGGTGTGAGCGCATCTGCACGCACAGTGAGGCGAAGACTTTTGGAAGATGGCCTGGTGTCAAGAAGGGCAGCAAAGAAGCCACTTCTCTCCAAAAAAAACATCAGGGACAGATTGATCTTCTGCAAAAAGTATGGCGAATGGACTGCTGAGGACTGGGGCAAAGTCATATTCTCCGATGAAGCCCCTTTCCGATTGTTTGGGGCATCTGGAAAAAGGCTTGTCCGGAGAAGAAAAGGTGAGCGCTACCATCAGTCCTGTGTCATGCCAACAGTAAAGCATCCTGAGAACATTCATGTGTGGGGTTTGTTTCTCGTCCAAGGGAGTGGGCTCACTCACACTTTTGCCCAAAAACACAGCCATGAATAAAGAATGGTACCAAAACACCCTCCAACAGCAACTTCTTCCAACAATCCAACAACAGTTTGGTGAAGAACAATGCATATTCCAGCACGATGGAGCACCGTGCCGTAAGGCAAAAGTGATATCTAAGTGGCTCGGGGACCAAAACATTGACATTTTGGGTCCATGGCCTGGAAACTCCCCAGATCTTAATCCCATTGAGAGCTTGTGGTCAATCCTCAAGAGGCGGGTGGACAAACAAAAACCCACTAATTCTGACAAACTCCAAGAAGTGATTATGAAAGAATGGGTTGCTATCAGTCAGGATTTGGCCCAGAAGTTGATTGAGAGCATGCCCAGTCGAATTGCAGAGGTACTGAAAAAGAAGGGCCAACACTGCAAATACTGACTCTTTGCATAAATGTCATGTAATTGTCGATAAAAGCCTTTGAAACGTATGAAGTGCTTGTAATTATATTTCAGTACAACACAGAAACAACTGAAACAAAGATCTAAAAGCAGTTTAGCAGCAAACTTTGTGAAAACTAATATTTGTGTCATTCTCAAAACTTTTGGCCACGACTCTTTGGCCATCTCATTACTAATGTCATGGTAATGTGTGTTGATCCTCCTCCCTTGTCACAGTGAGTTGGTGAAAGCACATGAGAAGGTCAGGGATCACTGCACATGCACAGGTAGGTTAATCAGGTTATTTATTTCCCAGGTGCCTTTTTTGTGTGTAATTTCCATTTGGAAATATTACATAATTAATTGTAAATTAAAAATCAGCAAATCTAATTTAAAATTCCTTTTCTTGGTTGTTGCTGATTGTTTGTAATAATGTGAAACGCTCAATTATAAAATGTAATTGATTGTCAAAATGTATCATTTTTTCTACTTTCTCTGCACTATTCTTTATTGTATGCATTTGAAATAGAGATGTTGTGTTTAAATGTATAATAGCCTACCTCAAATAAGAGTGTATTATGCAGTAGGCCCTAATTTCTTTTTATTATTCACCATTTGTAAACTGAGGTTTAACATTTGTGTTAAATCTACATGCATTGAATCGAGAACAAAAACTCAAGATTTGAATCCAAATCGAATCGAATGTGGACATCTGATACCCAGCTCTATTTTGTAAAACGTTTCATATACAAGAGGCGCTAAAAGCTATATATTTTTCTCCATTGAAACAACATTAGACCAAACCTAGTGTTAACCAATTTTCTTTTTTAGAATTTTGGAACTGTAGGGCTAAACTTAAATATTACGCAAACATTTTCAAGAGGTTATATCATAAGGAAGAAAAGGAAGCGTCACACGAAGGGTTTTCGTTACCCCACCCATTCTTATCAGCTTATATCAGTCAGAAAATAGCGCCTAAATAATAAAGAAATATTCCGAATTTTGTTTCCTTCCCAACTCCCCTTTCTCCAATCATGATGGATAAATTCATATTTATCTTGTGACGACCTACCTCATGTCTCATCATCCAGTAAACAAGCACGTGTATGATATTCATACGTGTTTGTGTGTAAGTGAGAGGGGAAAGTGGCATATCTTTCTAAAACACTCACAGCATATCACACAGCAGGACAGCGCAGGAGGGCAGGGCCTCTTATGATGTTGGTACAAGCGAAGACGCGAATATGAACTAAAGTGCGGTTCTGAGGAGAATTATAATGTTTCCCGCTTTTACAGATCATTGCCAGATATGTAAAGCGAGGGGGGAAACGAAGCTGTCTGAACTCCAAAAGCAGAAGAAGAAATCGAAGACAAAGGTTCGAGAAACATGTTGCAGTGTCGAGTCAATTTCCTAGATGACACCCTCTTTACATGGGAACTGGAGGTACCTGAACTGAACTGTTTTCTTTATTAGGAGGCTTAAAAGATTAATATAATTCTTCAAATTCGGGAAAATATGAAGAATGGGCTGAACGTTGCAAAGTATATCTTGAATAACAATAATTTAAATAATAGTGTAGTAATAACAGAAGTGTATTTTTCTTACTCAACTGGTAAATAGTTTTGCTTTGTTTTCAAGCATAGCATTTCAAGGTAAACTCATCAATTAATTTTCACAATTTATGAGATTTCAAATAGTCAATAGTAGGAAACAGCTATAAATAAAAAGTATATTAAGTACTGTAAAAGATTAATGATTATTTAGCAATTTCTTTCTTCTACAGAGAGATTCCCTGGGTCAGGATCTCTTCAATAAAGTCTGTAAACATCTTAACCTGTTGGAAAGGGATTATTTTGGTCTTGTCATGTGGGATTCTCCTACTAACAGGGTATTCATGTTATTTTATATCAGAGTAATATCATTATTTGTCTAAAATAAGTAAATAAATTGGTAAAATGAAAAAAACAAACAACTTCTTTTTATAATGTATTCTGTGTTTATTGATGTAGGTATGGCTGGACTGTGCTAAAGAGGTCCGAAAACAGATAAAAAGTATGTGCTTTTACATATGTGGTCAATTCAGTGAATTGTCAGGACTCATATGTGATTGGTTTTTAACTCTATTTTTCCCCTTATTTTTTGGTTTCAGGTCCAGTAGCTGAATTCTTTTTCAGTATCAAGTTTTATCCACCCAACCTCTCAATTTTAGCTGAAGACATAACAAGGTATAAATGAGATATATTATAGGTATAACATAAGAGATAAAAAAGACTATCCAGATATATTCAAATCACATTTATTTACAATCCAATATTTTCCAAGTTTTATATCATATTCCACACATTATTTTATGCATAAGGTGTTTATGAATGTTTTAGGTACTTTTTAAAATGAAGCATTTGAAAGATGTGTATATAATTGTGTTGATTTGTGCATGTTTCTTTATATGTTAACTAAAAACTATTCTGTGTAATTCTCTCAGATATCTCCTGTGTCTTCATCTGAGGAAAGATATTCTGATTGGTCGACTGCCCTGTCCATCAGACATCTTGGCTCTGTTGGGTTCATACACAGTTCAGTCAACACTTGGTGATTATGACTCAAATCTCCACAAGAACAACTACGTTAGGAAAATTGTTCTTGCACCCAATCAGAATGAAGAGCTGGAGAAGAAAGTGATGGAGCTGCACGCCACGTACAGGTATACTATTAATTAAACACAAATATGTCCTCTGACTCTTGCATAAAACACACACATTTGTATAACGTCTTTGTGTGTTACACAGATTCATGAGTCCTGCCCAGGCAGATCTGCTATTTCTTGAGAACGTCATGGGGCTCCCGATGTATGGTGTCGACCTGCATCCTGCCAAAGTACATTTAATTTAGCTTAACTTAACATTTGGTTTAAAAATTTGGGTGAAATATGGACAAACCCAAACACTGGGTTAAATATTTTTAAAAATGTAACCCAATGGTTGGGATTGTCCATATTTTACCAAAGTTTACCCAATGTGAAAACACAATTTTTTAAAGCGTAGTATTTGGAAAAATATGAAAATATATGAAAATTCAGTAGTAATGTATAACTTTCTGTCTCCTTGCAGAACAAAAAAGAAATCAATTTTAAAGAATGTCTGGATGTTTTATGTAGATATAGTTCCAAGTCAGTGGAGTCTTAACTCACATTGCATTTTATAGTCATTGTATAACCAAAAAAACATTCTTAAAAAATTTTCTTTTCTGTTCTCAAATGGACATAAAACTGAAAGATTTGGTAGCCTAATTAATGATATATGTATTTTTTGGTAGACTAATTGATGATATATGTATTTTTTACTATCTATTTTGTAACTATCTATTTAGTATTGAGTTTTAAGTGTGTGTGTGTGTGTGTGTGTGTATGCGCGCGTGTGTATATATATATATATATATAAATAAAAATTATTAATCGTCCTGTGTATATGGTTTCTTTTTTATTATTGTATTATTATTATTCGGTAAGGGAATGTTTGCTATGTTCACAGGATGCCAGCGGTGAAGATGTGATGCTAGGCGTGTGCTCTGAGGGACTGATAGTATATGAGGATGGTGTAAAAACAAATACCTTCCTTTGGCCTCGAGTGCTGAAAATCTCCCACAAACGCAACATCTTTCTTCTCAAGATGCGCCCTTCTGAGGTATTCAAACACAGTCATTTTATGTTTATAGCCAGTGTCTTGTCTTTGCTGCATGGGTTAGTATTGGATTGTGTATTTCTCTTGCATATTTTTAGTATTGACAAACACATGGGTTTTAGTCCTGCTAATGTGTGTTAAATTTGTCAATTTGACCGTGGTTTAGGAGGATGCTTCTGAGGGTGACCTCCGCTTTAGTTTGGCCAACTACAGAGCCTGCAAACAGCTGTGGAAATGCTCTGTGGAACATCATAGTTTCTTCAGGTAGGGCTGCAGATGCATGTGTGTTATGTAAGCAAGATTGAAAAAGACAGTTCACCCAAAAATTTTAATCCTGTCTCATTTACTCATCCTCCAGTTGTTCCAAACTTGTTTGAGTTTATTTCTTCTGTTGAACACAAAGGAAGATATACTGAAGATGGTTGGGAAAAGACTTCATAGACTTCAATTATGACTTCCAATGTTTTTTGTTCCTAATAGGGATGTAAATTTCTCTTTCCCCAACATTCTTTAGAATATCTTGTTTTGTGTTTAACAGAAGTATGACATTCATAAAAGTTTAAAACCACTTGAGTGTGAGCAAATGGTAAGGAAATTTTCATTTTCTTTAAACTAAGTCTATATTTTCACAAGAAACACAAGGGGGCGCTCGAGTCAAGTGTAACGAAAAATATAAGAAAAGGCATGCATTTTTGAGCCTCTTTGGAAAGTTTCCATTAATACCTTTGAATGTGTTTTTCAGAAACAGACTTCAAGATACAAAAGCGAAAAGACTCCTGACTTTGGGTTCAAGGTTTCGTTATCTTGGACGCAATCAGTCTGAGTGTGTGGAGGCCAGTGGCAACATCACTCGCGCCCCTCCAAGTTTCACACGTTACAGCATCAAAAGAAAAGGTAATTATTGATTGATTGATTGAATGGTTCATTAATTAGGTCACTAGATATAGTGAATCAATTTAGTTATTTTTTTTTATTTAACTTCATGTAATTTTATTTTAAATAATTAGCTAGTTTGATTAGGCAATTATTTGTGGATACAAATGATTGAAATTAAATGTTTGTTTCAGCAAATGAAGAAATTCTTGATGTGCTAAAGCTACCAGTTCGAGCAGAGGTGGACGACTGGTTCCTGGTCTACGGTCCAGAAAAATGGCACATTTATACATCAGGTAAGTAACTAAAAAGCTAATCAGGTTAGACACCATATGCACTATATAAATGTATAATAAAACAACTTTCAAAACTGTTTTGTGGATGGGTTTTTTCCTTAAAAGGTCTTTTGTGAATAAATTTCTGCAGCTGAGCATTTGGTATGAGGTTAAGCATGAGCACAATCCATTAAATACTTTGACCACAAATGACCAAATGTCAAACACATCTTATTTTTATTTGCTTTAAGTACAATATGTAACTTTTTGGTTCAAAATTAACTAAATTTAAGAGGGTTCAAGTTTAGTAAGTTAGATTTTTTTTTCTTCATTAATTTGTGCTTTAGAATTGCATTAAGGAACCTTGATTTCTCCTCAAAATACTAACAGTGTTGTTAGTAGCATTATAAAACTTTGATTTCTTCTAAAAAACTTGATGTTAACAGTTTAGATGTCCAAATAGTCAACTTGAGACCCTTTCCATTTAATCTGGTTATCACTTCAGCCTGTTTTATTTGTGTTTCATCCACAGAGGTTCAGAGCAGTTTTTAAAACTTTGTTGTGATTATTTTTTTCAAAAATAAATATTTCCAGTTACTCAAATCTCAACACATTTTGAAGTAATTCTAACTAATATATTGGATTGTATTGCTTTTGTCCTTTCTTGTCTTGTTTTTCCCCCTATCTCTTATACTTCATGAAATGTGTTTGTCGTGAAATTATAAAAAAACATTCTCTGACGAACAGATGATGTGATGCTTGAAAGCCAAAAGCTGCAGAAGTATAAGCATCACGCAGATGACTGGTGTGTCCTCCTTGATGGAAGCCCATGTAAGTCTTTTATAAAGCTTCCAAATGCATCCCAGTGCATATTATATATAGAACCGATTTAATGGGTCCTGTAGATTTCAACCACAGATGGCCAGTATCTATTTGCGAGAGATATTAGATATATAGATTCTAATCTATGATCAACATTCAAATTTTCCATGCATTCTGGTATAAGCTGTATACAGTTTTATTGAGCTTGCACCTAATTTCATTCTTTTTACTGCCTGAATTCCAAAAAGTCCATCTCCGCCACTAGTTATCAACCAAATTTGTTGACATAAGGATAAAAGGGCAAGCTGGGTTGACATTTTCTATAACGTTCCAGAGGAGATGTACAAGTCCCTGTGGACCAATGTGCATAAAACATATATTTTAGTTTCCATTAAATCTTGACATTCCCCGAAGGAAAGAGTTGTAATTGACTGCGCTCTTGTTTCGTTTGGATCCAGTTTCACTATCAGGCGTCCAGCAGCTGCTTCAGACTGAAGAACAGAGAGAGGATCTGGAGACCTCAGAGGAGAAGCTTACAGATGAGTTTGGGATGAAACAATTATATCAAGTTCAGGTGGTCCGGGAGGGATCTGATGTTCTAGAGAAAGAGCTTCCTGATTATGAAATAGTAAGATCTCTAAATGAGGAGGCACTGGAAGTCAGTGGAGAACGTATACAGAGGGTGGTAATCACCAAAGAATGGACACAAACACAAGACGATGGAGAGAAAAGGATAGAGAGGTTGGAAAGACGTGTAATTAAACTAGGTTCTGGGGACACCTTCGAAAGATTGGAAATCATAGAGCAGAGGCTAGAGGAGGTGGAGGCCATTGGGAGGAAGCTGGCTGAGGTGGAAGAGCTGAGAGTGGGATTGCAGGAAGTGGAAAGTTTGGAACAAAGGTTACAGCAAGCTGAGAAAGAGGGGCTTCAACTGATGAAGAAGGATGATTGGTACATTTTCCTGGATCGCAGGCCATTAACAGTCATTGATACAACCAGAGGTATGTCATGTGAAGTTCATTTTAAAGTTACAGGGATTGTTCACTCTAAAATGAAAATGCACTCATCGTTTGGTCAACCTCAAGTTGTTCCAAAACTGAATTAATTTTTTCTGCTGAGTGAAAATGTAAATATTTGAAAATTATTACATAGTAGTATAAAGATAAAAAATATACCAAAAACCAAATATAGGTTTGGAACAACTTGAGAGTGCAGCAAATAATGATGATAGAATTTAAATTGTTGAGTGAAAATTTAAGTGCCTATATAATAATGCCTTAGGTGAAACCTGACAATACCTTACCACAATTCTTTTTTTTTTTTTCAGAGAGATCAGGAGTCGTTCGGCAAGAGTTGCAACAGATTGTATATATTCCTAAACCAATAAAGAAAAAAGATGATTGGTTTATTCTGTTTGATGTGCACCCACAAACCACAGAGATATCGCACCTCCTTTCAGGTATATATAAAATACTTGTTTCATTACATGACCCTCTTATGATTGATTGAGTTGTCCATCCTCTAAAACAATATTATGTTTATTAATTCATCCTGCACGTTAAAAGCAGGATGGATTCTTATTGGTTGTCTGTGTTTTTTTAGAATTCATGAGCAGGGCGGGGAAAGGGATTCCATCCATATTGTTTCTCTGTGATATTATCATTATAGTTGTGGAGTAATATTGTTTTATATCTAAAACGATATCAGCATTATTTTTGTTTTATATTATGACAGTTAAACAAAATGTTAAAATTATCAACAAAATAACATATTAAAAAAATTATTATTATAAAAGTTTTAGTTCACCTAATATGATTTTATTAATTTATTAATTGCTAATCGTCATGTCGTTCCAAGCCCCTCAAAACATAATCTTTGGAATGCAAATTAAGATATTTTAGATGAAATTAGAGAGCTTCCTCATCCTTCATATACAGCAATGGTCACAAGACAATAAAAGTCCAGGAAATGAACCAAAAAACATTGCAAAAAATATTCCATGTGATTCCAACTGTAATCATGCGAAGCTTAAAGAACACTATTGTGTTCTATAAAAACTGTAAAAATTCCTGTGCATTCTCTCCCGTGTCAGGTCATCAGAGTATGCATTTACTATGAGCAGTACCACATATTGCCATTAAAATCAGCAGCACAACATGCAAGTGTCATATTGCCCATAGTAAATGCACACCCTAATCTGATGGAGAAAACATAAATAAAAGTCATTTTACAGTTTTTTTTTGCCACACAAAAGTGTTCCTGGAGCTTCGTATGATTACATTTTGATTACCACTACAGTCAGATGGAATGTTTTGACAATATTTTTGGTTCCTTGAACATCTCAGAACCGTTGCTGTCTATGAACGATGAGGAGGCTCTCGGATTCAATCTAAAATATCAGTTTTTATCACTTTTTTTCATCACAAATGTCACTTATATTCTGAAGATTAACGAAGGTCTCAGAAAATGAGTAGTTAATAACAAAATTTACATTTTTGGGTAAACTAACCCTTTAAACTTCACCTGTTTACCTGTGATGGTCATATATTCTTCCTGAACGCCAATTATTTTAACACAATTCAAACACATTCATAAATAAGATAAAAGTCATTTTCACAAGAAATGTCAACTATCACTGTGTTTTAACCAGATGTGAGCCGCTCTGTTCCTGAACGAGATCAGGCTGAAGAAGTGAAGAGAGAGGTAGAAAAAAAAGAGCTGGTGCTGCCAGAGAAGCCAAAAACACAGATGAGAGAGGAGACGATTCAGAGTCGAGTGACAACAGAGGAGATCCAGAAAGAACAACAAGAGCAAGTGACAGTGAATTATGGCAGATCACAGACTGTAGTCCTTGAGCAGAGAGCAACAGAGCCTCAAAGAGACCAAGAGGATGACTGGTTTGTTGTTTTGGATGGATCTCCAAAAACATCAGGTATATGTGCTAACACACAACCAGTATTGTGCTCTTATGTAAAACAGGCAGATCGGTACATGCATGATGGGTTGTGTTTGTTTCAGCGTCCACAGTGAAAAGCACATCTGTTGAGTTCTATGAGGAGACCAGAGAGGAGGTGATTCAGAGAACAGAGCAGAAACTACAAGTGACTGTAGAAGACAGGAGACCACAGCTAATCACTGTGGAGAAGAGGACAACACAAGCAGGAGACGTGGAGGACGACTGGTTTATCATTTTTGATGTTTCTCCAAAAGAAACAGGTACACACATTCACACAAAGACTAAACTAAAATGTAACATTTTTATTATACACTGTTTTTTTTGTTTTTTTTAGCGCGAGGTCCAGCTGTAGAGGTGTTTGTGGAGAGCAGAGAGCAGGAGATTCAGAGCAGAGTCAGAAAAGAGGAGCAGGTGATTGAGGTGATGACGGTGAGCACTAGAGAACAGATAACAGTACCAGACAAGAAGAGAATCAGCATCACACAAATCCCACAGTTTCCAGTGGAGCCCAGAGACATTGATGACGACTGGTTTCAGCTTTTTGACAAAGAGCCTTATGAGGAGAAGAGTTTTCCATCAGGTAAAGCATCACACATGCATTTAAATATGATCACGGGTGTATAGCAATAGGAATACTAAATAACATGACTGGAAACTTTAATGATGATGATGATTTATTAATGATGATGATGGTGAGTTTATAATGACAGAATTTGTTTTATTTAGAATTAATCATCATCAGTGTTCTGAGTGTAGGAATTGTGAGATAAAAAGCAGAAATCAAATTTATATTTGCATAGATTTTTAAACACTATTACAGGTGTATATCAAATGCCATTTGTTTTTGTTTATTAGGTGTCCAAGAATATGTACTGTACATTATTGCAGCACTTCTATTTCCAGTATATCTTAAACACTATGAATGAGTTTCTTCAAGGCCCCTAATTTCGAAAAGGCCAGACTGCTCTGATTGGCCAGCTAACCCAGTACATTGTGATTGGCCAAACTCCTTAAAGTCCATTTGAACTGGAAGTTGCTGAGACTTTTATTTCAGTATGTTGATGTAATTCCAAACTGAAACTAAATATTGAGTAGGGGCGAGGCTTTCTTTTGAACATTTTTCCCTAGTAGCAAACTAACCTTAAGAGGGGTGTGGTTAAGAAAGCTAACCCAGTGCATTGTGATTGGCCAAACGCCTTAAAGTCCATTTGAACTGGAAGTTGCTGAGACTTTTATTTCAGTATGTTGATGTAATTACAAACTGAAACTAAATATTGAGTAGGGGCGGGGCTTTCTTTTGCACATTTTTTCCTAGTAGCAAACTAACCATAAGAGGGGCGTGGTTATTGACATTCAGTTGCTTTAGAAGCCCTTAAGTTGACGTCAACAGAAGGACAGCCTCTCCAAAGCCTGAAGCAAGTGCTCAGACTTTAATTAAAGATTACCAAAACAAACAAAAATTTCAGTGGATTAACGTGCACAGATTAATTATTCACCTTAAAGGGTCATAAAACCCTCATCTCAACAGGGAGCTTTCACACCTCTGATATATAATAGTGAGCTTGCAAAATAAACACTGTACATTTAGATTTCATTTCCCAGTACTGGGTTGCGACTGGAAGGGCATCCACTACATAAAAACATGTTCCAGAAAAGCTGGTGGTTCATTCCGCTGTGGCGACCCCTGATAAATAAGGCAATAAGCCGATAGAAAATGAATGAAGAATTTAGATTTCATGCAGACTTTAAGCATTCAGAACTGTAATGACCTTTACCATAATAAAGCGTCATAAGCATGAAAAACTGTATACAATGGCATTTAACCAAAAATCTTAAATGCTTTAATAAATATCAAATTGTTTAATTAATGTAATTTTTATATTAATTGTACTTTAAATGGTTACTTTAACACAGAAATTTAAATTCTTTCATTTACGAACCCAAATGTTGTTCCAAATCCATTAAAACAAAATGTATACAATTTGAGATTATAGAATATTTCTGTCTGTCCATTAAAAGTTTACTCATCCAAAACTTTTCCAAATGTTCAGAAAATGATCTAAAAAAAACATGAAGTGAACAGTTTAATCCAGTCTTCTGAAGAAACATGATCACTTTATAAGATGATAGACAATGATTTTTGTCACACACCATACCATAAAATGACAAATCAAAATATTCATCAAATATTGTCACTCTTTTCAGTGCGTGGTCCAGCTGTTGAGGTGTTTGTGGAGAGCAGAGAGCAGGAGATTCAGAGCAAAGTCAGAAAAGAGGAGCAGGTGATTGAGGTGATGACGGTGAGCACTAGAGAACAGATAACAGTACCAGACAAGAAGAGAATCAGCATCACACAAATCCCACAGTTTCCAGTAGAACCCAGAGACATTGATGATGACTGGTTTCAGCTTTTTGACAAAGAGCCTTATGAAGAGGAAAGTTTTTCATCAGGTAAAGCGTCACACATGCATTTAAATGCTATCACGGGTGTATAGCAATAGTAGTAATAAATAATGATTAAAGACATAAAAAACAACAACAACCATCTGTCCGGATACGGGCCGGATCAAAGATTATGTGATCCTCTAAGAAAGAAGAAGAAACAGACAGAGTAACATGAGCATAGATGGCATTTAAATTACAATGTCTATTTCAGTTATATTTTTGCTAAAATAAGAACAAAAGAATTTGCCAGTGGGTTAATATACAGTGCATAATAATATGATTTGAGGGAATAGATAAAAGTATTATATTTATATTGAATGAATTATTAATGCTGTGAATGTGTGTTTTTATATAAAAAAGGCTGAGTCATCTATTCCCCAGTAATCACAATCTTCTTAATTGTGTTTGATGTATGTCTTCTTCTGTATGGATTTTTGCACCATACAGCGGACATATTTTGAAGGCAGCCATTGTCAGTACTTCGATGTGATCTAAAATTAACTTAAATCCATACTCCATGGTTAGATAAGCAATGTCATAGAAGGCATCAGTGGCTATAGCATCTGAATTGGCAAAGATTATACTATCATCAACAGACATCAGGTCGGTGTCAAATTGTTCCCAGAACACTGGACTCCTCTCCTGTCATCAAAAGCACTATTCATAATTGTGCTGATGATCTGGTTGAAAAGCAGGGGGAGATGATGCCCCCTGGCACACTCCAGTGTAAAATGAGAAGACTTCAGACTGTTACACGATTGAGAAATTGCTTAGAAGGCTTGCCAAACACTTGGCTGTTCTTTTGCCCACCATAAAACCAATGCCCACTTTACATTTCATGATAGCATCATTGAACAGCCTAAGCTTCTAGCTGTTCGATGGTGTATGGAGTCAACATTTCTAAACTGTGAAGTCATACTGTAACTCAGATAAGGCCATGATCAAGATCTTACAGTTCCTTTATGATTTTTTAAGAATTTATCATTTGTTTCTTCCTCTTCAGTCATTAATATGTCTCAGCAGCATCCCTGGACCTCAGTTCTGAGTCTAATTTGCTTAGTGTCACCAAGTTAATTTGCAGATGTGCTTTTGACTGAAGTTCTGTCATCATTTACTTATATGTCTTTTCAAACCTAAAAGCTTTTGGCTCATCTTCAGAACAAAAACGAAGGTATTTTTAACCATACCTGAAGGATTCCTCTTTTCATTGCAAGTCTATTTATGCAAAACCTTGGCAATAAATAGAGATTAAAAAATCATCTATGCAAACTGAACATTTTAATCAAAGGCTGTATCACATTTAACATTTCATTTAGAAACTCATTCATTCATTCATTCATTTTCTTTTCGGCTTAGTCCCTTTAATCTGGGGTCGCCACAGCGGGATGAACCGCCAACTTATCCAGCATATGTTTTACGCAGCGGATGCCCTTCCAGCTGCAACCCATCACTGGGAAACATTCATACACACTCATTCACACACATACACTACGGACAATTTTAGCTTACCCAATTCACCTATAGCGCATGTGTTTGGACACGCGAACACGGGGAGAACATGCAAACTCCACACAGAAATGCCAACTGACCCAGCCGAGGCTCGAACCAGCGACCTTCTTGCTGTGAGGCGAACGTGCTACCCACTGCGCCACCACGTCGCCCTATTTAGAAACTCATATGCACAAATCAAATTATTTTGAATGCATTGTGTTTGTTTTTCAGTGCAAGGTCCAGTTGTTGAGGAGTTTGTGGAGAGCAGAGAGCAGGAGATTCAGAGCAGAGTCAGAAAAGAGGAGCAGGTGATTGAGGTGATGATGGTGAGCACTAGAGAACAGATAACAGTACCAGAGAAGAAGAGAATCAGCATCACACAAATCCCACAGTTTCCAGTGGAGCCCAGAGAAATTGATGACGACTGGTTTCAGCTTTTTGACAAAGAGCCTTATGAGAAGGAGCGTTTTCTATCAAGTAAAGCATCACACATCCCTTACACACACCACAAATAACAATAAGAATGTTAATAAAAATGAAAATGAGCTTGACCTGAGTTTTGCTAAAAAGAAATTGCCAGTGGGTTAAAAAAATAATCGTTGAGTATCATGATGGTGTTGAATAGATGACAGAATTTAAATGTATTTTAAGGTAATGAATTATCAATATTGTGAGTATTTTTGCTCTCAGACATCATCTTTACCTCAATCCTCTTCCTCAGTATCTTTGACTCATGTCATCTTTGGTGGAGAACTGTCTCATACGCCTTCATTGAATCTTTTCTTCAGTAGATGGTTGATTGTTGCACATCTGACAGATGTGTTCCTAATGTTATCACAGAAGGAACACGGATAGTATTTGATGTAGGCCTCATGATTGACATATCTCAACTGTTTTTAGCTCTGGATTGGGTAGAGTCAAAGTCCTGGATTCATATAAGAGAAAGGGAAGAATCGGCACCTGCAGCAGACAAATTTTACATATACGCATTGCTTATTATACACAGAGGGATACGCAGCATCACACAAATATTTTTAAATATTAAAAATGAAAAGATTATTATTTTCTAAAATGCTACCTGGGTGACATGATGGCTCAGCGGTTAGCACTGTCGCCTCACAGCAAGAAGGTCGCTGGTTCGAGTCCTGGCTGGGCCAGTTGGCATTTCTGTGTGGAGTTTGCATGTTCTCCCCGTTTTGGCGTGGGTTTCCTCCGGGTGCTCCGGTTTCCCCCACAGTCCAAAGACATGCGCTATAGGTGAAATGAATAAACTAAATTGGCCGTAATGTATGAGTGTGTGTGTGTGTGTGTGTGTGTGTGTGTGTGTGAGTGTGTATGGATGTTTCCCAGTACTGGGTTGCAGCTGGAAGGGCATCCGCTGTGTAAAACATATGCTGGATAACTTGGCGGTTCATTCCGCTGTGGTGACCCCTGATGAATAAAGGGACTAAGCCGAACGAAAAAAATGAATGAATAAAATGCCACCTCATCCCATGCCATCTTCACCTGAGGGAGCTTTGGTGCAATCCGGCTTGTTTCGTAGATGGTCTGCTCAGATGCTTTAACCTCACACATGAGCAGATCCATTTTCTTGCTAGTGAAGTGTTCAGTATTTTTGCTTTCAAGTCCTCCATGTAAATAGCAAATGTGTCATGGCGCAACCACAACTCTTAAATGGAATGGTAGATGAGATTCTGATTGGTTTAATGCACATTATACCCAAAACACACCCATAACTTAATAAGAGAATAAGGTGTGCATGCAGGCCGTTTTACCCATCCTTAAAATTGGATTCGGACATGCCCTAAGTGCATCTGCGCCGTCCACTTTATACCAAAATGCACTTAGCATCACAACCATAAATGTGCACATATAAACACACAAATTAAAATGTTCATCAAAAATTGTCACTGTTTTTCAGTGCAAGGTCCAGCTGTTGAGGTGTTTGTGGAGAGCAGAGAGCAGGAGATTCAGAGCAGAGTGAGAAAAGAGGAGCAGGTGATTGAGGTGATGACGGTGAGCACTAGAGAACAGATAAAAGTACCAGAGAAGAAGAGAATCAGCATCACACAAATCCCACAGTTTCCAGTGGAGCCCAGAGACATTGATGACGACTGGTTTCAGCTTTTTGACAAAGTGCCTTATGAGAAGGAGAGTTTTCCATCAGGTAAAGCTCCACACATCCCAATAAACACTATCATAGATTTATAGAAAAAATAATAATGATTGGAAATTTGTGAGATTTTTGCTAAAATAATAAAAATTACCTTTTAGTAACAAGATGAGGGTGAGAAGATAATGAAAAATCTTTATTTTGCATGAATCAATGTTGTGAGTTGAATTAAAATTATATATCAGAAATAAAGCGTAAAGTGTATTTTTCGCAGTGTTTAAACACTATTTCAAATATATAGCAAGAATAATAATAATTAGTAATAAAAATTTACGTTTTTTTTAGATTCATTGCTGTTTTCTGTTGATGTTTGTAGTCAAATGTTGATGTTGAAACATTTAACAAAGTGATATTTATTGGTATTTTGAGTACTTAACTAAATTTTGTTTTAAAAACTGTACAAAAGCATTTTGATGAGTTTTATTTGACAATTGTTTTATTTATTATTTCTTATAAATTCTATTGTTTCAAACTACTGAAAATGTCAGTAAAAATCACTTTGTTTAAATGTTGAGTCAAAAGATAACAGAGCAAATTCCACATCCCAGAATGTAATTCAAAAGTTCAGACTAATATTATAATAAAATAGTCTAATAATAAAATAAGATTAATATTTCTCTAATAAATTAAAGGGATAGTTAACACACAAAATGTTATAATTTACTCATCCTCCACTTGTTCCAAACCTGTTTTAGTTACTTTCTTCTGTTGAAGGCAAAAGAAGATATATTGAAGAATGTTGGGAAAAAAACATTGACTTCCATAGTATTTTTGTTCCCATATACATATCAATGGCTGCTTTTCCCCCAACATTCTTCAGAATATCTTGTTTTGTGTTCAACAGAAGAAGGAAATTCATAAAAGTTGAGGATATGATGAGGAAATATAAATTTTTCACATGTGAACAATTTCACATTTTCTCATAACGCATAACAGCTCCAAAAGTGCAGACAAATCACCATATTCTGTTCTTCTTTCAGATATCAGAAGCAGAGAATTAGAGCTACGTGACTCGAAAGACCAGATAGTTCAGCGTGTGGTGGAGGAGCAGATTAGAGAGAAAAGGCTGATCACTGAAGAAAGGAAAGTGAGCACTGATGAGCGCAGAAAGACAGCAGATGTTCTTCCCCAGATGATTCCTGTTGGGGTTCGAGAGGTTGATAATGACTGGTTTGAGCTTCTGGACCAAACGTCTTATCAGAAGAGAAGCGTCCCATCAGGTCAGGACAGCTGCATGTCTGTGCACTTCTGGCATTGCTTCAGTTTAGAGATGTTATAATCAGTAATAATGAAGATACTGACTATTAGTGGTGTGAAGTAAAGAATTAGAAATACTTTGATTACTGTAATTGGGTAGTTTTTCTCAGGAATTGTATTTTACTGAGTAGTTTAAAACAATTGTAAGTACATTTGAGTACATTTTTAGTTCTTCATCAGTACTATCGGTACTGCACTATTTTTCTTCAACCTGCAGTAACTACTTTATGTTTATTTTTTCTTGTTTATGGTGATGGCTAAGTAGAATAATCAGTCCTGTGATACATGTCCAATCAAATCGTGCATCACATCAGACAGACCGACCTCAAGAACATGTACAAGGTGGAAGCTTTAAAAGTGTCCTAGAAGAAGCAAAATCATTACACACTACAACTGAGAGAGTGTTTAGACTGCATGTTACTGATGAGAAGATGAAGGACGCCTACTGTATGATGATGTGAAATGGCCTTAAACAATACCAAATGCACTAGAGAATGATACATTATTAAACACATGCACAAACTGCATGCATGTATTCTGTCAGTGTTGTGCAAGATTGGACACTGCTGGACACTCATAGCTTGTTAGTCAGAGTTTAAAGTGCATAACTTAAGTGTTATCATTGTCACAGATTTTGCTCTGCATGTTAACGCTCGGACCTACTTTTTTGTCGGCTTATTATAGGTGCATGAGTTCTCACATTAATGTCACGTTTTAAATATAAAGTCCATGAATGGAATAATTTAACTTACACTTAGAAAGAACCTTAAAAATGGCTCTCATGTAAGCTACATTATTAATTAGCAGAGTATAAGGTGGAATCATTTTCACAGCGTAATACTCACTACTCTTGACTACTTTTAGAAGGCCTACTTTTCACTTATATTTTGAGTAGTATTTATAGCAGATACTTTTACATTTTTTGCATTTTAACAGTACTTTTACTTGAGTATGATTTTTCAGTACTCTTTCCACCACTGCTGACTAATATGTGTGATCTATAGTTTCAGTGGCATCTGAAGAGCGCAGGATGAAAGAACAGGAGGACAGAAGAGTAAGACAGCAGCAGATGAGAGCGAGAAAAGAGGAAGAGGAGAGGAGACTGAGAGAACCAGAGAAGCCAAAACAGGAGCTGGAAGCCAGAAGAGCTCAGCCATCTATTACTGTGCCAATACACTCACAGACGCCAATTGAAGACGACTGGTTCATTCTTTTTGATGTTTTACCTAAAGAAACTGGTGCGTTCACATTGAGGCTACATCCACACAGCAACAATTGTGTTCTTTTCCTATTGCAGATTCTGAAATTTTGTGTATCATTTCAAGATATGTCTGCATCCACGTGGAAATGGGAAATCTGGGTTAAAACGATGTAATATGTATGCCACATCTATATGAGCCACTGTAATCAAACACAAACAGGTTACACTAGATGAATGCAGTGAGGATGCACATGAAATTCTTCTTCTTCAGTGTGATGAGGACAGACATTTATGATATGCTGATTTGATGTTTAAGAAGTAATTTGTAAAAACATTTTTTAAGTTTTTTTAAGTTTTAAGAATAAAAAGAAATAATAATAAATAAATAATTAATGCACGTATTTTTAAAAGATGTGTATATATGCATATATTTTCCCAACATTAAAGTTCTTGAAACATGGAATATTTCATATTGACCTGTTGTTATACTTCATATTTATATATATACTATATATACTATATGAGTAGTTTCTAAAATAAAACACGAGTAAAATTTTACTCGAAAACACATACCTATTAATGGCAAATCAAAGAAAAAAAAAAATTTCAGTAGATATTTTGGTATGTTTAAACAACAATTATGTACTAAAATCTAAAAGTGTTGTATCGTGCATGTCAGTCCTATTGTAGTTGGTGAAATACATTTTTAGTTAAAAGCTTCTCCATTCTCTACTTTTTTTAAAGTTGCGGCAGATGTGCTCAAAGTGGACAGGATGGCTGAGGAACAGAAGGGCAGACGAGAGGAAAGGAAGTGGATACTGGAGGAAGAGAAGAGGAAACTGGAAGAAGAAAGAAGGTTGCTGGAAAAAGAGAGGAGGAGACGAGAGGAAGAGATGTGGAGACGAGAAGAAGAGAAAAGAAATCAGATAAAAGCAGAGGAAAGACAGAAAAGAGCAGCCGTATCAGAGGAAAGACCAGTACAGCTGCAGACAGAAGTGGAGGATGACTGGTATATGCTAATGGGCATTTCCCTCAAAGATTACAGTACGTATCATGGGACATTAGAAATGCTTGATAATAAAAAAAATATTTTTATATACTTTACAAATGCAAATGTATACTCCTGTTACCATGTCTTTGCTATTTCTGTAGTTCCAAGTGCTCCATCAACACCAGTTATTTCCCCAGTGGCTCCGCCCAGACTCCGCCCACAGATCCCAGTCGACCAACCGCTGACTTCTACTCCAACCGCACAACCTGCGTCCATTACAAAAACCTATAAGGAGAGGACAAAAGACATACTGGACATCACAGTGGAGTCTGAGGTTACAATCGCATACACACAAAAACAACATGTGAAAATATTCATGTTCCAATATTCTGAAATCATGTTTCTCTTTCTCCACAGGCTGAGACTGAGTCAATGCTCATGAGGAGGGTGAGCTACTCATCCATTTCTATCATATTTCTTCTTATCCTATTCATGTTAAAACATAATCTTATTTTTATTTCATATTCACAGACGTGGACGAAGAGAACTGAAGGAGAGAGCATTTATGTTCGTCACAGTATTCTGATGCTGGAGGTTTGTGAAATGTCTCAACTTTTGTAATTTTGGGGGATTTTTCTAGTTTAATGATAATTCTACACAACCAATCAAACAAATACACTTTTTCTGAACTAATATTTTGGGAAAAAAGTGTATTTGTTTGATTGGTTTAGTATGATTATGATAATAATGATAATATTCTTGACCCTTGTGTGCTGTTGGGGATGTTTTCATCCACTCCGGAGTGATTTTGAGGCTTACTTTGGCCACAAGCTTCTCTGTGTTTCATCAAATGGGATGATTTTGGTGAAAAAATCTTATTTTGACCCATATTTTGGGAAAATGCTTTGGAATTTTTCCAAAACTCAATACACTCTGGGCAAATTGTCTACCCTTTCTTTATGTTGGTGGCTGTTTCTGCCCCATTGACTTCCATTATAACAACATCTTTTGATTGCAAAGCCATGACACTATTCATTCATTCATTTTCCTTCGGCTTAGTTCCTTTATTCATCAGTTGGCACTTCACACAGGGATGCCAACTGACCCAGCCAGGACTCGAACCAGCGATCTTCTTGCTGTGAGGCGACAGTGATAACCACTGAGCCAATGTGTCACCCTGCCATGACACTATATAATCATGTAATCTTTATTGTTGGTGGTTTTCCCTGTTGGGGAAATTTAATAAAAATTTGTAATTTAAGCACCTCAGCTTTTTCTTTTGCCCAGGCCTATCTAAAGGGTTAATGCTGCCAACTGATGATCAACAGTAAAAATTATAACAGGAAAAACCAACAACAACAAAAAATGGCTTTGCAATCAAAAAATGGCATTATAATGGATGTCACGAACATAACAAAAGGGTAGCCAATTTGAAGAATACACAAGGGTTAATAGAATTTTTATGAAGACTCATTATCAGAAGTTTATCAAACAAAACAAGACACAAATCTTCATTTTTATTTATGATGGCTTATCTGGTTTAATGGTCATAAATGGTACCAAGCCAGTCAAACTAATAATGCTCTCTATAGGACATTGATGTGTCCCAGGAGATGATAATGAAGCACCATGCCAGCGTTACTGAACTTAAGCGTGTCTTCATGGAGGTCAAAGATGATTTTGGGCCCACTGAATGGGACAGGCGTCTCTCGTCATACTCACCGACTCCCAAACCCCAGCTCCCGCATGCCAACGGCGAGATACTCATCAGAATGGGCTTGGTGAGATACATACATACAAACATACATATTTGTGCAGTACAATGTGAGTTACACTGGATTTACTGCTGTAGAGGCCTGTAGAACACTTCCAATGGCTCTACAAAAGTCTTATAATTATTTTGTATTTTTCACAAACAAAAGTATTTTAAACAGTGTTATCACAATTATCAAATTCCAAATATTGCATAGTAATTATATGCAAGTACAAATTGGTGAGTGATGGTTTTAAAAATCACCTTTTGAGTATGTATGACACTGTTGCTCAACCAATTGGAAAGTAATATATATTATTCTAACTATACCTGAGAAAGTGATGTGGTTTGGCAAAATGATCTCTGGACTGGGTAGTGTGTAAAATGGAGCTAAATCTTAGTAAAAGTTGGAGTTCATGATGAACAGTATATGACAGTGTTATTCACCAATTGGCAGGTAATTTTTTTGTACATTATTATATAAATAGTGTTAAAGCTATTTATTTGTTTATTTTTAATTAATGAATTAAGGGAAATGCTTGTAAAAATTGCAGTTAGTTGTGCTTCCCCAATTTGTTCTGCCAGTTTTTAATTAAATAATCCACATAACGTTTATGGCTATAAAAATAATATTTTGAGCTATTGAAATTTTTTTTTTCATTGTAATTTATTGTATACATACATATTTTCTCCCAGTATTTAACTTCCAATACTTACGTTTTTTCAATTCACTGTAAATCTTTTTTTGCAGATGGATGAGAATGGAAAAACAGTCCTGCTTCGCACACAAGAACAAATATTAGCTTGAACTCAACCTGCTTAAACATTTAATTTTTATGCATTCGCATATAATAACTGCTAAAACATTCAAGGATGGAAATATGTGGAGAAAAAATCAGCTTTGCTTGTTTTATAGAACATAATAATAATATCCTCTGAGTCTGCAGTTTTTATAGTTTGATCAATCTAATTTAACATGTTGATAGTATATCTACTGAATGCAAAGCAACACATAATTTATAGAGAGTTTGAAGTTAAAATCGAAATACAAATGCCAGGCTTACATTTAGTTTATTTTACCCGCTTACACCTATTCAGTTGTAATCAAGAGGAATAAAAGCTGATATATGCACTGACCTTTTTTGACTTGTGTTTATTTTGAGGATGAAATAGGGTCAGTATTGGGTACACTTTCCATTTTTAGAAGTGTAAACAGAAGTTGAAAAAAGTTTTTAAAAATAGATCAAATAAAGAAACATATTTAGGATTTTTTGGATAAATCTAGAAGGTTCATTGCACTGTGGTGACCCCTGATAAATCAGGGACTAAGCTGAAGGAAAATCAGTGAGTGGATAAATCTAACAATATTTTGTGAGTTTTATAGCTAATAATAAAAATCTCTGAAATTCATTCTTCTTTCAGTTTCACTTAATTTATAAGTTATTTTCTTTTAAGAATTTGTTGACAACAAAAACAACAAAACAATTTAGCAAGTAAAAACTTTTGAAACGCATTTTAGTCTGAACTGAAGTTCAATTAATGGAATTATGTATATTGGGTGGCAAACAGATGAATATTTGTGACAAAAAAAAAAAGTTCCCTTTAACTTTGCAGTTGTTGTTTTGAAATACATCATCCATCATTTGACTCTCATCTGACCATACAAATCAACCTAACCCCCATCTCTTATTGAACAGTGAACTGGCTACCAGCTATCTGTACTAGTTTTGCTGCAATCATGCAGTTCAGGATCAACTTACAGACAGATCAATACAGAGTATTACTCACGACTCTGACCGCATGCTACTACAGCCTGTGTTCTGTCTTCTTAGCTGATCTTCCAGTGTCTAGAATTGAAACCTGTTGAATGCAGAACAGTTAAGACAGAGCAGGAGAAGCTGTTTGTGTGCATTCAGTATCACTGTATCAGCTGTTTGTGTGTTTGTCACAGAGGTGGCTGCCTTTCATATTTCCTGTGACATTTATGTGAACTATAAAGAGCTGCACTACAAACACAATGACACACAGAGCACGCACTATTCTTTTGGCTTTGTGTGGGTGGATCTGCATAAAAAAGTCTAATCATGAATAATTGATTACTTAAAACTCACACAAACAAGGTTTATTTGACTCTCACAAGTCAGAGTGCACTCGATCATTCAAGCACTATATTTCATATGCATGTGTTGTATAGAATTACCACTCTTTAAGTAACAATCAACAAAAATCTGAGATTAGTATTTAGTGTTCTCCTGGGAAATAGATTTTAGCAATACATGATAAACCTGTTGAGAGCTCTGAGGTTGTTAATGGATTGTTTATGCATTTCTTAAACCCGTCTGTTTGCATTCATTCCCTTTTTTTTTTTAATAGTGAAAAATTTGCAGAAAACTCAATTTCCCATGATGCTGTATGAAAAATGTCACCAGTCACAGTTAGAGTGAGACAAATAGATTGTTAGCTCCGCCCACTCCATTGAATCAATACTAATAATGTAATTCAATTTCTATGCTACTTCTCATTCATTCATTTTCCTTCAGTCCTTAGTCCCTTTATTCATCAGGGGTCATCACAGCAGAATGAACCGGAACTTATTCAGCATATTTTTTACACAGCAGATGCCCTTCCATGCCCTTGTGCCCAGTATGCTACCTATGTTCTCAAAATATTTAGATATTTGTATAAAATGCTATTTTTTTTTATTGCAAGAAGTATTTAAAAAATGTTTCCCAGTGATGGGTTGCAGCTGGAAGGGCATCCGGTGCGTAAAACATATGCTGGATAAGTTGCCGGTTCATTCCGCTGTGGCGACCCCAAATTAATAAAGGGACTAAACTGAAAAGAAAATGAATGAATGAAAGAAATTAAAAATGAATAGTTTTTATAGATTCAACCAACAACTTTAAATATATTGGGCATTTTCACAATGCTCCTTGGGATTGTAGTTCTTTCCCTCATTTGTACTTTTGTGTTTTTGTTTTATTTATTTTCATATACTGTTTTGTTTCAAATCAAGGTTGGTTATGTTGTGATTCTGGTCTTGGTTGGTGGCTTATAAATCTGTAACAAGGGCTATTTTTAAAATCCCTATGGGAGAAATGAATCAGAAAACAGCTAAAAAAAAGTGAGCAGGCACTAATAATGCACTATACAATGATTCTTAAAATCTCAAGCTTAATCGTTCACTCTTTTTAGCATCATAGCAAAAGACATAACATTTCACCTGAGCTGCGAAAGTGAGTTCTGTACTGCGATATGACAAAACAAAGCTGCCTGTAAACAGACACATGATTCATGAACAAATGACTCCCATGAACTGGTTCATTTTAGTGAATCAAAAACATACAACGTGACCTGTAAAATAAGATTTAGGCAATCAAGCAGGATCGAAATGACATTTTAAAGGGATAGTTCACCCAAAACTGAAAATTCTGTCATCATTTACTCACCATTCACTTGCTCCAAACCTCTTTGACTATCTTCTGTTGAACAAAAGTATTTGTTTTTCCTACTATAAATGTCAGTTGTTACCGGTTTTTAGCTTTCTTCAAAATATCTTCTTCTGTGTTAAACTGAGTAAAGAAACTCATAAAGGTTTGGAACCACTTGTAAATAATGAGTACATTTTCATTTTTGGATGAAGTCTCTAAAGACTGAATTTATTTATGAACAAATAAATCTCCTGAGTTGATTCACACAGCATGACTAATGAAGTCTGGTTTATGCAAATTAGCAGGTTCAAAATTTGTCTGAAGTCTGATTTATTCAAAAAGACAAGTTAAAGGGATAGTTCACCTAAAAAAATGAAAATGTACTCATTATTTACTCAGCCTCAAGTGATTCCAAACCTTTATGAGTTTCTTTCTTCTGTTGAACACAAAAGAAGATATTTTGAAGAAAGCTGAAACCATGTAACCATTACAAAACAAAACAAATATATGGAAGTGAATGGTTAAAGGTTTCCAACATTTTTCAAAATATCTTCTTTTGTGTTCAACAGAAGAAAGATTGTTGTGAAGGGTGAGTAAATGATGACAGAATTTTAAATTTTGTGTGAACTATCCCTATAATGGCTTGATTAAACTGGAAACACTGTTTGAAAGTAATCACAATTTTTTTTTAATTGTAATCAAATCATAACGACATGTTTTCCACTGTGGTCTTGTTTCTGGTACATCTTTTCAGTGGAGGTTCTGTGTCTGAGGAGCCGATCAGGCGGTCATTGAGTATAATAACAGGCAAGGTCCGGTGTTCTCCAGGTGATCCACTCTCCAAGTTCACTTGACTGGAGCTACACGAGCCTGAGGATGAAGACGAGCACTTTAGCATGGGAATTCTTGACTCTTCTTTTAAGCAATGGATGTTAATTTCAGAACAGTCCGGTTTATGCGCGTTTTTTTGTTGTTTTGTTTTTGCTTCTATATGTGAGAATCGTTTCGAAGCACTGTTCCTCTGCATTTTGCTATCCTGATCCATTTTCTCCAGTTCTATATCACGATTAATATGGAGAAGTGCATTGGCACAAATAATGTTGAAAAGCGCCACCCCCATGATGACGGGACCAATCTGCCTCAGCTTCTCTGAAGAGGTGCATCCCATAGAAACATGATGTACTGTTTGTCTGCGGGGCTGAAAGCTCCAATACCCGGCCACAGTAAGGCTGATTCCTGCTATCAACAAAACAACAGCAAACAACAACCAAGCCCCTGCTCCAGACCACAGACGCACTCCATCATTCACAAACCTTGTGTCCAGGTTTGGGAGTGAAGGGTTTGACTCTGGGGCTTTATTGGCGGGAGCATTTATCTCAAACATTCTCCTGGGAAAAGGAAAAAAAAAAAAGGCAAATTGACTACAAATCAATCAGTCAGATAAGAAATAAAAGCTAGGGCTGCATGATACTGGAAAAATGAGATAATGTTGTTGAGTATTGAGATAACCATATTTCTTACGATATAACATTTCCCTTGAAAATGTTTATTTTATTATGTTTTTAAATTATTTATTTATTGAATGATATTCAAATAAACAGGTAAAATACATTTTCAGATCTAATTCAGACTAAAAAACTAGATATCAATCCATCTATCTATCTAGATATAGTGGTCATTTAAAAGGACCTAAAGTGTCATCTTTCTTTTAAATTTTTACATGACAGTACTGACAGTTTGTACATATGGAATGCATGCACTGTTACAATAATCCTTGCAGGAAGCAATTATTTGTGGGAAGACAAGTAATCCGTGACAATCCTCATGTAATCCTTTTTTAAAGTTCTTTGTACTTCCACATTGGTTTACTGCCAAAGCGTTTCCATCTCTGCTTAGTAAGACAATCTTTTTACATTGTTTTTTATTTTAACCTTTTTTATTAAATATGTAAAAATACATATACTCATATACATATTCTAAAACCTACAAATGTATCACCTTGTTCTGAACAGTCTGCTAGGAACTACTTTTTTTCTATGCTGTTCTGCCACCTTTACATAAATACACAAATGGTTAACAGGGGAAAGAAGGAATCGCATGTACTAACCCTGAAATAAATGTGTTGGATTTTCAAGTAGAGAATAGCTATTAGGATGTGGAACTGGTATAGCACATTTCTTAACACTGCAAACACACTTTTTTATTTTTTCTTACCAGTGCATACTCTCATTAACAAATCTAAATCATACAATCGTATTTTATGTAATGATAACAATGTTGTTTTAGTGAAACAATTTAACATTTTTCAATTTCAATAAAATGTTAATGCATACATGCATAATCTGTATTTTGTAGGCCTACAGAGAGACAGTTAACAGCAGCTTCCTTCAGATGTTTCATATTAAATTAAAATGCAGCTTTGGACTTATGATAACATTAGTTTTAGCATTACTGAAAGACTACAATGTTCTATTGACCATAGTATTTTATAAATGTGAATTTACATATTTTAGAAATATGTATACAGAGTCACGTGTACGCTGTCCTGTCCACCATATTGGTCAAGGTTTGACTGTGAACACTCAAAAGCAAACTGACTGTGAAAAATAATCATTTGTAATAATTATAATGACAAGTGTATTGGTTTCAAAAGAAACTGAAATGGTCACTACCAGTAATTTGTCGTTTTCAGTTGGTGGTGGCATGTCAGAACTCCTACATTTAATGGAATATGTCCCAAATAATTCTGGAAACCATTAATATGTACTAGTTTGAATGGGTAAAAGTTAATGGTTTGTAATGTTTAATATTTGTAGTGGAGACCAATCGAACTGTTTTCTATTGTTTGTTTGTTTTCAACTTTGTTTTTCAGATGGGCGAAGAAAAAACATTGGCTATTATGAAAAGTTATCCCAGATATTCAAAAATCTGCATGAATGTTGTATCAATTCTGTATTGTCTTGGAAAACGTTACTACACCTGTAAAAAAGCGAACCCACGTCGAGTCACCGTATCCAAATTACGTTTCCATGTACATTACGCAAGCGCACTGCGGCCAGCAAGTCTTTTTTTCAGTACGCCTAAGTTCATATTCGTCATGAATGTTAAAATATATTAATTCCGCACATTAGTACCTGAAGTTTTGTCGCTTCTACAAGCCAAGACGAAGAGGACGCGAAACTCCATCAGTCTCCAGCCGAACCAGACGCGTGTGAGAAGAGGAGAGGAG